>VZDJ01006092.1:1732068-1782712 GCA_008694505.1 Cyanoderma ruficeps
CAGCCATGTTACTTGATCTACAGCCATCTGCATATTGTTCAGCTGGATAAATTGTAACACAAAAAGTCTGATAAAACAGCTGAGAAAGGGATGCTTCTTCAGAATTAAGGATTTAAAGGACAATAAAACACCTTTACATTTGAGTTTACATAGTAAGGAAA
This sequence comes from Cyanoderma ruficeps, assembly GCA_008694505.1. Taxonomy (NCBI): domain Eukaryota; kingdom Metazoa; phylum Chordata; class Aves; order Passeriformes; family Timaliidae; genus Cyanoderma; species Cyanoderma ruficeps. The sequence continues at coordinate 1,732,230 of VZDJ01006092.1, forward strand.
CTCCAGTGATAGTAAAGGAACAAAAGTTGTTTGCACATTCTTGTCATGTCATACTTGGATTATTTTTAGCAAATAAAGAGCCTCACAATAACCACTGTAATTTGGTTTCCAGAATATTTCTCTGTAAAAAACACAAATCAAAGCCTTGATTTTGTAAGTGCACCTAAATAAATTATGCATAAATAGAAAACTTATTGTTTGCAAACTGAATTACTGTTGGAAATTGCTGTTTTTCACTCTGATACTGAAATGTGCATTGAATAGAAACCTGCCTTGATGGCAGAACAAGGAAGCCAGCTGAGGTTAAATAGCAAGTTTCAAACTGAAAAACTTCAATATTTTCTGTTTGTACACACAGACATGAAACTTCAGCAACAAAAGCATGCTGATAACTCAAGTGTGTCTTGCCTCAGGTTTTGTGTTAGTGAATATTGCTGGATATTGATCATACCAGCTATCCTTGATAAACAGTAGACAAAAATTGTCCAAGGGACTGCAGGGATTGATTTTGCTGTTGTTGTGTGACTTGGGAACAGAGCTGCATGATTTGACATTACCAGCAGCCCTCAGTAAATTAGTTACTTGCTCTTGCTCTGCTGAAAGAAGTGCACTGCAGTGATGGCCACATGGGAAAAATTGTGATACTAATAGGAACAAGCTGTTTTAACTTTTACAGAAAATACAAATACTGGTGTATCTGTACATCTATTCAACTGCGTACAGACTAAGTATATTGTACAACTGTTTGTTGCTTTTCAACTTGAAGTTTCTCCTGTGTTGCCAAAAAGCAGAAATACTGACAGCTTGGATGCTGTAGTGTGGCAGCAGGGGAAGGAGGGATACACTGACTCTGTGTTACTGTCCTGTGTCCCTCACTGTGACAGGATTTGTCCTCAAAATGTGTGTCACATCCTAGAGACACACTCAGAAACTGTGGCCTCCATTCTTGGGTAAAGCAGCTTATCCTTGCTTGTCACATTTTTTTTTTTTCTTCTGGGAGTCAGTAGCTAAAGCTTCAGCTCAAACATTCCACATTAATTTGCTTGGGAAAGTTCATTGCACTTTACACACGATCAGCCTCAACAGTTTCAACAATCAAATTTATTGGATGGGGGTGAGTTTGGTTTGAGTGAAAGCCCTGGCCTGCTGTATTTGATGAATGTGAAATTTCAGCATTGGTTGCTTGCATCTTCCTACAGCTGAGGAGGTTTTCCTGCAGCTGGAAGAGAAGTGTGGTGGGGTTTTTTTATGGCTGAGTATATCCTCAGCCTGTGGGTTTCCTCAGTGTGCTGAAAATGTACATCTTTCTGGGTTTGGAAAGAGGTCTTGTGTGACCAACAAATGGGGGAGAGTAAAACCATAACGCTTCACTTACAAAGCCCTGATAACACTTGTGGGATACACAATCCCGTGTGCTACTCGTGGAATTTGTTAAAAGTTGTGAAAGAGAAATCCTTTGTGAGGAAGCCATGACAAACTTTGGCCACCAATATTCAAAGGAACACAACTGTGTGCACAGCACAATTGTGTTTTAAGGATTTCCATGGCCATTTCTTACAGTAGAATAACAGTTCTGGCATAATAAGGGCTTGATATATTTGTTTTTGAAAATTCAGTTGCTAGAATAGTTGTTATTCCTGCTGGAGCCCTGAAAAATAAATGTAAGCTAAGAGAAAAAGTTTTAGTCATAACACTCAATGAAAGTTTCCAAGTTTTTAGACTGCAGTAGATTGTGGATTTTTTCAATAATGATAAGAAATCTGGCTCAAATTGTAGAATATATGTAATTCTAATTATATAATTATAATATATATATATTACAGATTGTAATATATATGTAATGTAATGGCTCAGAAATTCTCAAAATCTAGGAATTAGATTTTCTTTTTGAAGATTTTTTTTTCTTTAGGCTTCTGAGCAAAAGCACTTAAATTTATGCTTTGAAATAATTGAAACATTTTAGAATATCGTTATTATTTCAATATAGATTATGTCCCCTTTGAGAACTCCTAAAGTGGAGATCCAAAATCTGGATATAATCACCAGTACTTCCTCCGAGACAGGTTATTAATCAGTAACATGTTCACAAATAAACCATAAAGCATGTTCTGTAATGAAACTGTTCCCATAGAGGTTTAGCATCATTTTATTCAGTCAATTATTTAAAGCATTTGTGCTGAGAAATATAATTTCAAAAGTGATCAATAAGAGGTTTTCTCTGGCGTAAGAGGTTTTCTCTAGGAATCACAAGCAGGAGTGAATGCACAGAGAGATTTCTGAGGAGGTTTGTCTTGAACACAAAAGAACGCGTGTGGGCGTTTAAAGACTTGAACTATATTTGATTTGTTGCAAGTCTCAGTAATAATGCAAATGAGACAAAATTTCCTTTAACCAACACACTTTGTATTTTCTTCCTAACCCTTAAAGTGGAGAACAATATAAAAAAACTAGTATCAGGTGTCTTAGAAAAACTTATATACACCGTAAGGTCATTCTGTGTCACAGAGTAACTTAGATTTTAAGGGTAGTGGTATTCAAAAGGTTCTCAGAAACTGTACCAACCAAAATTTGTGTCATGTGAGGGGTTTTATTTGGGTAAAGCAGTTTGGCGGCTACTCACGATCTTAAGTTGTTGCTAAATGGGGAAAAAAACCCAAAAAATTGGATGGCAAAGGCAGTATGGTTAATGACAAAATTTATGAGTGACATTTTTTGAAAGGGAAAGGAAGAAAAACCATGAAAGGGGAGGCACCACTCAGAGATTTTTCCATCTTCAGTAGTTGGAAGAGAAGTCACGAAGATGGATTGGCTTTGGAGCTGCACTGCTGTTGGAAGACTCTTGCAGGGCTCTTGGCACAAGGGAGGATCAGTAACTGGAACTCCAAAATGTCAGTTACTTTAGCTTTGGATGCCAAACTCTGAGAAAGAAACTCTAGATCTAAATTAACAAAGATTTACTGTTTGACATGTCTCACAGTCCCATAGTGTATTAGTAGATGTGCTGAAAGTTCTCTCTTGAAGGGTTTTGTGGGATTTTTTTTTTTTGTTTGGATTAGCTTCCAGCCCCCTTAATTTTACCTTCAGGAGTCCCATCAGATCCCAGGAGAATGTTCTGCTGGAAGAAACCTTGAGTTTACTGAGGTTGCTGACCTGGAGATGGTGGCCTATTGAGCAGGCATTTCTATGAATCCTTCCATACTGCAGAGTAAATATCCCAGCAAGGGAAGGTGATCCTTGGGAACCAACCTGCTGCAGTGAGCTTGTGCTGTTCTAGCTGTGTATCCAGGGATGTGTGCGCTAACAGCGGAATAAATTATGTAAAACAGGTCTGGTACCTACCAGGGAAACATCTAACGCAGTCAAGGACTGCACTTGAAATGTCTCTCTTTAAAGAAAAGTTGCTTCAAAGGGATACTGATCAAAGCATGAAAAAAATTCCCAAAGGGCATGGAAATGTATGCATAGGGAGATTATACTCCAAATGCTAACAATGAATGTATAGTTATTTGGTATCTGGCTATTATATAATAATCGTTGTGGATGTGAAATATCTTAATTTTGCTGTGACAGCTTGACTGTATTCCCAGATGTTAAATATTTCAAAGCTTATCTTGCATATATTCATAAACAAGATGAAAGTGTTAATTCTAATTAAAATGATGCACAGTTCAGAGGCAGGCCTAATAAAGTCCCTGTGGAACAGTGAATTTAATAGCAGTCCATCTTTTATGCAGAATCAAAATGTAGATTTCAATTTTACTGTAAACCAATCTTCAAGCAGAAACTGAGCCATCAAGATGGAAGAATTGAGAAATCACATTAAAGAGTTATTTCAATATGTGCAGATTTTTACATACCCGTATCTGTGTGCAGTGCTAGCTCAGAAAGAAATTGAGGCAGGCAACAACCCTTCCCAAATTTAATGAATATTTCAGTGTCCTGAAGTACATATTTCACCTGGTGAATATTTATAGGTCATGCTTGTGGTAATATTCCTCATCATACATCATATTTTCCTGTTACAGTTTTTCTTGCAATTATTTTTAATCAATATTTGAGAAACCAGCATTTTTAAATGTCATTTAATTACTCACTTGTACGTTCACGACGCCTTGATGAGGATAGTGAGAACTTAAGTGTGGTATCGTTGGGAGGTGAGAGGATAGATTAAAAGCTGTAAAAGTATTTTCTTTAAGGTAGAATAAATTTTCCACCACATTTAACGGCAAGAATAAAAAGGTAAAAAGTCAGGAGGTGGTAAAGACCCTGGGGAGAGTCCAAGGGGGAATGCCTGGAGACAGGGTTGGTTTGTAGCATTTAGGACACCAGGCAAGACAAATCCTAGATTATGAGGAAATGGACATTTTTCTTTTCAAGATCTGAATAGGAATTCTTTGACATGCAGTAAATTAATAATACATTTAATTACTTCTGTGTGTATTTTCTTTTGTAAATTAGGAAATATTACCATTTTGCCTACTTATCTCAATTGTGTAATGTTATATACACAGTTACTGCAATGAGCAGATCTTGTTAAACCATGTCAGCAAGAGAAATTCTGTGAAAGAATTTAATTTTGCAAAAAGTCTTTTTCAGTTCTTAATAAGGACCTGAATTCTCTTCAGAAGAAAGTTCTGGAGAAAAATTTTGATTGATCAGAATTCTTTTTTTCCTTCTATTTTTTTCCTTACAAAACATTAAGTAAACTGATAGTGCAAAAAAACTATAAATTCTTAATGCAGTATAGAAAATTTAAAACTTCATTTTAAAAGGCTTTCGGATATGTTGGATTTTTTTATTTTTCTTACTACAATCATGCAAAATGTTTAACTTTTGTCAGAAAATCAGATTCTAACCACAAGGAATTAGTATTTGGGGTTTGAGGCGTTCATGTTTGTTTTGGTTTTTGTGGGGGTTTTTTAAGTATTTCACTTATATTGCTTTGCGTTGTGTGGGCTACATTGGTTTTTTTAACTTGATCAGATGACTACAAGTTTGAAATCAAATTTTATGTTTGAAACTTTTTAATAATTGATGAAAATCCAAGTATTTAGTGAAGAGTCCCCAAATAGACTACAATGTTTAACTGAAAACCAGCTAAACAATTATAGGAGAAGATGATGAAGTCTATATACATATATAGTTAATCTCCCAGAGGAAATGGCCATCACATTGACAAAATCCCATTGCAGAGATGTTTCAGTGCTTTGCACTGGTGGATATCTCTGGATGGCTCCTTGTCAGTCTGTGGGGGGCTGGCTGTGCTTCTGCTGAACTTCCTCAGATGTTTCCTTTGATCAATGGCTCAGATTAACTGGAAAAAAAGTAATTTTCACCCTTCTTTTCTATTCAGCTGATGTGTTTAACTGTTTATTAACTGTTGTGTCCCAACCTGTTCATAGCCACCACCACATTTTGCAATCATGCCTGGTCAGCTGGCACAACCAATTTTAGAATTAAAAATGCAAGAGGCAAGAAATCATTACTAATCAGGATTAATCTGATAGCAGGAGTGAGGAGATACGGGGCCATATGAAACAAATGATGCCTTTCTCTCAAGTTAGACATGATAAATGCTGATTTGTGCTCATGGAAACACTAAAGTCAGGATTTTCAATATCAAGCTGTTTAATCATTAGCGGCTTTGGGTTCTGATCCTGATGAGACTTTAAATTAATTTGGAGATGAGGTCATGGTGCAGTCTGGGGATAGCGATTGAAATACTTGTAGTTTCCAAAGGAAAATAGTTGCTAATTTCCATTAAGGTCATGAAAATCAGAAATAAGTCAGTGCTTGGCTAAGTAATTGTTAATACATCAGGGGAAAAAAACAAACCCTAGTAATCAACTTTATAGCTCCATAATCCTCCACTGCTGTGGTTTAATATTTATGCAGCACCTCTCGATAGAGTTTCTTGGGTGCTTTGTTTTAGGGTTTTGTTGGTTGGTTTGTTTTTTAAGTATACATGTGCAATATATGAAACAAAGTTGCCAGGAAAATCTACTTTAAGAGTTCAGGCTGACACATGCAGATGGATTAGTGTGGCATTTTTAAACTTAGAAATAACTTTGTGAGGCATTTAAATCCAAAAATGTCTTAACACAAACTCCTGTGAGGAGAAAAACCTTGCTCAAACTCAATTCCCCCCCCTAAGGGAGGAAGTGGCCCAACAGAATGAGAATAAATTTTACAGCAAGCCACTGGTGCTCGAGGTAGCTGCTGCAAGAGAAGTAATGACAATATAAATGTGAAAATCTGCAAGTAATTTTTGTGGACATATTTTGTTGTTTTAGGTGACATGCTATTCGCCATAGCCGACAAGAGAGAAGTAATCTTTTCTTTTAAACTGTAAAGTAATAATGTGAGCAAGCTGTTCATGGATAAAATGATATGATTTCATAAAATACATTGCCTAGTCTAATGATCCTAAACTAACCTCATCATTTTAAAAGGCAGCCTTGAGATTGCACTGATCCCATGAGTGTTGAATTGGAATAAATTTCCATGTGGCAGTATTGTAAGAGAAAAAGATCCACAGATGAAATATTGTTTGATATCTTACCAGTCTTGTACCAGTGCCTAAGTTCTCTTAGGTTGTCAACATACTTTTAAAACATTCTCTAGTCTTTTCACCTCTTTTTACTGGTGCTGCAGTGTGCAAGCAAGGATTCCTAAATGTGGTAGAGACCTTTTTGCATATATCTAGGAACTGTTGCATCTTAAATGTCTTGTGAAAGCTGCAATTTTGTGATTAGAAAGAAGGATTTTATCCAAAATGTGAAAGCGGTCATTTCAAAATGCTCAAATTTTCAGAGTTTTTTTGTTTATTGTTGTTTGTGAGTTGTGGTTGGTTGGTTTCTGTTTATTTTTTTTCCCTGAAGTAGTATTCAGTCTTCTTAGCAATAAAAGTAGTATAATTTGTAAGAAATAACAAGCAGTGGTGGAATGTAGTGAGCAGTAATATTTACAGTTAGTTAGAAAAGAAATTGTATGATAAAAGATTTTCCTTCAAGAGAAAGCTGTAAAACTTATCTTTGTTTCTGATTTATGGACTTTGCTACACTTTAGGAATAAATTAGGTAAACCTGAAAGAACTGAAGGCTCAGTGGCTATGAAACAACCTATTGATTTTTGACTAAATCTCTGTCTTCAGTAGTTTTTACAGCTGCCTGCATCCAAAAAAGCCCACAGTGTCACTACTGCGGAAGCAATTTAAGTAATTGGTATTTGATTGGCCCTTTATACCTACACCCTATCCCTCTTTACCCAAGTGTTAATAGCAGCAGCAGAGCAATTTAATCTGAAAATCAAGGACAAGGGCGCAATAAAACTCTTCTGCTAATGTAGAAGTGAGTGGCATTAATAGTAAAGATACTTAAGTAGTGTTTATCTTTTTGCTTTAACTTTGACAGCATCAGCAGTTTTACTTTTCCACATAGATTGTCCTGGGTCTTTGTGCAACTACTTTGTTTTTTTCCCTTTCTGAAGGGACTGAGATTGTGCTTTCTTGTTGGCTTTTTTGGGATTTGTTTGTGGGGGGGTGGTTTTGTTTATCAAGAGGTTTTCGGAGAGGTTTAAACCATGGGCATTCTGAGGAACAAATGATTACAATGGCTCTCATTCCTGAGAAAAGTCCATGATAAAGCTATTGCAATAATAATAGTTCTTTTTCTCAAAAAGGACTCCTGTCTGAGAGAATTGCATGATCTCAATTCTACTGTGAGCAATTAGCTGTGGCAGGTATCTTGAAAAAGGGATAACTTGAAAGAAACCTTCAAGGTTTTTTCCTCATTAGACTTCTGTGCTAGTGACAGTGGGAAAATGCAATGAATCCTTAAAAATATTTTTAAAAATCTGTAGACTGTGCAGTTTGAATATATTTAGCATAATGGAGGTCAGTGGTGTTGTTTTGAGCTTTACCATCTTAGTAATCTTACTTAATACCCTGTTCAAATTATCAGCTTAATAATATTGCTGTTTAACCCTTGCTACATGTCTTAAAGTAGTTTTTATTTGGTCCGAGATGTTATTACACTGCTGTACTCTGGCCTTCTTGGAGCATTCATTCTGTGCCGTAGCAGGGTGGAAAGGGAGCAAAACCGTTTCTTTACATGTGGAAAACAGGTTGAGAGTGTATTTGAAAACTGTTTTGGCTTCCCTGCAGAATTACAGCCGCCGTATTTGTGAGATTTAAAAATAGGAACAAATGAGTGAATGCATTTTATTTATCAGCAGCATCCCCGAGATATTTCACTCTTTACATTTAAATACTGTCAGGACATTACATTTCAAAACATCATAATTCCCCTGGGAGAGTGCCGTGGCAGAGCTTGCTGTAGTCAGTGTTCAGCATGCATTTGCAAGGAGTGTTCCTCTCTCTCTTCCCCGTCAGGTTGTGATGCTCCTCTGCTGAGGGGATGTCTGCTGGTCAGTGAATTTCTCATTCTTTCAGAACAACCATTTGCATATCAAAGGCCCGACAGGAGTAAACACACTTTATTCTTCCATCTGTCATTCTCTTCCCGTTGAGACACAAAATAAGAACGGTGTAGCAAGCAAGAGGTTTATTTTTTTGTTGTTGTTCTTTAATTCTATACCATTTTGCTTTGAAATACGAAGGATGCCTGCATACAGTTTTCCATTGCTGTGTTTCTTTCTATTAAGGTCTCTTAACTGAAGCTACCCTAAAAATAAAATCAGTAGTCTTTGGAAAAGTGGCGCTTCTGAGACAAAAAAAAAGGACACCTTTGTTCTTAATTTCTTATTTCTGTATTTTCTAATATTTAAAAAGGAACAAAAGAAATAATCTCAGAACATCTTCAGTCTTTGTCCAGTAATAACTTGAACGCTACACATCTTTATCTTCTTGCAAATTAAATATCATCAATACTGTTTCCTTAAGCAGGCATAATTTTTCTGTGTCTACGGGAAATGAGATCAGGTTTTGTTTTCCTCTCTCACTTCTCTTGCACTGGTTCCCAATAGAAATTTTTCTTTGTAATTTCAAGGAATGAACTTGTTCATAAACCAGGATTAGGGCTGTGTTAGAGGTTACCAGAAGTGATCAAAGTGACATTGTTCTGGGTGTGTGCATTCAAGTTTATTTTGAAACCTGCACTCATTAATTTAGGGGCAGTTTAGGTGAGCCTCCAGCTCACATCTCTACCCAGCCCAAGCAAGTCTGGTGCTATCAGGGTGTGAGGATCCCAGGGGAACAATAGTTCCTCTACTTATCAACCCCTTCTGGGATGGTCTCCACAGGCTCAGCAGGGAAAACACTATTGGGACTCCGCTCTCTCCCATCCCGGCCTATGCTTCCATTGAAGCAACAGATCTCCCCCTTTAGTTTGTATCATGGAATTTTCAGAATGAAAAATCCAGATTCAGGGCTGAGCTTTCTAGTCTCTTTTCCCTCTTCATCATTTCTGAAGCTCTGCTGCAGTTCAGCACTTGACAGGTTCATTGTGCGAGACCAAAGAGAAGATTCTGAAGTTTCTATTTATTGTAGCTTGAAACCAAATCTGGATTTGCTGCCAAAGAATTTTATTATCTTTGATGGAGAGGATGAGTTCACAAACTCTTTGGAACGTGGATCTCATATTTTCACTTAAACTTGTATGATACCTAGCTCAGTAGGGTCACAACCTCTACTGGGTTCTTTGAGCAGAATTTTAAAGCTATAAACTTCTAAGGCATCTGCTTGGCAGTTCAGAATGCTGGATGCAGCCAAAGGCCTCACTCTCCATTGTCCTTTGGAGTCGTCTTTTTGACAGAGGTTAGCGTAGAAAAAAAAAATTCAGCTAAATGTCGTCAATCAACTCTTGTGTCCAGTAAAAAAAAAAAAAAAGCTGCTGTGAAAGACCTCTAAATGAAGCTGGAGGTTTTCCTTTCCCCTCAGTAAAAGTTTCAGAAGATAAATTAATCTGGCAAGAATCACCGTGCAACTGCATGGGCTCAGTCAGTGATCAGGTGTAGGTGCTGAACTAAATTATCTTGTCATGTGGGGATGCAACACAGCAAACTTGATTTTTAGATGCCAAGACAAATATGTCAAAAATAAGTCTCTAATATGACAGAGTGCACACAAAGAGAATATCTTAGAACATTTTACCAGTTTCCTTCATCATTTTACCAATGGTTATCATTTTGCATCAACAGCAGCACGGAAATTATTAGAAGAATATGTTCAATTTTTGGTATTTCTTTTCCCAGGCTTTGCAGAGTTTGTAGAGCTTTCTTTTGATGGATGTGTTCGTGGTAGGATTTTGAAACAGGGGCTTGTAAGGGGATTGTTGTTAAAAAAGCAGATACCTCCATTTCTTAAGGAGTGGAACTTGTTTCATAACTGGAGTTTTCCATCTTGGATACCATAACTTGAAATTTGTCCTCTGCTTTGCTTGAAGGGGGCACAAGTGACCCAATATGAAGATTGCTTCATACAAATGGTGTTGTAAATTAGGACAGCGGTGTAGAGTGGCATCCAACTCTTACAAGGCTGCTTGAAAAACTGAGTTATTATTCAAGTTGAGTTTAAAAAGACCAAGAGAATTTGATAAGACCCCGAACTTTTTTATCATGACCAATAAGCCCAGTAGACTTTTCATAAAAGAGAAGAAAATCTTGGGAAGCTCTTCAAGGCTGTTGTCCCTTTCAGTGATAACCTGATACGTTGCTTTTCTTTCTCTTAAACTGGTTGCTTCTCACTTTGAAAGCCACAGATGATGGTCTTTGAGAAAGAGGAAACAAACCTTACTTTCTATTTGATACCAGTGAAAACCACCCAAATGCTTGCGCCACGTTTTAAATTTGTAGTGATCATAATTTTTGTTCCAATCAGACTTAAGATATAAACTCCTCTTTTATTATAAAGCTTTTACTTGTGACTTCATGGTTAAAAACACATACATGTATTACTGGCGTTTTTCAGAAGTTCATACCTGGCAGTTGGATTAGATTGTTGTAGTTCCCATCTGTTCTAATTAGCAATGTTTGAATAGGTCACCCAGCTAAGCATTTATTTTTAGTTTTGAACTGGATATTCAAAGAGGGTGATGGCAAGTTTATATTTGTTATTGTAAAAAAGAGAACAAAAACACCCAAGAAAGAAATAAAGCCTTGAGATTTTTTTTCCTACCTTAAAAAACTTAAGCACTTAATTATTAACCCCTTGCCATTCTGGTTTTTAGTGTTTAGAAATTTGAAAGGGGAAATGATGCTTTGAAAAGTCTAAATATTGTAGGTGTAGATGTTTCAGTTTTACATGATTGCAAGGTTTTGTTTGGTCTAATGAAATAAATGAGCATATCAGTCTCCCAATTAATTATTTTTCCTTTTTTTATTTTCCTTATTCACAAAGCATTTAACATTTTGAAAAGTCTGGTTTAGTTTAGTAGTCACCCTTTGCTATTATTGCTTTCTCATAAACTTTGAGTACTTTTGGGTAATGAAGAGGGACTGGAAATGAATGATGCAAATTAGGACAGAAATGTCTTTACTGGGCCTCCATTCTGTGTTTTGCTGCAGGTGGCAGCAAAGCCAAGAAACATTATGAAAACAGAGACACATTGAACAATTTCAGAGCTGTGAAAAACGTAACAAATTCTGATAAAATGTAATGGCACATAAATAGCTTCCAGCATGATTGATAAATTTAAAATGCTTTGCCGAGGCAGAAGAATGAATGGTTGTTTGTACGTTTGCTAAACTTTGGGGGAATTTTATCAAATGCCTTGTTGGTAATGGAAAAGTCAAAATCTATGGTTTTTCTTCTCAATTTCACATGGATTAGATTAAATTGCAGTCAGTGTTGCTACTTTTAAGTTGTAAGGTAAAATTTTTCAAAAATATTTTGGTACATCCCTCCATATATCAGCAGGATAGCCCACAGTGTCTCTGGCAAGGCTGGAATCTTAATTAAAGGAGTTCCATATTTTACATTAAAAAGTCTTTAAGCAGTCTTAGCCCCTCAAAAGACATTGAAATGGTATTGTAGCAATAAGTAAAAGAGATCTGCCTGGATTAATCAAACAATGAAACAGTTCAAACTGTGATCTTAGCCATTTTGGCTGAACTTACCTTTACATAAATTGATAGCCTGGAGGTTAATGAGGGAAGATGATGAAATAGCTCCAGGAATCTTGGGCTTTACAAGGTCAGCAGTCTTGTGGAGCTGGGCTAGACAGAGAAGGAACCTAAACTGCCTTAAGCTGCCTGCATTTGTTTGGCCAATTGCAGTGTCAAAAGTGGAAAGCTTTTTTTTTTTTAATGAGAGTACATCTATTCCGGTATTGATTGAACCAGCAGCTGAAGTAAGGAAAAAGGATTGAAAATTTCATATTTAGCAGGGGGCTTCTTTGGGAAGATACTCAGATTATACAAACTGCTCAGTGCTGGAGGAATGAGGGCTTGTGTTAGCATGGTGGAGCGATCATAACAAAAGTGAGAAGTCAGATGCTTTGTGTTTATCAGGAAAAAAACCCAAACAGCGATATTCTTTAGAGATATATCAGTACTAAGGAAACAGATTATAAAATAATACCGTTGCCATATTTTGTCATTGTGTTACTTATACTAGCCAAATGATCTCAATGGTAGAACAGAAACCTGTTATATCCAAGGGGTGTTTAAAAGCTGCTTTCAGAACTTTCCTAAAAATACATTTACAGCCCATTTTGGCTCCCACGAGTGAATGCAGAGTAAATGAGTTGTTGCAGTTGGGCAGTGCAGTGTCTACAGTCTTCGCTCAGAATTGGCTTTTAAAAATCATTTGTGCAGGCATGATGTCAGGTGAGGGAGCTTTTCAGTAGGAATAATGAAATTATTCTTCAGATGTTTATGAAGCAGGGAAGCACAAAAATGCCTGACTGGAAAGGTGGTAATGAGGGTTGGAGTTTGAAGCCAGCTAGGGAGAGGGGAGCTGGTGGAATGCCAAGGGAAGTGAGCTTGGGTAGACTATAAGCAGCTCCCAGAAAGACAAGGGGCTTGTATTTGACTGTATAAAGAAGGAGAAAGGAGAAGAAAATGGGATGCAAAAACCTGCAGAGGTGATCTTTGCAGTAATATTCGGAACAGGGATGAGCAGAGCAAAATGTGTTGTCAAGGCAAGAGAGAGGGTGTTACAGTAATTCAATCTTAATAAATGAACTTGAATGTCTTGGAGGTGTAATAAAAAACCCACAGACAACATCTGTCTCCATGGAGGAGGAGGCAGCATTTTCATAGGAGTCTGGTCACTTAATCTACTGCACAAATGGCTAAGAATAATATTTATAAAACTTTGCTTGAGTTACATTGATCAAAGTCCATTTGGAAAAGAACTCTTAATTGCCTAGTGTGTTTATCAATAAATGCTCCCTTGGATCATCCAAAAGATGGTGATTACTTATTTTTAATTAGAAGAATTAAGTAGCAAATAGAAAATTATGAATATATTAAATATTTAATGTAAGTGCAGAAGTTTCCAGAAAGAGGGCCTTCCAACCTTAGACATGTTGCGTATAACTTGTTTGATTATGACTCCAAAGAAAGATGAATTTTTATGCTTTGTTGCTTTGTACTCCTTTACCTTATTGATTATTTTACAACATATGCTAGAAACCCATGACAATATATGACTTTTTAATATTTTCTTTTATTTAGACACATATTTGTAGGTATTTTGATCCTCTTAAAGTATATTAAAAATGCACTTCCCATACACAGCTATAAAAACACACATTTATTCTCTCCCACATACTCAGGCTATTCTTTATTTTTTCCAGAATTACTTTGTGATGCAGCACTGAATTCTTTCACAGATGGACTGCTCTGGTTCTTCCAGTATCCGAGGATAATTATCGTAGCAATTAGATGAAGAGACTGGGTTCCATTTCACGTGGGATACTGGGTGATTTAGATTGATCGAGTAGGAGCTGACATGATTTTGAGTCTAAGGCTTGCGTTTTGGGGGCTTTTTTTTTGCATAATTATATTTTCAAATATTTGTGAAACCTCTGCCAAAGCATTCTTACTGTTTAATGCTCTCAGAACATATGCTTATGGTCTCCAGTGCCTTCCAAATACCTCCAGCATTGTCATTTTGTCTTAAGCCCAGGCTGTTCATTCTGACAAATGTCTGGTAAATTTTGGAAGCTATTAAGCATTGTTGTAGTGCCAGTTATTTTTCATCTGAACTTGTCACTTTTTGTGCAGATAAAACTCCTTTTGCCTTCATGCTGCTTTGAATAAAGGTAAAAGAAATATTTTCAATTATTCTACTAGAAGTTACTGCAGTATATAATACTGCATTCAACATATCTATTAATTATTTTTATTAGGATTTTGCATATCTTTACCTAGGAGGATTAATTTCCTTCCAAAATATTATTTTTTTATCTCTTTTACAGTCTAAGGTAGAGCTGTTGTTCCACACAAATCTGATCTGCATAGAGAGAACAATGAATATTATTTCAAAATAAAGACATGTCAGCAAGAAATTATTATTTCGTATTTTAGTTTTGCTGTATAACACTTGGCCTTTTATTTGAAATTGTGTTTTTCCAGGAATAAGCTGCACACTTCGAGGGGTCTTAATTTCATTTGTCGTCTGCTTCTATCTGCATCTCCGAAGTCATCTTGTTATTTGATGAATTTAAATCTCAGTATGAGAGCTGTTCCCGAAATGCTCCATTTCTGTGGTAGTCTCCTCTTTTGACCTAAGGCATTAATTTTTCATCTTGCCTGTGTGCAGCAGTGATCTGTGGTGCAGTGACATTCATCCCCTGTATTCTGAGGCTGGGTAACCCTTCTGGTGTGTTTCATGGGTGTGCAGTCTGTGTCCTGCTGAAATGAAATGAGCGAAGCCTTTGCTCTCACATCACCAGTGATGATTCTGGCACCTAACAAGGCACTCAGAGTCCCTTTGAACAGAAGATTTCTGTGTGCTGTCCTTTGTTTTCCTCAGGACAGGCTGTAACTACAGGAACTTAATCCCTTGAGGGAACATTGGCAAACCACATAAGAGTTTGTAGGGCATTATTTACCACTAGCTATAAGTGAGGTCATTTGCTGTAGACTATTTTAGTCTCCAGCATTTTATTAAATAACAAGAAATCCTAAGTTTTGCTGGGGTTTTTAAAAGATGAATGTGTGAGGAGGGTGATGACTGATGCCATACATAGATAACTCTGAGCTACAGAGGTATCTGCCTTAGAATTTGTACTGTTACCAATCATCTGGTACCCCTCAGCACCTTCCCTTTTTAAATCATTACACAGAAGATATTGCTCATGATTTTCATGGAAATGGAATAAGGCTGCTTGATTTGGAAAGCTTTGATTTTGAGGGTAACCTTCACCAGAATTACTTGTTGCCAGTCAAGTGTGAAGGGGAGAGCAGATCACACACAGCCTTCCCTTGGGTTTAGGACAGTATTTGTTAAACTGCAATCTTTGGTCCTCCTCAGGTTACTCAAACTACTTCTCTTATTGGTACCTATTCAAAGGATTCAGAGCATATAAATTATGGCACCAAGTTTCTGGAACCTCTTCCATTTTTTCACTGACTGTCAAAGTTAATCCAGTGCATCATCCCACAGAAGCATTTGTAATGTCCCCAAAGGAGGGCACAGCTGCTGCTCCAGTTTTTGTTCTTCAGTGCAGCCTGGAAATGTTTTAACTGAGTCTGCAGAGTCTTCCTTTGGTACTTGCCACCTTCTCAGGCCCATCCATGCAGTCTGTAACATGCCTATAAATATGGAAGCTGCCAAAGCAGTGTCCTGAGCATTTACTTCCATGCATGAGAAATAAGAATCGGGTTCATCTTCCCCTCTGTGATTGAACAATCTCAAATGGTTTGATTGCCAGGTCTTACTAACCGTGAATCTGCATGATATAGAAATATATTTGGAGTTTATATAACCTGTAAACTTATTTGCTTATGTTGTTAAGTGTTTTTCACATTGTTCTCTTCTAAACAAGCACCTGAGAACCAAAGCAAAATAGAAAATCAAAGCAGCAATGTCCTTAAGTGTCACGAACTAAATTATTTAAAGGACCCTCAGTGTCCCCAGAAAACCTGTGCACTCAGATTTTGACTGAAGATGTTTGATCTCCAAATGCCTCACATCATCAAATCCCTCAATACTTGGAAGCTTTAAGTGACACTTTCTGCAGAACTGCATCCCACATACCTTTTATTAAAGCCCTGCAGAAACACTGAGATTACCTTGACCAAAAGATGTATTTATGCACCTGGTGTGAAATTAAGAAGGGAAGTTACATAGGTACAGCCAGCCCCGAGCCTGAGAATAATTGTGTTGCCATTTTGAATTATTTTATGGGGGAAATCACCTGAAGCTGATTAGGGGATCAACAAGAAAAGGGAAGACAGAGGAAAGGGACTCTGGGGTTATAGACCTCACTGTCACTGTGATGTGACTCATGCTCTTCCAAGTTCTGCACAGTTGGAGGTACAGTATTTCCATGTTTTCCATGTGGTAACCTGACTCAGAATTCACCCCAGTGCAGAATAAGATGTTAGAGTGTTTCAGGGTTTCTTCTAAAACTATCAAATGCCTGATGAACGGAGCTTGCTGCAAAGTACCAGCTGGAATGGTAGTAATATTTCAAGCAGAGCACAAAATCTATAACTAATTTGAACCTTAATTTGAGTAACACTTTTGAAAAATAGTCATCTATAGATGCATTAATTAAAGCATCGTGTGGAACATCCTGACCAGTACATAATTTGACACATAGTAGTCAATATAGTGAAGTCGAAAGAGTAAACTAATGAGGTGCTTAGTGATTTGAATTTCTGGGATCAGAGGGGCTTGACAGAATATTCTGGATATTGGAGCCTTATACTTTCTGCAGTTCTCTTCTTTGCTAACTTTGGAAATTATATTATCACTTATCAATTCTAATTGATTTCAGCCAATTTGTAGTGATCCAGATAGACACAGTTCTTTCTGTTGGGCTGTCACTGGAGTGAGAATAATTTAATCCTAATTGTGTTTGTCAGATCCTCCAGTGACAATATCGTATTTTTTCACCTTATTCTAGAAGGAGACATTTCTTTACCATGAAGAACAAGAAAGTGTAATTGAATTAACTGCTGATGAGCATCTTGAGAATGTTTTGGTTTTCACTTCTGTTACACTTTCCAGCATTGCCATCTGTATTCCATTAGGCTAACCGAGAGATGTTGAGGATTAAAACAGGGGAAACAATAAATAAAACCTGTGCTAACCAGATATACCCAGATTTCAGATACGCTATGCTCTTTTGATTGTTTCAACTCTCTTTTATACAGAGCTGAGAAGATATATTTATATAATATTGCTGATGACCTTCCCTTATCCACCTACCTCACAACTCTTTAACTGTTGAACCAGTCACATACATTCTACTGGGTTTCAATCATTAAACAGCTTTACTTGTTAAAATTTTATCAGCTGACATGGCTTTTGTTCCTAAACTGCCAGTATTGCATGAAAAAACATAAAATGTGAGGTTTGGCTGAAGCTGACTGGCTTTGGCTGGCATTTTAACAGCAAAAGGGGATATTGAAGCTCAGGAATGAAGATCTGTCAGCCTGGTGTCTGCCCTGACTTCTACTCCAAAATAGCTGAATTATACAGACAAATTAAATGATTATAAATGAAGTGTTGTATTTATTAATATACTTAAGTGGTTTAGCATCCCACTGATGACAGAGAGCAGCTGTGAACCCCCTTTACTCAGTTATTGTGCTGTGGTTACTGCTTGTGAGTACTCATGATGCCTCTAAATTATTTCCCAGGGTTCTTATTCCTATTTTTTGAGGTTTTTGGCATTCCTATGTAAACCAATTAGTTGTTAAAAAATAAAGGAAAAGAAGGAAAAACTCCTAAACCAAAAAACCCCAAAAACAGCAGCAGCAAAAAACCACCCACACCAAAAAATAGGAGCAGGGAAGTAGTTTACACAGTAATTTAAAGGGTTTTTAAAGTGTCCATTTCCACATTTTATTGCCTGTAGTAATGAACTAAAAGGTACTTTTAGGAGATACCACACACCTCATTTAAAGCATGACAGAATTACACCCTGAGTGGGCATATGGGAGCAAAAATTAGAGAATACTCATTAATAAAACACATTAATGTTACTTTCACAAAATACAGAAATTATGTCAGTAATTTTGTTAAAAAGTAATAACAAAATATACACACTACAACCTGTATTAAAATGAAGTTTAAAAGTACAGACTGGAAATTTAATGGGGAAGCTCAAAAGTTATAGTATTAAAACCATCAGAACTGCTTAGAGTCTATTTAAAGACATGATAATGCCTAAAAAATGTAAAGGACATCAGAAAAACCTTGTATTTGCAGTATCTTGTCCCTGTCCCAGGAGGGCAGAACTACCTCCCTGCTGCCAGAAAAATGTAAAATGTTCATTTTGTGCTTAGGATTTCCTGTTTCATGTGTATCCTGCAGGAGAGATCCCGTGACACCCAGGGCATTGTGTATTTATGACTCCAGGATCGTCTTGATTCATGAACTTTCAGGAATTGCTGAGACATCAGCGTGATCATTATTTTGCTAAGAACATGCCCAATGTAGTAGATAATGATGTGCCAAAGCTTTTCCTTTGCTTATGATGACCTCATTCCTTATTTTCAAGATGGACTTTCTAAGAATGAGTGAAATTAACCTAATTAAGAACACCAGTAAGTATTTAAATGTGTGTCCATATATACCTAATTGTATTTATATACCTGTATGAACAGCATATTCATATATGTGTGTGCAAGATGCTTTTAGTGTGTACACCTCACATTGCTCTGTTCTTCTCGGGAAGAAATATTTAATACAACCAGAGAGCAGTTTAAAAGATTTATACTTTATGGGGTAGCCATTATCTCTGTCTTAGGCTTGAAGTATTTTTATTGTACTGGAATCAAAAGTTTTACATCAGTGGGATTTTATCAGATGTATTCCAGAGGTTTTATTAATCTCAAATTTTATGACACGTGAAGTGATTTTTTTTATCATTATTTTTAGTGATTTGGATTTCTTCTGACTTAATAACTGGTCCCTTCAAAGCAAGGGAAGGAGGCCTTTGACAGTGTTGCTTTCTCTTTACTTAATTTTTGCCAACTTATTCCACTAAAAGACTTTATTTCATTGTAATGCCCACAAGGGAGTATTTATTTCTGTAGGATTAGGATAATATTACTGTACTTCAGAGAATCATGGAATGGTTTGGGTTGGAAGGGACCTTAAAGCTCCTCCAGTGCCACCTCCTGCCATGGGCAGGGACACGTTTCCACTGTCCCAGGCTGCTCCAAGCCCTGTCCAGTGTGGCCTTGGACATTTCCAGGGATCCAGGGGCAGCCACAGCTTCTCTGGGCACCCTGTGCCAGGGCTCACCACCTTCACAGTAAAGAATTTCTTCCCAATATTCAATTTATCCCTGCCCTCTTTTGATTTAAAGCCATTCTCCCTTGTCCTGTAACTACATGTCCTGTTAAAAAAAAAAATAAAACAATCTGTCCTCAGCTTTCTTGTAGGATAGATGGGAATGAATTTTCAGAACTGTGACAAAATTTAAAAAAAGATCTCATTTTTTCTGGTGTGTCCTGAACATAACCTACCCCTGCACGTTTCAAATCCACTGTTCATTGAATGGTTGCAATCTACCTGTGTAAAAATATTATGAAATTAACATACTGCTTTTGCTTGCTAAATAGAAAAGGGTTTGATATCTAAAGGAAAGGAATATTTTAGCTTGAAAACAAAAAAAAAGGAAAACAAGAAATCCTGATTTCACTTTGCTGTTTCACAACATGTGAATGAACTGGTCCTGTCACCTGTTTTCCATCCATATTATGGAAAAGAGGACAGGATTTTCATGGGTAAAGCTCCAAATTGTGCCCTCTTTGTTGTGCCACATCCAAACACAGTCTGGTCACCATATTCCTCTTCTTGGCTCCATTTGGAGGTTTCCACCTCACAATTACTTTAATTTAAAACCTCCAAATTACTTCAACTCATAATAGCTTTGAGTGGCTCAAAAAACAAAACCAAAACAACCAGACCAAAAAACAAAAACAAAACAAGAAAAAACAAAAACCAAAACAAAAAAACCATGACCACCCCCCCCCCCAAAAAAAGCAACCCACAAACAAACACGAATACCAAAACAAACCCAGGAGCAAGGAAGTAGCTTACACAGTAATTTAGAGGGTTTTTTGAATTGTCCATTTCCACATTTTATTCCCTGTAGTAATGAACTAAGAGGTGAATTCAGGAGATACCACACATGTCCTTTAAAGCATGACAGGGTTATACCATGGTTATATGGAAGCAAAAATTAGGGAATACTCATTAATAGTACATTAATGTTACTTCCACAAAATACAGAAATTATTTTAGTAGTTTTGTTAGGGTGCCTTCTTAATGAGAAAACTAGGAAATGATGTCTAAAATATTGCAGATTCTGGATTTTCTGTACTTTCCCAGCTTCTGAATTTCCAGATGACAAAAACTAATGGAGAAAATGCTTTGGAACCTCAAACCTTGTGCCTCAAAATTGAGTTTCCTTTTAAAAAATCCAAGATGTATGTCTGAAACCTTAATGCTCTGAAAACCATCAATTACTTCTCAAGCGTGTTCTTTGAGGGAGGGTACAAAATTAGAGCATGCTTTTTTATCACAATATGTTTAGAAGGATACTTCAGTGAACATTTTAGTATAAACCCCCTGCCTTAGATACAGAACAATTACCATTAGGATTGCATTGATTATTCACCACTTTGTTTCAGTTTCAAAGTTCTGTTCCAGAGTGAGACTACAGCAGGAGAGAGCACAGGTTTTTATTCTATCTTCTGTTTAATGTTTATATTGCTTGGGAATAACAGTATTATAGTCCTTCTGGGGAACAAGTTTTAAAATCTTACTACTTTACAGCAGTGGGAAAGGTATACAAGTCTCTTGTGATGCTGGGAGTTGTGTAATTTTTTTAAGTTAAATGCTTTTTTTATAACTAATTGTTTCATAGGAGCTATTTATGTTGAATTTTCTTCCTGTAGCTATACAATAATTTAAAAGGCTAGCAAATCTTTCCACTTGCAATCGTAAAGATGATCTTTTCATACCTTTGCCAAACTCAGTCTGTTTTCTGTAAGGTGCCTGTACAAATTAGTGCTCCTCTCAACAGAGAAGGACAGGGAGGGTGTTTGCTAAGTCTCCCTTCTGCCTTTCTGCATCAAACTTAAAAAATCTACTTTATGACATTTTTCAGTGTGTTAAACTTAGCATTACTAGTTCTCCTGCACCAGTACTTAGCCACTATTTAATTTTTTTCATCTCTTCATGTGTTTATCATTATTCTTCTCTTCATTCTGGTCAACATCTTTATCTCTGGCCCAGTTTGCCACACCTTTGTTTTCCAATTATTTTTTTGAAGGGAAGAGCTCAGAGTCAGGTGTGCCCTTTTGCAGAAGGGCGAATTTTGGCCTGAGGCTGGCACACCTGGGCACTGTGAAAGTATAACTTGTAATATAATAAAGCAGAAGATCTGCTCTGAATAAGGGGCTGCCTCAAAATTAGGCATCTATAGGAGAAGAATTGAAAAGAAAAAGTTCTTTGAGATGAAATCTACTGTGAGGTCAGTGAATTTAGGGTCAGAGAGGTATTCTCTCTCTCTCTGATTAGGTTATGGGGTCCATTATAAAAATCAAAGATAATCTTTTTTTTTTTTTCTCCTTATAAAACCCCCACTCTGTGAGCACTCCAGAATTTAAAAAAAGGCCAAAATCAGTAAGCAGGATTTGTAGTTCATGAAACTGCCATTTGTTCTATGCAAATGCTTGAAGGAGTACTGAAATTCTCTGAAGCTGAATGAGACAGCAGGCTTGGCTGCTCTTACAGTCTTGTAAAATTAATCTTTCTCAATTTACTGGAGGAATTTACTTCTTGACTAGCCTAGAAATAGCATTGAAAGAGGGATGGATAGTTATTTACACAGTTCAATATACTTTGAATGCAAAGCCTTTTTTGTTTTTTTTAGTTCTTTCCAACTTCCATAGAGTAAAGATCAGCTTTAAAATTCTTTAATAAAATCTAGCTAAGCTGAGAAACAATTTCTTTCTAGTTTTTCTTGAAATTTCCTGGTACAGCTAATGCTGCAGAGCTTATAGACACATCAACAATTACTGATTTTGCAGAAGATGCACAGAGGATGCTTTTAGAAACAGCTAATGCATTTGAATTTGATAGTCTACATCAATTAATATCCACAAGCTCAAGTACCTTGTTTATAGAAAGACTTTTTGACTGGGTCATTAGGTTTTGGAAAGATCTGTAATCTTCCAGGAATTTGATTCCACTGTCAAATCACTGGGGGACTCCTCACTTTTAGTTGAATATACTTGAATTATGATGGCAGGAAGTGAAGATAAGCGGATTGTATTTTTCGGCTTAGATGTTGAGCCAGGTATTACTTGGGGGGTTCGCCTCTCAAGAGCTGAAACTGAAAACAGCAGTGGTCACTGATTCTGATCTCTCATCTGTTTATACTCTGATTGTTGTGTGTCAGAATTCCAAGTAGCAGCTTCCCCCCTTCACACCCCCCTCTACATCCTGAGGTTTGTGCAGAGAGAACAGAAGAATAAATAAAAACTGATGCTACTTGGAGCCCTCAATTAAACTGCAAAGGAGCCTAAAGTTAGTTTCTGAGTAATACCTTTAAGATATCGAGACTTAAATAAAAAACTTGTATCACTTAGAGAGTTCCTTGTGCTCTCATTAAGGGATGAAACAAAACAGTAGAATTGCTGAAATTTTACACTTTTGCAGTGCCTTACCTCCATTATACCCTTAAATTGTAAAGTGCCTACTTAGCTAAGGGCTACAATGGAAAGAGTGTTTTGTTAACATGAATTCCAGCTACTGCTAGAATCTGTTAATTAATCCCATTGAAATACAATTTCATTGCTGTACTAGAACTTCATACTAAACCTAAATTGTCTCACTGTTTATCTATTGCAAGCCCTGGGCTTGCCAAGTCAAGTCACACCAGGTTTCCCAAACAGCTTGAAGATTTCAGGAGATATATGGTGACTGGACCTGTCTTTGCCCATAATATCCCAATCTTCTCTTTTGTCAGTGATAATGGACTTAAACCAAACATTCTTGTGGTTTGGAGGTAGTGGATCTAATCTGGAGTATTATTTAAAAATACTATAAATAAATAGATGTGACTGTTGCTGTGTAAGAGAAAAAATATGACAAAAGTCTTATTTTGCGTCTCATCTGGGTATCTTACACTGGAAATTTGCTGACAGCTGCACAGATTTTGTGTTTCTCTTATGCTTTTTTCTCACTTCTCTTTCACTCCTAAGTACCAAACACCAACAGGGGAGCTTAAAAACTGCAAGAACAGGCACCTTCAATGCCATACCCAGCAAATTACCCCAAGGTTAGGAAACTCCAGGAGTGCAGAGACACAAATTGTTCAGTAAAAGCTAACTTGTTCCTTCCTGTGTTTTTTTATGTAAAATGAGGATGCACACCCACACCACCCTACTCGCAGTCCCTGGAACTGGTGTCTGAAGCCCTCTGATTATTTTACACAACGTTTCATTTTATAGCAGAACAATCTGCTGGAGCAGATTGGCAGAGCTGTGACCGGGCTTAGAAACGACCGTGGGAGTGGAGGAGTCGTAAAGTTTAGCAGCCGTTTAGAGGATGTTCAGGAGATGTTAGCAGATGTTGAGCAGTTTAGCAAATTCCTGCAGAAGGGCCCTTTGATTGTTAGGAAATGGAGCTAAATCTCACTCAGGAGAGATTCAGACGCCTTAGGGAGGTAATCCTATCAGCCAGAAAAGAAGTATTAATTTTGCAGAAATGATTGTTATTTTCATATTTTTCCTTTTCAGAATTGTTTTGTTAAATAGTTCTGTAAGGATCTCAGCTACTTTTCTTGGCAATAATAATTATTTTTGTTAGCAAATTTCAGAAGCCTTTTCATAAGGGAAAAAAAAAGTTTGGATGCGTGTGTGTGTGTGTGTGTATGTTTTTCTTCCCAAGTTTTAGAGATTATTTACACAGTGGTAGCTGTAAGTAGAATATGACAGTGTGTGAATGAACCATGCTGTGCCTGCATAATCCCTACCTCATCCTTTCTCCTTAAATGTAGCAGGCAGGGAAGAGTGCTCTGACACTTCTGAAGAGTGTAACTAGTAACTGAGCTTGTAAAAGGAATGAGAGGTGATACTTGATAAGCACATCTTTGTCCTGAATGCTTGGCAGGTTTCTGATGGGAAGTTTGAGTGCCTGGAAGCCTTTACAGAAGAACAGCACTTTTTATTCCTCTCCCACTTTTTCATCCCTGCTGTGTCTCTTCCTCCCGGTTTGCATTTTTTTGAGGGAAATACCTTTATCTTGTGCCAATAATTCATTAGCATTTTAGGTGTTAGACATGGTAAAATCCTCTTTGAGAGGTGCTTAATTGGACATGACTCTTAAAGGCTTGAGCTGTCTCGGGTGGTACATTTTGCAGGTGTTCCCTCTTCTTGGGGCACACACCTACAGCTGCTTCAAGGTGAAATTTACATTTCCTTTTTTCGGTTACTCCCTTGTAAGTTACCCCCGTGTCCTGGTCTGCATGCACTTCGGGAGATAAAAGATTTTCCTTAATTACTGCCTATTACTGAATTTACAAGGAATAACTGAAGCCAAGCACATTTCTGATGTCTCTTCAAATTCTCTAATGATCCATATTCGTATCACCACTCCTGCTCCCAGGCTGCTGAAGGTGCACCACACTTCATGGTTCACTTAAGTTGAGCAAACCTGACTTTTATAAAGGAAGAAGCCTCAGTTATTGTAGAGGTACTACTTTGCTGCCTTCTTACCTCATACACAAGGTATTAACTGTATAAATGTTTTGAGAACACAGAATAGCTTCAAATATTGCAAGGAACTCTGCCACAAGTAAAATTTTATAAAAGAAGCATACAGTGCTCTGAGCTGCAGTACTCCTCACACAGCTGCTGTCTTTGATGGAGAAGTGGGAATGTGAGGCTGAGCCAATGTGGATTTGTCAGGCTTTTGCTTTTGGGTTTTTTTTCTTCAAGTGCCATCATTGATTATGCCAACTGTGCACTCTCCAGATGATGTTTGTCCTTCCAGCTATATCTGGCTGTGTGGATAAATTTATGATCTTTAACTAGAAGTCCTTAGCACCAGCTCTTTGGATTTCATTCTGCATCTTCTCTCTCATTTCAACATATTTCTTCATCAATGCCATATTTTGTGATGATTGATGACATTTAAGGAGTAGCAAAGTTGGAATACCAAAAAATGTTTTGTATCACACCAGCCTTGTATGATGCTGAATGTACAAAACAGACCTCTGGAAAAATAGCTTGTAATACAAGTCTGGAATGAGCTGCAAGTCTTATTAATCATCCATAATTGTGTTCAGAAAGGAAAAGGGCACTGTTTAATAATGATACTGCAAATGGCAGAATCTTGATTAAATATGAATATGAACGGAAATGAATCAGCTGAGCAGTACCAGGAAAAAGGTATTTTGAGTCTACTGCTACTTGTTCATGAAGTGGAAAGAAAATAGCTCAAGAAGGACATGAATATTTGAAGGAAAGGGGAGAAGAGTGAACAGGGTAATTGGAACTGCATTTATGAAAAGCACTTCTATATAACTACATTTTCATTTAAAAGTTCGTATGAGATGTTTTCATAGTAGAAAAGTATGTATGTCATAAACACAGTTTACTAAATTTGGTTCTGTGGTTCTCTAACAAGAGAAATTAACTTGACCCACCTGAAGTTTGTGGTTTAAGATTTTTGGGGGGGGAACCCTTATTTTTTTTTTTTAACTGTATTTAGATACTGGTGGATATGTGAGCGTTTCCAGAATTTTAATTGCTACACATTAATCAGATACTTTTTTTGTTAACTACTGAGATGGAGTTTCCAGCATTTTTCTCAATTTGGTCACTGCTTCTCCTGTAAAGAACTATATGTTCTCTTCTTGTTTCAAAAGCATGTTTGTGTGCAGTCAGGTCACTTTTTATTTGGAGTCTGTTTAAAATGGCTGATCACTTGCACAGAGTAAGGAAAACCTGCTCCACGTGAAGAATATCTTACTTTATGGAATTCTTTGTTGCATCAGTACAGCATTCACAGCTTTTTGCTTGGTGTCGGTCTTTTCTAGCCATAAATTTTATTTAAAATCAGATCTAAGGGCAAGTGCTTATACATTCAATATCTGTAAAATAAAATCTTTTACCCAGAAATACAATCTTTGTTCTCTAATGTTTAGTAGACCATCGGTACCATTTGAGGTTTTTCAGCCTGTGACAAAAACTTCACCACATACTATTAATTTTATTTAACATCTCCTAGCTGGCTCTTCAGGGTAGTTGGTCACACAGACTTGAAAATCCATCAGAAGTTCACCCAGAAAGGGAAGGCTTTGTGCCCATCCTGTGCTTTAAGGGCTTCCAACCCTTCTTCATCTTGCAGTTGTCTGGAGTGTTCCACAATAGAGTTTCCTCCCAAATGACAAAGTCTGTGTTTTCCTCTGCTGTTACACACAAAGTGCTCACTTCCCCTGTGGTGCTGCTGTGCACACAGAAACGTGGTGGCCTGTGTTAGACCTAAATATCCCCTGGCTCTCAAGAGACATAAAAACCTCTGAATTTACGTGTGGTGAGAAATTCATATCCAATGATAAAATTACAGAAACAAAAATGAAGTAAAAGACACATGAAAAAGCTTTTGCAACAGTCTAATATTCTTAATATTGTGATCTGGTGCTTGCTATGAACTGTAGGGTGAACTTTTTTTCCTGGTCATTATGGAATCTGTCTTGACATCAGCCTGTGTACTGATTATGGCACTGGGAAAGGCTGCCTGAGTCTGTAGGAATACATGGATTTATCTTCTGCCTCCCTCTGGCAGGGGGAACTGGGAAGGCAGGGCTTCTCTGGCACTGGGCCAGCACCAGAAGTGATTCTCATTTCTCCAGCAGCTGACTCGTGACGTGATGTGGCAGAAAGGATGCACGCTTGTCATTCAGCATCATCTCAAACTATGACTGCTGTGATGCACTGCCTTCAGATGTGCCCTAACTTTGAGAAGTGACTTCCCAAGGTGCTCTGTGCATGCTGCTCCAGTGAATCCTTAACTAAACCAGCTGGAGGGCTCCATCCTTTGGAGACAAACCACACCAAAACAAGAGCAGAGACCCTTCGGTCTTCTTTCTGGACGCAGGCTTTGCTTTACCCTGTCAGAAAGTGGCCGGGCTGATGAGATCTGACACAGTGCCTAAGCGATTAGAACCTTCTGGGTCATAAAATTTACATCAGAGCTGGAGTAATGCTGCTATAAGCGTGAAGTGACACAGCACACAGCCAAGGCTCATGCAGAAGGATTCTCTGAAGCAGTGACGGAGTGTGACCTTCCTTGAGGCAAGCTGCTTGCTGAGTGAGAGCTGAAAAATACTGTCTGCTGCTCATGATACATGGCTGGCCTTAGAGGAACATGACATCAGCTTGTCAGCAGCTTGGCTGAGGTTTGGCTTTGGAAGGTGACAGTTAAAAAATGGAGAAGGGAAATTCTAGGTGTTTCCAGAAGGAAAATAGCAGGAGCGATTTAATACTTTATAAATATAATATAAAATATTTAATGTGTATCAATATGGACGTTCCATAATATTTTATAATGCAAACAGATTATAATAGCAGTAACTCAATAGGATGACATGAATGTGTTCCCCTGTGTGTGTGATGCTTATTTTCTCTGGCATACACTTGCATTTCTATTAGCACACATTTGTTTGTGTGAAACTCCAAAGTGTGAATAAAGCCCAAAAGATCATTTGAATATTTGCTGTATGGCCATATGTGCCCGTTGCCATATACACACAATGTTTAGATGCAGAAAAATGTCAGTTTTGCTTGTTTTCCCATCCACTCACAAAAGCACAGTTTGAAGAGGGCAAAGTGTTGGAGATCTGAGAAGGCGCTGCTCTCCTCATGATGGTTTCAAGCATGAAACAGGTGGTGACACACTTGTCTGTGTTTTATCTTGAACATTATTTTCTAATCTGTCTATAGAAATAGCTCTTATAGATTTAAAAGGAAATAAGTCTATGGATTCATTTACCAGACAAAATAAAGGTTGAACTTTAACATTTATTTAGGTCACTTCCTCATGTTTTAGAGCAGTGAGTGGAAACTGCACATGCCAAGTTCCACATTTGTGCTTTATAATACAAAGACACTTTTAATGTATTACCAAAACAACTTTAAGTTTTGAAGCCACATTCACAGCCAAGTTTAAAAAGGATTTTTTTTTTTTTGTCAAATGAAGATTAAAAGCTACTCCATGTTTTTTGTTGTGTAGCTTACTTGAGAGTTTTGCTGAAGATTTTGCTCTGTTATAATTAGATGATACTGTAATTACAAATATGGCACTGGGCCTAAGGAGTAGATGTTAAGTTAATATATAGGACAGTGATAAATCTTCCTAGAATCAATAAATAGGTCACATATTTGCTCAAGTGTAGTAGATTCCTAAGCTTTTAACTAGAAAAAGGTTAGGAAATGTTAGTTCCAAATGATTAATCTCTTCTTTCCTTTTTTCTCGTTACATTCAATCAGTTCCAAAATGTTTGGCTAGCACTTGCAGATACTAGAATGGAATGACATGAATCTTAATTTGCTGGGCTAAAACGTCTTTGACAATAAAGAATAAAAATGTATTAAATGAATACACACCATTCTAAACCGTATTTTTTGGTTTAGTTCAATTACAAAACAGTAAATCTCTGCCATGAGAGAAAAATGTATTTCTCAGACTGAAGTGATCTTTTTTTTAATCTTTTCTCTTTTTTTTGGATTTTTAAAAGCTCTTTTGAAATTTACTCTTGTCCTCAGAATTTCATCAAGTTATTCCCCTATTGCTGTCATTGGGAAATTTAATAAATAGAGTTTATCCCCATCACAGATTTTTTAATGGAGAGGGATTCTTGAACTGGTGTTAGCACTGACTTCCCTGCTGGCTGGCAGGGGTAGCAGACAACCTGGTGGCTTGTTCTCATGGATATATAGTCAGCTAAAATCAAATGTCACAGCTAAATACGCTCACTTGCTCTTTTAGGTTGCAAGAATGGCAATAACACACTTTTCTTTGGGATGAAATAGCTCTCTTCTATGAACAAGACAATATTTGGAAACAGTGTCTTGGTTAACACGTGGCTTCTAGTTTATTTTTTAATAAATATGGTGTTAGTGAAGCTTACTACTATGCAAACTTTAATAAAAAAAGAAACGTGAAGTCCTGGGCTATGAAACTCGCAGCTTTCATTTCAGTGTAAGAGGTGTGATTTCAGTTTTATTTCAGTGAGTACAGTTAAGCTGAATGAATCGTGTCATGGGCTGCCTACAGCAGGATGAGAGTTTTGTAAATGCTCTTGTTTATTCTGTCCTTGTGAAAAATCAAGTTTCAGAAGTAAGCAAGTTCCACTGAGTTCTGTTCACCTGCACAAACACTGCAGCTCTACCAGATGTAACTTCAGAGGCTTTCTCTTCTCTCTACAGAGCTGTTCTTTAAAGACTCTTTCTGGCCCAGGCTATTACTGTAAACTCTTCAATCTCCTTTATCTGCAGATAATGGGCCTTTTGCATCCATTATTTTTTTCCTGATTGAAAAAGGGGACATTATAATCACTCCTTGTAAGAAATGTGCGACAGAACTATCGATTTCTGGAAGAGCAGCTATTACTGCTCCTCCAGGAAGAAGGTTTGGTAAATATATGCAACTATGCATGACAACCCCCTGCTCGTTCAGCAGCACAGTCTGATGCATTCCTGATTGATTGTGCATGGCCTGCAGCTGTCTCAGGCTGCAGTTTATTTGTATTTCTCCCCACTTGAAGCCCAGCCCCACAAAATATCTTCATAATACTCTGCAGACCCAGTGTCAGTACCCCCGATGATATCAGCCTTAAGTCTGTGTTGTTTTGCTGCAGGTGTGGGTTACAAGGTTAACACTTCTGTGGCTATTTTTTCTCACTTCCCATTCTCTTCAAGAATATTATAGTTGTTGGTTGTCACTGTAATCCAAGATTTACTTTTTCCCTGCCCCGCAGGCAGTGTTGTAAGTGGAACATGAAGTGGGATTAATAACATATTCTAATGTGTTACCTGCAGTGATCAGAGCACTCATGGAAATGTGAGCCTTGCAGGGACCTCCAGAGGATATTTAATTCAGCTGCTGGCAGTAATGCAGGGTGTCCTGCACTGTATACACACCCTGGAAGATGTGTTTAAAAATTTCCCTAAAGCAGACAACCAGCTTCCTGTCGCTGCCTTTCATCACTGCAAGACTGGGAGATCTTTCCCTGTTATTTACCTTGATTCCCTTTCTTGCAGTTTAAGCTGCATTTTGTTTTATTCATCATCATCATCTACAGGATAGCATCCTCTTTATCACACAGCAGGATGGAGGGTTTTATTCCTCTTCTGTTCCTCTTCTTCTATCCTGCTAACCCCATTCCTTCATTATCACATTATATTTTTTGAATTTCACCTCATTTTTCTTACCTCCTTTCAGGCTGGGTTTTTGTTGGGGGTTTTTTGGGGTTGTTAGTTTTTGGTTGTGGGGGTATATTTGTTTATCTGTTTGTTTGCATACTTATAAAAGTATACATGTATACATTCTGAATTCTTTTTAATTTAGTTCATTCACCTTATATTTTGTTCCAATTACTACACAGGCAAATGAAGAAATTGAGTTAAAAACGTGCCATAAATGCTGTTGGCAAACCTCAATTACTCAACAAGAGCATTCTAGAAAAATGTTTCCCCCTCCCTTTTTTTTTTTAAATGAACTTGGATTTGAAAGATACACATACACATAAAATATTAAAGATGGCTTGATTTATTTTGGAGAGCAATATGAAGGTTTTGATTAATGGCACAGTCTGAAATAAGTACCTGTAGCAGGGACATGTTAAAGCATGTCTTGACAAGCAAATCGTACCTGATTGACTTTGTTTTAATCACATCTGTGTTTAATATCACATGTGTGTATATTATGCCAATCAGTCAGAATTCCTCTGGATGCCTGTGGCTTTGGAGGGCAGAAGTTGCATCTGGTGCACAAAAGAAACGACAGATAAAAGTTTAATATTCCTGAAAACGCCTTTAAGTAACGCCTTAAAAGCACTCCATTAGAAATGGAGTATGAGCTGTAAATCCTCTTGAAACAGTCCTGTGGTTAATGCTGCTGGAGTTTTTAAAGAAGATGCTGAGTGGGACCAGGTGATGCTTTGGCCTCAAAAGGTCTTTCTGAAGTGGAGAGAATGAGAGTGCCAAGTGTGAGAGTGGTTGTTTGTATGGCACAAGCTAGTGAATAACACAGGTTTTTAGCCATTATTTAGAGTGGATTTGCTTAACACATTGTATTCCTACTTGCCTCACTAGACCAGCCGGTATTAATCATTAATGACTAGATTTCAAATTACTTGTAGAATTCATGATGCTGATAGTAAAAACCTCATGAAGTAGCCAGGAAAACTACTTCCTCCTAATTTCTGCATTTCTGTCAATGTAGCCATCTCAGCAGTGATGTTTGAACTTTTTTTCCACGTTGTTTTTAATTTATTCCATTTATTCCAGTCATACCTGGATCAGAAATGCTGCATAAATAGATTGTTTTCCTTGTAGTCACCCAGTCAAATCAGTCCAATGTCTCTATGTGGATCTGGCAAGATTGTTGTCATTTCTTATAAAAATGTTTGAGAGAAGACTCTACTTGAATTTTGAGCAGATTATTACCTGCATTTGGAGCACGGGTAGCTGGCAAGTAAATAATTTGTTTTGCCTATTATCCACACCTTGGTCTGGTCAGATAGACAAGGAAGAACAAAGGTTAGTCTCTTTTCAAAGTTGAATTGCTTTCAATAGTCTAAGATTTTATGTAGGAAAAGAGGGATTTGCTCCAAAAAATTCGGAGAGGGAGAGGTGTCTTTCCATGAGCAAATCTGGAGAAACCATCTGTCACCGAGGTGGCTTTAACAATTACAGCCAGCCAAGTACGTGAGAGGTCTCTCATCACTCCCAGCTCTGAACTCTTCTAGCCACACTCAATTGCTCAGATACTTTTTTTAGGAACCCCTCATGTTCTGCATCATCTGTCAGTAGAATTTCACAGATCTATAACAATAACGTTGGGTTTGGACCAAATGGCTGCACTTTATAAGTGCTCCGGGTGTGTTTTCCCGTTAGATATGTGCAAACAGCCCAAGTGAATTCTCACAAGATACTGGCACCCCGAAGGAGTTCTAATGCTGCAGCCCATCAGTGATAAAACCTATTCAAAAGTTTGTTTACTCAGTTTGATTCTATCAGCCATTTTAATTGTGCTCAAATATCTCTGTTAAAGTGAGATGGCTGATCCCTTTCATTCGTGGTCTCATAAGTATCTGTATTAAAGGAAGTTACTTGAGTCTTTCGGGAAAAAGTCCAAATTGTAATGTTTTGGCAATTATGTCACCTCCGGTAGTACTTACTCTACTTAGATGATAATAGCGCCCATTAAAATGAGAGCGCAGCACACATGAAAAGAAAATATTCCCTACCATTTACTCTTTTGAATGAAGAGGAGAGTAATAAAAATTATGCTGAAATTTGGCCTGCCTTTAATTGCCGTGCAGTGCACACCAATTGATAGCTAAAGTGCTAATTATTTTTAATGTAATTACATTTAATTATCATAATTGCTACTCATATCTCCTGTCCTAATAGAGAGATGTTAAGGGCCTTATTCACAGAACTGTTATGTTCCCATCATGCAGGGTAGAAATGAATAGGGAATGTTCTGTGGATTGTGAGACAAACAGACCCAGTGATTGCTTCTGTTGGGGACTACAATTTGCAATGGGTGTCCATTGCAGTGTGAAACTGAGATCAGCCTTTCAGAACTCTGGCCATGGCTCTTCCTTTTGGCCTGTGCAAATGGAAGGCCAGAAACTAGGAAAAGACACCAGATATTCCTATTTCTGGTCTTAAATTTTATCCAAAAAAGTATCCCACCCCCGCCCACCACCGTTTCAAGAAAGAATCAGCAATTGCACTCATGATTGCAATTACAGCAGTGATTATACTCGATCTATGCTGATTGACTTGTAACATTTACCCAAGATTTTTGCTAAATCAGTATCCAGAGCAGGCAGTTAAGATATAATATTCACTATTTCTGTTGCTAGAGCAGATGTTCCATGTTTTGTCATAACACCTACGAAATGGGATGTATATCAATGATGCTCATATTCCACACACTATATGAGGAAATTGGTTTTCTTTTTAAAAACCACTAACTATGCAGAAGTAGTCACTGGATTTTTACTTGCCATTAGGCATAACTGCATTATTTTCTCCCAGAAAGTTAAAACTCATAGAGGGACATGTTGCTTAATGTGACTGAAATTCAGCACTGGATCATTATTCACAGACTTTTGCACTTTGATGTTCATGATGACAAAATAGTAGGTACAGGATCCTTTAGGGGGGGATAAAGGTCTTTTGTGGAATGACTGAAAACTGTAAAATCAAGAGGATATTGACACATAGCATTAAAACTTCCAAAAGCTTTAAAATCCAGTGGAAAAAGGAGCGTGCATAGCTGAATGACAGATGGAAATGAGGTGCGTTAAAGCAAGGCAGCACGTACACAGCTGCCTTCTTGTGCTGGACAGAAGTGTTGCCTTTGCTTCCCTGTGCTTCCAATGGATCTGGAATGTAAGAAAGTGTACAAGTGTATTAATTTTCTTTTCACCTCTTCCATCAAGTGAGCCAAATCTCCATGAAACAGAGCATCACTGCAAATCTTGTGATGGTTTGCTGTTAGTACTTCATCAGTAACTAGAAGGGGGGGATTGATTTCATTTGCTCGAGCCTTGTACTAATTAAATAGTTATGAACTGAAGAACCATGAGAAAAGAACAGTCGTGTTTCAAAACCAGAGCACCAAATGCCGTGTGATGGGAACGTGGCCAGTTTGCAATGAGGGAACCAGCCACAACAGACACAGAAAGTGTCATTTGGTATCTGTTGGCATGGAGAGGATGTGCTGCTCAGCAGTGCGAGTCTAGACATGGTTTCTGGATTTATAATTGTGCCTGGAATATTTTAGTCGAGTTCAAAACTGTTCAAACTGAGTTTATGTGCAGGATCAAGATCTAATTTATGTTTGCACGCTTAAAATTGGGTGTAACGCTCAATAGTATCTTACATTCTCCAGTATAGGCACTGTGAGATTATGCTGCTTTGTAAAGGCATAACTGCTACAAATTGGATACCTGGAGCTCTAATTGCTCTCTGTGGCTTTATATTTATCTGTTATTATCATAGAGTGTAATTCCTGAAGTCTTCAAACCGGGTTATATTTAGGAAGCTGATTTTATTTTAATAGGATGCTTTTTTGTGGTGAAATGCAGATAGGCTGATAATGTATTTCTTTTATAGGCTTGAGATTATTAAAATGGAAAGAACTGAGGAAAAGAGGGAAGAAGAAAACCATAAAGAGTGAGATTGGGAGCAGGATATAATGGGAAAATGGGTGAAACAGCTTTGAAAAAACAAGGAGGGTTGTAGGAAACACTTTGTCTTTTCCAGGATGGGAATTTCAAGGTGCAGGACTCCCAAAAGGAAGGACACTAACTGCAGATAGGCTGACGAGGGCTTTTAATATCTATTTCTTCAGATGTTATACCAATCTAATAAAAAATTATAATTAATTTTTTTTCTCAGTGTTCTCTTAATGCCAAACTGGAAGGAGCACAAGCCATCGGTTTCTGATTATAGCATTAGTGAGCTCTCTCCTCAGTATAAACACAGACATCAAATTATACATTGCCAAATGTTTTCCTTTTATCCTGAAACGTTTTTCCCCAATCTTACATTATTTTGCCTTTGTTTTCCAGTATAAGATCTTTGTCCAGGCAAAGAGACAATTCAGTCTTGAATTGCGCTCCAGTTGTCTGTCACCAAAATAAACTCTGAGGAGAGTTTACTCTGCAAACTTTCATCCAACTGCAAGTGCATCCCCTGGAGTTCTTGTATGATTTTTCAAGTACCTTTTCTGCTCAGCAGTGTCTCTTCAAGTTTGAATTACTTAAAATTCAGTTATCTTTTTTTTTTCTTGATTCTAAAGAGACCTGAGAGTCCTGATTATACAAGAGATATGGAAGTAGTTTTTAACACTTTTGAAACATCTATGAATTTTTGTAAGTCTTCTACTTATTTCTTGTCTATTTCCTAAACTTTGAGCAGAAGTTATCTGCACATTGGCATCCAAGAATTGCCTACACGGTAGGTATGTCTGTAACACAGGGAATGGTTGATCTTTCAATGTGTATCCAGGGGCTCTTCCAGCCCAGCTTAACTCCATCATTAGTTTCTTAGAATAAAATCTGCAATGACACCTAGGACTTGTAGTCCTCCCAAGGAGAGAAGGCTCTGGGACTTGCACTTCAGCAGTTACAGATCTTCCATCTCATGAGACTGGGTTCTTTGCAGGTGATATTTCAGCTGTCGCACTGTAAAGCTGTTTCTGCCAAAGGAAAAAAATCTAACAGGAAAGAGATTAAATAATTGAAAGTGAGGAGGCTGGTAACAGGTTTTACTTTCTGGGCATTCAGTAGTTTTTGGAGATGGATATGAGTCTGTTTCAGAGATATTTGGTACTTTGAAGGTGCGATTCTGAAAGTTCTTGGGCTGAAATTGGAAAGATTTTTCTTTTTTTCTAGTCAGAGTTAATTTCCATAGATGAATTCCTGCACAAACACAGATCAAGAGTGAGGGAGCAGCAGAGGAGCTGGGAGAGGACAAAGTTAAAACACCCAAAGCAGTGCTGGTGCCTGGACCAATATGCCATAAATGCTGCAGCTGCATCTGAATCCTCGTGTTACATCTCAAATAAGACAACTTACTAAATGTTTTTACTATTCCTTGTTCACCTCGTTGCACCATGCTGCTATATTTCACTTGTTTTAATTAAATTAACTTCTCACTGAAATGAATTTCTGAATCCTAATGAGCCCTCCCTGATTCACAGTCTTTTTTTCAAGTGACAGATTTAACATTTGGTCCAAAAAAAACCCCCTCATAGATAAAAAGAGAAAAGGCTAAATTTTTACTAGAAATTAGGCTACTTTAATTCTCTGGGAATAATTAAAAATCTAGTTGACCTATGAATATTTATAAAAGTGCTAATTAAGGGATATGTGAGTGAATCCACCTTGCTGTGTCACACAGTCATTAACCCTAGCAATGCCCAGATGTTCATTGTGTCAGTGTTTAGGACAAACCACAGTTCCATTGTATTTCACCAGTTTGGGGAGGGTTTCCCAAGGTGGTGTTGAAATCTCTGTATTGCCAGAGGGTGTAGGACAGCCCCAAATGTGCTCCTGCAAGCCAAAGTTTCATGTCTGGGGCTTTCATCAGTGCAGCTGTAGGGCTGATGCTATGAACCCAACCATTCCTTCAAGAAACAAAGCCCTTTTCAAAATTGTATCTCTCAGTTATTGTGTTTATTGGACTTGATTCAGTATTGTGTCTGTTTTTAAAAAAGCTCAATTACTGATACATGAGTGTAATAAGGGAGAGGCTTACTGTGTCTATTTTGTTATATTAATTAGAAAAACCCCTGAGATTGTGTGCATTATTTTTCTGAAATTGCCGTATTAATAAATTTTAAGCATCTTAATGAATGCTTAAAAGATGCCTTTTTTTGCAATGTAGCCCTTAATTTATGTGGGCTGAGGAATTATCCTCAGACTTGCAAGAGTGCTCTGCTCCTCTCAAAGTGTCCCACTCTCCTGCCAAAGGATGCATGGGGGGGGTTATTTGCAAGGCAAGAAGGGGTAGAAGAAGGGAGAATGGGGGAAGAGCTCTCAAAAATGAGAACTGTGGGGGTTTTTTTAGTGCCAAGGCATAACATTGATTTTGGTATTCTGATATTGGAATACACCTGGGACATGGTATGTGAAAGGTGACAACTTCTGTTACTGAATAAGAGTTTGTCAAGTGCATGCATCTTCCCCATTGCACTAAAGTTCTGAATTAAAAGAAACTGTACTAACTGTGACTGAATTAAAAGAAACTAATATTAGAATACAGCATTTTTCCCTTTTTTTGTGGGGTTGGTTTTTTTTTTTAGTTGGTTTTTTTTTGGTTGTTTTTTGTTTGGGTTGTTGTTTTTGGGGGGGGGGGGTTGTGTTTTTTTGGGGTTTTTTTTGGTTTTGGTTTTTTTCTTTTAGGGTCCACATAAGATAATTTTAAGAAAGGTTTTGCCTGTGAAAGTATGCAGGACCTCTTAGAACAGTGGCAATCTAAACCTCAGAGTACATGGCAATAGTGGAAGTCAGAGATGAAGAAAGCCCTGTTAATTACATCACCTTGCATGTCAGCAATGAAAAAACCTTGCTGCTTTTTGTGTCTGCAAAACCTGGATTTAAAAGAGCTTAAATAGCACGTGGCTGAGTTCTGAGCTGCCAGCATGAAAAACCAACATTAAATGTCACCTCTCCAGATGCAGGAATTTGGCTGCAGTGTGATGCCAGGTGTGCTGGCTCCAGACGAGTTGGTGCCCAGCTGCTGCAGGTCAGGTTAGAGCAACTGCCTCCCTGCCAGCTCCTCAACAGGTCCTGGAGGGTTGGATGAGCTGCTTTCAGAAACACCTGCAGGTACCTGCAGCTTTCACAGAGCAGCTGGAGAGGGCTAATGAAGGAATTGCATTAATTAAGCAACCTCCTTCCTGTTTTCTGCTTTATGGGGTGGCCAACAAGTGATGGAGGGTGCTGAGAGTCAGCAGGGTCGAGGTGTGGGGTGTCCTAGGCTGGGGTGTTTCCCCTCTCCACCTTTTCCCGGTGTCTCCAGGGCTTTCCAGCAGCAGGAGGAGGAGGTGCAGTTGGAGTTGGGAGCACTCCTTGCTGAGGTAAAGACAAGCATGGAGCCACCTGGACCAGGGGGAGCCAAAAAATTTGTGTGTCCTTATGTTAAAGACCAGACCTAACAACCTCTCCAGTCACAAATATAACTTATTTCCCTCCAGTCTTTTCCTGAAACAACCTATTTCTTATTTTTTGGCATTTTTTCCCTTTATACTTGGCATTCTGTCACGTGTGCCAAAAACCTGCATATTGTACAACATAAATTCAGGAGGCTTATTTATATTAAAGTTGCTCTATTAAACTCCCTTTCCTTCAGTGTTCACTGACACTGTTCCCTCTCATTCCAAGATAAATTGAAAGCAATAAAGGAATGCATTGTCAAACGAAAAAAGATTTACAAGTACTTAAGCTTTATTAGGTTTTATTAAAATCAAGTGTGGCTGGATCTGTTTGGGTGACACACCTACATACTGGAAGCCTAGGATTCTGGCCAGATTGATGAAAAGTATTTAAGTTCATAATCGGCTGTTTCCCCTTCGAGGCCATAAACAATTCCAAAGATTTAAATTCATGTTTAAATATCAGACTAATTGTCCCACTGTGGTCATGCTCCCAGAGGAGAATGAATTTCTGCAAGGCAAAACCCAAAGCTTTTATTTCCATACTAAGAGTTTTTTTCCCCTAGCACTTATCTTGCAATAAGCATTATTTTTCAAGTTAACAGCATTCTAAATCAGTATTTTAAAAATAGTAGTTGCAGGTATATCTTCAGCAGTAACCACCTGGGGCTATTTCTTTTCAAGTTATGCTCTTGAAACAGGGTGGGTATGGTGTAAAAATTTATTTCAAAATAGTTACCTTTTTTAGCTAAAACCCCATTTAAAAAAATAAAATTAAAATTCTCTGAGAATTCCTATATTTTCTTTGATTTTCCTATAGCTTTATTTTCTAGATCAGAGAATAGTGAGCTTTTTTACATTTCAGAAAAGATACTTCTGAGTGTAAACACTGGGATGTTAAGCTTAACCCCAATGAAAGCAATGGGAAGTAGTTTCAGGAAAGGTATATAATGATGATCTGGTAGAGAACAAACATCTCAAACTGAGAGGAAGAGATAAACAAAAGGCAAATTAGTGGCTAATCACACTTAGTGCTGGCCAAATGTTTTGGTTTTTTAAATGTGTGTGGGTTTTTGTTCTGTCATTAGCATCAGAGCTAAACACATTTTAACAAAATTGCCTTCTTGGGGGTATTTCTGTTTGTTTATTTTAAAGGTGTTGGAGGAACAGATGACTGCGTGGCAAACTAGGCCAGGATTTTTATGTAGCAATAATACTAGAAAACTAATAATTGGGTTAAAATATAATAAGCTGTGTGCTTCTTGTTAAGATGGAACTCATTTTCAGTTGTTTCAGTAGGTGGCTTTTCAGAGGGACTCTGCTGACTTGTTGTGTTAATGGAGAGAAATTTAAATGAATTGAAGGCAAAAGTCAACAGGTATAATCTTTAATTCAGAATAATCGTTGTTAATATTGAGATAGCTATTTCTAGAACACCACCACACAACCTCCTTGTCTGCCAAAATAACAGGTTCATTTTTGAGAATGTTCTGTAAAATAAAAATTATTCTATTAACAGTAACTTTAGGACTCTCGGCTGAAGGCATTTTTCTAAAGTGATGGGTTTTTTTTTTTAAGCATTTTGAACTGAGATTAAGAATAACGTCATTGAATTTGTTTCTGCAAAAGGCTGTGCTTCTATTGCAGTCAATATAATGGGAATAGGTTATAATGCTTTCAAATTATGTTTATGCTTTTATAAACTACTTCCCCTTGTAATTCTGTTGGGCAGCTCATGAAATATCTTCCCTCAACAATGTCTTTTATGTTTGTTTATGACAAGTTTTTGTCCGGCTTCATTGTTCAGGAGTTGTCATTAAGGAATCCAAAATCAGGGTTGTGCCCGTGAAAAACTGTCACAAATGTATTTTCTCCTTAGAACTTAGCTATTTATGTTAAAGATGTGAATTATCTGAATTGTCATTTACACTTACTAATAAAATTGCATTTACTAGTATTTTCAATGATCCCAGGCAGTTTGGAAGCTCAGTTATTAAAATTATCTCTAAAATTCAGTGAGTGCCTAAAAGGGTGTTTTGATTCCTCTAAATTTAGACAGAGAACTGGATATTTTTCCTCTAGATTAAATCAATTCTGATGGTCACCCTTGTGTTACTATTTTTAAAAAAAAAAAAGTGCAGTATTTAATACATGGTGAATTTTCTCTAAACTCTAAATTTAGCACATCTCTGACTATCGTAATTATTAGAATTTTTGTTTGTTTGGAGTGTTTTTTTTTTAATCTGCTTTTGAGATAAGCATTTTCCTAGATGGGTAGAATGAGGGAGAGCTCCCATTTCCAGCGTTTCTCATCACCTGGGTGACAATAACAGGGGCTTGCTTCTCCTTTGGCTGCAAGCTGAGCCGCACCTTGATTAAACAGGGAAATGAAGCCACTAAAATTATTGAATTATTGACATGACCAAAGTCCCTGCCAGCCACAGGAACCCCAGAGCTCATTTCCAGGCTGGTTTTGTAGCCCTGATTTCCAGCTGCCCCTCACAGGGTGTCCACACTGGGAGAGGCTGAAGGAGGTGCAGGTCCCTCAGTCAACTGCTGGAGAGTGTAAAGGAATTTGGAGCTGGCTTTGCCAGTATTTCCACCGTTTTTCTGTTTAAAAAAGTAAAGAAACCCTTCCCTAGTGAAACTCTGAAATGGAGAGCTCAAGGTTGCCCTGGACTGCACCAGCTGCTCGTTTTGTGTCACTTGGTGCCTTCCAAGCACGGTGGCAGCAGCTGGAATTGGTGAGCTTTAAGCTCCTGCAGCCTTAAATCAAGAACCTGAGCTGCTTCCTATTTTCTCCCTGGAGTAATAAAGTGGCTTTAAAATTCTGTCGGCTTTTTGCCCCTGAAGATTGCATCTCTGTTTGTGAAAAAGTTCCAAGTTACAGGCCATCTGGGTAACTAATGTGATCTTACTTATGAATACAAAACCCATGTGTAACTTTCCCAAGTTGACTAATTTATTTTTTTTAATTTTTTTTAGCTTAGCATTTTATTTTAAAGGGTAGGATTTTTTTTTTCATCCAAGAAAAAGCCATTTTCAGGAAATTCACCCTTTTCAACTGGTGAGATTTCAAAAGATTCATCTCTCAGTGCCAATTATATTAGAGAAATATTTTATTAGTTATTTATCAGATTAAACTCCTGGAGTATTAAAACTTTCCCCCTGAGTATCCCTGCTTCTAGCTTTAAGGGGGAGAAAGTAGTTTAGGAGTCATTAGAATTTTCAGGCTACTTTGTTTTATTTACATAACGAAATAAGTAAAAAATAAGACCCTTGGGCAGAAATCAGCAGCCGTCCCTTCCCATGTAGATGCAAAATCAATCTTTCCTAACTTTTTGTTTCTCTAAGTCAGAAAAATCTCCCAGAAGTTTCTCAACCTATAGATCATAACATATTACTCAGTGGTTCACAAAAGTATTAGGAAAAAAGAAAAATATTAATAATATTGTGGCAATTAAAATAAAAAAGTAGCAATTTTTTCTTTGACAAGGATGGAAATGGTAACAGTGAAACAAAGTTTAGCTCTGTGCTGTTTTTTCCTGAGGATTTTAATGCCCTCTGTTTTTTCATCACTGTTCTTTTTAATGTTTAGGTGATCTGCTTAAACATTGTTTAATTACATCCCTCTGCAGGTTCTCTTGGGTACAGCTTGTCAGATTTTTCAGTATGAATGCTGCATTGGGATGGCAGTAACTTACTGACTCTTCTCATTCTGTTTTTCTATGGCTGAGATGAGGGTTTGTTTCTTAAAAGAAAATAGCAAACTGATTGATGAGAAGACCCTAAATTTGAAATCTGGAAAGCAGGGAACAGATTGCAAATCAAACAGCATTTTCTCTTTTGGTGGAAAAGAGAAACAGAAGGATTTTCAGTTGGAGAAAATCATATGAGTAATGTAAGCAGGATCTGAAATTGCGTGCTATTTAAAACAGAAAGAAAATTGCAAGTGCAGTTGGCAGAGCCCTCCCTGGCAGCGTTATTCCAGAAAGAAGGCCTGAAGAGGCAGATGGATAATGGTATATTTATCATGATATATCAGCTACAAAATAGA
The DNA here is from genome assembly GCA_008694505.1 of Cyanoderma ruficeps. Taxonomy (NCBI): domain Eukaryota; kingdom Metazoa; phylum Chordata; class Aves; order Passeriformes; family Timaliidae; genus Cyanoderma; species Cyanoderma ruficeps. The sequence continues at coordinate 1,774,361 of VZDJ01006092.1, forward strand.
CCACTGGTTTGGGGTTTGTTTTTGGGTTTTTTTTTTTTCCTCTGCATCTCTATTTTTACATTTCAGAAAACCTTTGTCCTTAAAAACTAATTCAGTTATATTCAGCAAATGGCCCAGCATTCCCTGTGTAAATAATTTGTTCATTAACAGAAGTTTTAGCTTTGAATTACTTCAAATGGAACCTGAGGCAGAATTTTTAAAGTAAGGCTTGATGCCTGGTAGATGACTAGGAATGGGGAGTGATGGAGATCTGCTTTTCCAGTGTGTTTTGAGCCAAGTAGGGAACTAAGGAAAGCCATTTCCCAAAAGCTTGCTATGAGCAGTGTTGTTATGGTCCTAAGAACAAATATTTTCCTGGATTTTCCCTGTTTCTTCTTTTCTGAGTTCATTTCCAGCAGCTGTGTAAGTAAAAGAATGTGGGATCCCAGCTGTTCCACAGTCGCGTGACTGGCTGGAAAAATGGAATATGGGAGAAAGGAGCTGTAACTCCTCTGAATTGTACAGAAATTGTTACTGAACACTGAGCTGGAAATAAACAATGCTGTGAGTTAATTGCCTGTAAAAGTTCATTTTTTAAATATTATGTCAGGGGTTTGTTTAAGCATGTATGTTCGTATACTCTAAATATGCACACACAGCTAAAAGCAATAATATTCAAAGCTGTAAAGGAAAAAGTAAATTGTGACTTTTTATCTGATGCTGAATTTCAGCCCTGAGAGGATTTAACTATTAAAATTACAAATTATTGGTGCATTACTGTTTTAAGATAAAAGTAAGTCATAATTTGACGTGTAGTTCCTGAAGGAACTGGATGATCTTGGATTATTAACATATTTTTACATTCCCAAGCAGATCATTACCCCATGGTATTGACCAACTAATTTTTCAGGGCTTAGCTTTCCCTGTTTGTTTTAGCAGTAACTCTGATGCACACAATTTGGCTTCCATCTCCTAAAGAGAGTGTAGTTTATACAAATGGCCCTTACAATTCAGTGTTTTCCCTCAAGAGGGAGAGATCCCTTTACTTGTCCCACAAAGGCAGTTTTCAGAGCCTTTTCATCTGTCATGTTGAGGACCAGTCTCTTCACATCACTGTTGCTGGGGTCTGTGAGGTGTTAGGACTCTTGAAAAATCAACTTAACGATGTAGAAGTGTGAGATCCAACAGCTGCTTTTTAAGGCTGTTCCAAATTTTATTTTAAATCTGAATTTGTTTATTTAATTTATTTAAGCATATATAAATAAACTACTTTATGAATAGACATCTAAAATATTTTTTTTATATAGCAAATCTGAGTTAATCTCTCATTTCCTGCTCTGCATGAAGCACCCACCTTAACTTCTTTTTATGGTAAATGCAGATATTTTCTTACTCTGTGTGTACACCATACCTAGCTCCTGTAACACCTTCTAAATATACAGATGGATGGCAATAACAAATTCTGTAAGGACTAAATACAAAGTGAATAATAATAAAAACACTTTTGTAGAGGATGAGTTTATCAGTGTCCTTTAATAAAGCTATTTTTTTTTCTATTAGTGGCAATTTCCATTTTCATTTAGGATATTACTGGCAAAAGGAACAGGGCAGGATAGGCAGGTTCTTATCTTACACTGTAAGAGGAGGTACCCAAAAATTTGTAATGCATTGTGTCTTGATGTATGAATGTATACTTACTGTTATTCCAGGATACTCAATCCTGGCTGGAGTGTCAGGACAAATTATTTTTAGGTGGTTTTTGATGCTGCAGTGGGGTTGTGTGTGTACAGACATAATTGGAACAGGGATCTTTGGAAAGCAGGGCAGCTCCTGTCTTGCTGATTGTTCTGATTCAGTCAGGCCAGCGAGTGTTTTTGGGGTTTTTTTAATACAAAGTAGGTGCATTTAGTGGGCTTTAAAATCACTCCTGAATAATGGTAGCAATATATTCCAAGTGAAGTGTGCAAGTGAGCATAGTGGCAGGTTGTTTTTCTTCTGTAGTTGCTAAACAACTGCATCAGATAAAAAACCAACTCTGCAGTAGCAGCCCAGGGTATTTGCAGGTCTTTGCTGTTGGATGAAGCAAAAAGTGTTTCCTCTTTTCATGCTCAATATTGGAAAGGTGAACACTGAAGAGCAGTGAAATAATTGCTGAGGAAAGAATGCAAACCATTTTGAGATAATAAGGTTTTTTAATTAATTCATTTCATTGCTGTACTTGTGTACTTATGGCTAGTGGACCATCAAAAGTGCCTTCACACTTCCAGTCAGCTTTGTAGCCATTGCTGTCACTGCTGTTAGGAATTAGCTAAAATATTGGAGTGTATTGCACAGAACTGCAGCTTTCCTTCAGTCTCAGGCCAATTACTGCAGTAGATCAGCAGTTTGAAACATCCATTGAACCACTTCGTTTATATCTGTTGGACATGTGAATATGTATTTATACAAGAAATAAGTAATGTAGGAGCTCACATTTGGGGTTCTGTGGATATGTAACAGCAATTGGTGTTTTATGCCAGTAGGGCTGGATGGGGATTTTTCAAAAAGTCACCTTCTGCTGTCTTCCCTCCCTCTGTCCTGTCCAGGATGGCTGTTTTGAAAACCTTTGAAATCCATGTCAGAAACAGATACTGCGGTGTTCCTTTGGTGCAGAGCACCAACTGCATTTTGGGGTTTTCCGGACACAGCAGCCATGGAGAGGGAGGTGATCAGCACCAGTGGGGCCAGTTCAAGTGGATTTGGCTGGGGTGCAGAAGGATAAAGTTTAAAAATGGACAGAAACCATGCTGGAGCTAATAAGAAGTGATCTGAGGGAAGAAAATATGGAAGTCCTAAGGAGAAGGGTTGCTTTGAGAGCATGAAGCCTCTCAGCACTCAGATCTGCAAGGAGAAGGAAATTTGAGCATAAGGGGGGAATGGAGAAGTTTGGGGAAGAAAACCTTTTGAAATGCACACTTGGGGATACTGAACGAATACCAGGGAACTCAGTGGCAGAAAATGCTGTAGGATTTCAGGTGTGAGTGAAGGACTGGAGGGTTAGTGGGGACAGCCTAACTCTGGCATGTCTGAGTTGGTTTTGAGGCAAGAAATGCCAGATTCTGGCACCCCTTAAAAAAATCAAAAAAAAGGCAACATAGATGTCCTGGCCTTACTAAATGTGTCCAAGGCTGCTGTGGGGGTTTTTTTCCCTGCTTCATGCACCAGTCATGTTTTTAGGGCAATTCCAGCTCTGTGGAGGTGCAAGAACAGGAGATGGTGCTGCTGCAGAATGATTGTGTCCATAAAGCTGAAAGTTTTGTCATTCAGCAGAGTTGCCTTTGTTAGCAGCATGTGTGGAGGAGAGAGTAGGCAATTTGGATTTCCTTGATGATTCTTGGCAGGTCCTAACCACAAAATCAGCTCTTGTTTCCCTTCTGCTGCCTTCTTAGGATCTTACATAAATCTTGACTCTCTTCAGTTCCTTTTGTGTTGTAAAATTCCTCGCAAAGGTGAGTCTGCTCTTCCATAGGCTGTTCCAGACATCACTGACTGAACCTTCACCCACACATTTGGCAAAGCTGGCTGTATAGGTCTTGTCAAGTAGTTTCCATTAGCTTTATTTTTGACATCTTTACTGTACTTTTCTTCACACCAGGTTTATCTCTCCCTTTCTACATACAGGCAGCTTTTCTCTCTCCTTTTGAAGGTGTTATTCACTCTTTCCTGCTTCACACAACCACAGGCAGTGCCTTTCAACTTCATTTGCTGTTTTACTCAGTTACCAGTTTTTCTGTTGCCACTTAGCACTGAACAGTCTATGTCCCTGTGGTTTTCCTTCTCTCAAAAGAGATTTTCTTTATCTATTCCTGTTTTGTTACTGACTTTGTAACATCCATTATAAGATTAGTAAGCAGTTAAATGTCTGGCCATAAAAGGATAAAACTCAAACTTTCTGAATTTAAATAATGAAAATAGATTTGTTTTCCATTATGCTTTACAATTTGTCAAAACGTTAATATATTTATTGGTTCTAACAGGATAACATCTTTCTGGTCCCTCAACCAGAAACCTAAACCTGAAGCATTGAGGTCCTTTTAATGTGCCCTGTATTGCTCCAAAAGCTCTCTAAGAATGGGGATTTTATGTCTTTATCTTTACAAGCCACTACAATGTGGCTTTCTAAAATAATAATGAATAATAACAAAATCCTACATTTTTATTTGCAATAAATATTCCAAGGACTCATGGTTATTTTTCATCCCTGCTTCATTACATTGTCAAAATAGCAGCATATGTTTTTTTACAGCCTACAAAACAATACTTCAAAGCATCAAGATGTTATTTTTCAAGATGCAGAAAATAAACCCCTCAAGTTGCCATTGACTAAATAGCTGGAATCAGAAAAACAGTGACAGCCTGGTTTCCACACTGATAGGCAATTGTAACCTGCTGTTTGTATTTATGTTTTTATAAACAGAAAGCAAGACTCAATTTTGATATTTAGGCAGAACTCTTAGCAGGCTTGCTTAAAAAAAAAAAAAACAGTAGTTCAGTTTGTACTTCAATCATAAAGTAAAAACATTTTCATTGTTATCAATTGTAGTAGGAACATAAAATATCCGAAGCCATTCTGTCATTTTAGGTGCTGAGCTATGTAAACTGCCTTAAAGTGCAAACCTAGAAGTGGAAATGAATTAAGCTGAACGGTCCATGTTTGAATGGACATATTATACAGTTCATCAGGATACAGAAACAAAATTACTTTGACCTTAAGAATAAAATAAGCGGCCTTCATGAAATCCACTTATATTCTTTTGATTAGGACAAGGATTGTTATGATGCCGCATTCACTGGGTCAGTACAACCTAAACCTACTTTAGTGTTCATTGCCTTTATTGTTTCAATTTCACTGCATTTTCTGCTACGTTAACACTTAGCTGTAAAATAATGTTCCTGCCCCTCAGCGTGCTTTTCATAAAATGGTGTTGACTAATAAATGCTAATCCCAGATAACGATTTAGTCCTAATTCTAGACAGTGTCATTTATTGAATCATCATCACTTTCTGCAGAATCAGGTCATCCTTGAATTGCTCTGGCACTGAGCATTAATTATATTTAAAAGTAATTATAAAAAGAAAGTAACTTTGGTTTGAGTCTATCTAGTAGAATACATTCTGACTTTTTCTGAAGTTTTGACTGAATAATCAATGAAGTGACTCCTAGTTGTCCCTCTTTATTTTTATTAGTTTTGATATAAGCTTAATTCCAATTATGCTTTCTGAAGCATAAAACCTAAATATGAAGGTAAAGATTCTTTTAAAGATAGATGATATAGATTTTCTTTTAGGATGATAAAGACAAAAGCGTACACCAAGACCATGAAGTTGATTCTGATAATGATTTAGATGCATGTCTTCACATAAATCAGACTTCCTCATAAGTACATGAGACTCATCCAGTTCTTTACTTCTCCATTTTCGTTCCTAATAATTTAACTGTGCTAGGAACACATTCACTCCTTCTGGTAAGAATTCCATAATATATTGCAATGTTACAACTGACACTTTAGTAGAATGAAGTTGGAACATTTCTTTCCAATAATTACGCCGGTGTTTGAATCCAAAATTGAATTAATGAATAAAAACATGGCAATAGGAAACCATCTGTGTCTTTTCACTGCTCAACACTTTGATTCACTTAGAGGTTGGTTGCTGCCTCACTAAAATAGACATGGGTTGGTTTTTTTCCTCAGAGTATTCTGTGACATGAGATGAAGTTAGGTGAATCACACTCGAACTGTGTTTTCTTTTGTCATTTTCCACTGAGGAAAGGCATCCACTACAGAGTCAGGGATCTGTAGATGCAGTGGATTCATCAGTTGTATAATGGCTGTTTTCTCTTCTTGTTTTTGTCTTTCTTACATATTTGAAGATTTGATGCGTCTTCTTTGGATTCCTCTCCTCTATTTACCAGCCTCCCACACTGTGATGGCTGAACAAAAGGAAGGGCAGAACAGTTGATATAATTTGAAACTATACTGGTGCTCAATGCAGCTTTGTTTTGAATTGACACTGCTTTACCTGAAGACCATTCCTCAGGGACTTTGTTCTACTGAAACAGAAAGGGAACCCTAAAATCAATCCTTGGAAGTGGGAAAATGTCAAATGCATGTAAAAGGGAAAACTGAGCTTTATTGTTAGTCAAATATACTCTGGTTGCCCAACCCTCATCCAAAATAAACTGAGAACAAACAAGGAAGTTCCCGTGTTCTTCCTGGGCACTTCTAATCAATGACTCTTGTTTGTGAGTTGAAGGAAACTCTCAGATAATGTTGTTACAGCAAAAGGTAACAGAAAATAATGTGGAATTATATTTATGGGTAAAGAGGCACCTTCTGGGTTATTGCACCTCGATATTGAACAGATGCACCCCATTGTAACACTGCAGTAAATGTTCCACTGGTTTTAGGTAACAGCTTTTAAAATCTTCCAAATGTACTCGTTACACAGGGAGACGGTGGAATTCTTCTAAAGGATGGGGTATTTTCTTAATCATAATGTTAAGTATTAAAACAATTAATCCATGTATTAGCTGGGCTGCAGTAGAATGCTGCTGCAAAATAGAACAGTGCAGAAAAGTATTTTTTTAAGAATATGTAGCAAACTTTTTGAAATCCTTTCACCTGTTGTATTAGAAAAAGGATTTGAGTTGTTTCTAATCTGGTTGTTCTGAGCTGCTAAATTCAGACATTTTAGCAGATTTTTCATACCATTAGATAACTCTGTCAGGATTCTTCATGGCTTTGATCAGTTTCTGAGACTGGCATTCAGAGGTGGGAATATATCAAAGTTTAGTTCGTAACATCTGCATTATAATATTATTAGAATAACATCAACAATTCTATACTCTTGCATACATTATTTTTTCTCACAGATATTCTTTCGGCTTTATCAATTTCCATCAGCCTAAAATGTGTAGTGTCATTTGAATTTCATCATATTTTAAAACAAAAAGCCTCGCATCAAAAAGAAAGTTAATGAAAATCACAAAGCTCGTGTATAACCTGCAGACTAAGAATAACTTTTTGATTAAAGTTAGATGATCTTGTAGTCAGGTTGTAAAACATTTTACTGCTTTTTGTAATTTATGTGACTGAAGCGTTCCATATTAGCAGCAGCATATTTGTTTTGTGCTGAAGATTCCTGAGAGGTTTTTTTAGTGCTCTAATATTGTTGATGTTAAGCAGATTATATCCATTACATCCATCACTCCTTTTCTAGTTGCACAGCAAGGATTAAACTTCACTTTTTATGTGCAGATAATAAATGAAGCGACTTGTGAGTGTTCAGAGTTCCTCTTTGCTCCTGCTGAAGTAAATGTGTGATGCCTGCATGTCATTTATTTTCTGTTCTGATGGGTTTGCAAACTGGAATTCAGCTAAAATACAGTAATCATGTCTATCTGCATTTTAAAGGCTGTTCCTAAATGAAATTGTTATGAAAGAAAAATCAGGGGCAATCCTGGCACACTCTTTGCGGCTATTCTGCATAGAATATGGAATGTAAAGAAAGCACCTTACATTACTGTGAGGACTGAAGGCAAGAGGATTCATCTTATGAAGCAGAAACATATTTTGATTGTTTATGGTCTTTCTTAACTTGATTTAAAAGACTCCTTTTCATGTTCTATCAGGAAGTTGATAAATCCCTAAGTGATCTGTATTTTATGAAGAGGTTATTGCTCCTGAGTGCAGAGGTCAGTGGCAAATTTCACCACATGTGAAGCATCCATTTAAACCTCAGGGATTCTCAGAAAAGGTGGAAGTTTCTTGTCTTTTCCAAGGCCTCTAATGGGTGGTCCCCTCCCCTGATATTCAGCTGACAGCTTTAGGGAGTCCTCTCTTATACCTAAACCACAACATCTTCTAAAGAGTCTCCTAAAATTCACAGGAGTTTTCTGAAAAACAAGATTTGTGTGTCTGCTTACAGTAAGTTCAGTGCCTGCCCACCAGTTAGGTAAAAAGGTTTTTAGAAACCTTTAAAAAATAGTCAGATGGAACAAAGAGTAACTTTAATCAACAAGCACTTAATCAAACTAAAGCTGAAACTGTGAAAATCAATACTGAGAATTTTAAGTGAGAGAGGGGAAGAGTTTTTTATCCAGTAAATGCTACTATTAGTGTTTTTTCAGACTACAAGTGACTAATGAAAGGACATGATTAAATAAAAACCTAATACTTGGAAGGGCCTGTTAAGGAAAAGATAATGAAATTGTTTGCAGGAAGAAACTTGAGCCTTAAATTTCTTCCATTTTTTTCTACTGGATGACTGTTTTGGCTGTTCTGGAAACATACTTGTGACAGTTCTTAGTAGGTTTTTTTTTCTTTCTTTTTT
>VZDJ01006092.1:1782720-2114674 GCA_008694505.1 Cyanoderma ruficeps
TTTGGTGAGAAACTAAATCTTTAAACGTTCATTTTTAAAAGAAAATATTTTAGTGAAAAATGGTCTTTATCTATAGTAATACTTTACTTACTTGAATTTTATATTACTGAGCATGTCTTTTCTTAGTAGCTGGTTCACAGCATTTCACTTAATAGGAAAATAGTCATTGCCCTCCTGACTCAGACAACTTCAGCCACTCCAGCCTCCTTTCTTTGATAAAGCCAATACCAAACATTCCAGAGGGGAGTTAAGGCTCTCCACAGATGTGGTATCGTCAGCCAGAGAGTAGCAGCAATCTGGATATCTAATAAGTATATTGCTGTGAGCTTTGTGAACATGAAATTATATATCTCAACATTTTTCTTATAATTTATTCTGAAAATTCTTGATATAAAGATATTATATTCTAAAAGCATGAGTAATGTAGTTATTTTGACTCTTACAGCAAAGAGCATCATCTACCTGCCACATGATTTTTGAAAAGGAGGCATCTCACTTTGTATATTCACTTCATGTCCAGTATCCACTGACTGTGACTGGGTTACAAAATAGAAAGAAATTAAATCTCTAAGATCTCTCACCCCTTAGTGTTCCTTGCCTCATTAATTTTTATCATGTCTTTACTGTGGTCTTATGTGTTGCCTTGAACACTGCACAAAATTTTGATGGAGTAACTAGAGCAGTGCATTTCACTGTGGCATATATCAAATAGATTAAAGGTTGTCTAAGCTGTGGAAGGAGCGGTTGTATTTGGGGAATCAAGGCTGAAGTCTTATGAAGGGCAGTTCTTGTCAGGAAAAGGATGCAAAGTGGAGTTTCCGAGCAGCTCAGTGACTTGTCATAAATGTTGGGCTGGAGTGAATAGGATGTGTTTAAACAACAGCCAGTGTGGGGTCAGGTGTCCCCTGGAAAGGGTTGGAGGCTGTAAATAAATGTTTGCAGAGGCTCTCAGGGAACAAAGACTGACTGGTTAAACTTACACTGTGACATTAGTGAGGAATTCTTTGATTCCAGTTTCAGTCCAAATTCAGTATAGAACTTCACATCTATTTGTAACTCATCCAAGACATAAAGCATTTCCTTTTTGCACTTTTGGGAGATCTCACTGTGTATTTTGATACAGAACAGCAGCAAATCCCATTGTTATTTTATATATACACAAGTGTATATTCTTCCCTTTCAATGCACTGTGGGTGCAAAAACTTCTACAGCAGTGGTGAACTGTAAAAAGCCAAATACAGGTTAGCAGGTGGTTCCATTTTAGAAGGTAACCAGTTGCTTTGGATTAAATATCCCACAGTATTCAGAATTTCGTGTTTTCAAATTAAAATAATTTCTGGAAATGTTGTTGCTGGTTTTGCGATTTCACAGCACACATTGTCATGAGAAGTTTTTGTCTATAGCATGCAGAAAGAAAAGGAGCAAATCTGTACGAAGCAGGCAGTTGGCATATGGATTTTATGCAATTTCTGGGGTGTGGAAATTGGGATCGGAGTAAAATTGCCAAAAGCACACCAGTCCAATTTTTAAAGTTGCTTTGATGTGCATATATATCTTTCCAAAAATCTTCAGGAAACAGTTACTGAGTAGCCAGATTTTCAGAGGTACAGACTGATGCTTGACACAATTTTCAGGAGCACCAGGAGGAGCTGAACTTTCTCTGAAACCTGTGGGTTAATACTTTCAGTACATGCTGCTGGTGCATTTTCCCTGCTCAGAATTTTCAGGGCTAATTATTACAGCAGCCTGTTCTTTCTTCCCATCTGCGTGTTTACCTCTGAGCAGCTGAAAAGATCAGGACTGTGCAGGCACACTCCTGAGCTGATTATTGACAAAAAAAACATGTATCTGTAACAAGGAGCAAATCCCATTATTGAGATAATTACAAGATGTTTATGAAACACTTCGGAGATGTTGTAGTTGAGAGGACAAGGTCATTTGGCTGCAGAAAGGAGACTGAAGCCAATTGCCCTGGAGCTCAGAGCTGGACATATTGGCCAGAATATTTTGTAGCAAGAGAGAAAGATCACAAAAAATGTTTTTCCTGATGACATCCTTTAAGAATACATACACACCAATAAGGATTTGTCTGTTTAATAAATGAGTGGGAATAAACATGCCACGAACCTGATGATTTTTAATCAGTACTCAAATCAGAGAAAAATAAAATCTCTTCTGGACGCATTGTTAATATCACCAGGTTTCTCTGCATTTTTGTAAGCCACAAGTTGTGATGGCAAAATTTGCATCCATACCAAAGGATCAACACAGAGCCTGTACTAGCACGAATTTTAAAATAAGCCTCAGCCCCATGAATTTGTGGGGGGGAAAAAAAAGCCAATTATAAATATACTTTCCTATTGCTTGGTTTCCTTCATCATTTGCTACATAGCTCCTGCAAACAACAAAGCAGGTACAGGGCTCATTACAGCTATAGTATCATCACAACTGATCTTTTAAATGAGTAAAAGTGAGAAAATTGTTTTCTAAAAAAATTAAGATGTCTGTCTTAAGCGTTCTGTTGCATCTAAAACCCATACTAAACCCAAAATCTTCTATTTGAAGTCTACATCTACCACATTTTCACGTTCCCTGCTGCTTTTGTCTGGCTTGTTTAGCTGATGAGTTGACTTAGGGGACTAAGGCAAAGCTAATAGAAAATCAGTGGAAGGGCTCCCTTTGTCTTCAGCAGGCTTGAGATCAGTCCTGTGTTGTAAACCTGGTGCTTACAGCCCCAGTGCACTAATTCTGGGCAAGTTTTATAGCTGGAGGAAGGGCTTACAATCGCTGCACACTCCGACTGGAAATTCCTGCTGCTCCATGGGCTCAAGGGGACAGAGCTTCCCTGTAGAGCAGAATATCCCTGTGGCTCCCTGGATTCTTTAGGTGTCTGAAGATACTGCTGGATTTCAATGGTTCAAACAGCCTGGAGATCTTTTCCTGTTCCTTTCTGACCATGTTTGGGAGTGTGTTGATGTCAGTTTGTGTATAATGCATTTATGAGTCTGCTTTTGCACATTGCATTACTGGATAATTGCAGCTCTCATTTACAGTTTCATGGGGAGTGAGTGTATGGGGTACAGCAAATCTTCCCCTTTAATATGTACAGAGGAGACCAATAAAGCCCTTGGATGTGCTGTTAGGTTTGTGTAACTAGAAATGTTATGTGGACAAAGTGTTCTGGATACTTAGGTTTATTACTTTGGCAGTCACAGTTTGCTTAATGATATTTCAGAGAGTGTAAAATCAGAGAGAAACCTTCCATTTATGTTGGCTTTCCTTTTGAAGAGCATAACTTGTTACAAGTTTGTTTGTTTTTTCTGGCTGGCTGTGGCATTTGATTTCATCTGTGAATGAGAGAAAATCTGGCTATATTTTATATAAAAATACTTGGGGTTTTTTTTCCTCCTTACTGAATCTGTAATCTTTAATTATGTGCATTTTTATCACAATGCAACATGCTATTAATAATGCATTAGGCATATTTATTATTGAATTTAAATTTATATCAATATATGGGAGAAAACTTTTATAGACAATAAAGATGTCTAGTTAATTGGAGTTTAATTTATATCAAGCAAAAAGACCCTCTGAGGCTCATTATCTACACATACAGATATACAGGAGGCAAGCTTTCACAGATTATATTGCCACTAATAGTCAGTTGTTCTTGTAATCAAAAATAAAAGCAGGATAAATATTTTTTTTTAATTGATCCTATTAAGTCGTGTTTCACCAGACCATAGTGCTGTTGCTGTTTTAAGTTGATTCCTCACTGATTTCCATGTATACCTTGGAGGAAGCTGATTCTAGTGGAATGCAAATTCAGGAGAGCAAAATGCCCATCTGGCTGTTGAGGTCACCGATGTCACCAAGACCTGCTGTCCCCTGTCTCAGCTGTGCTCTGTCCTCCCTCCACCTCCTCTGGCAGTAATGGAGGGCAGTGGGGGATGCCTCTCTCTCTCTCTCGGGTGTTCTGTGAAATGAAAATAAGCAGCTCAGTGGTTTTCATCTGTTTGCTGGAACTGAAATAGTAGGGTTTGGATTTCTGAGTGGCATCCTAATGTTTATGGATAAGGAGGTGCACCTGCAGGTCCACATTCCTTATTCCCTTTCCACCTGCTCTGCTGACTGGATCTCTTCAGCCCCTGCCACCATCCTGCCCTCCCAAATCTTCATTTCCAAGCTCTGTCTCCGTGCAGGAGGTCCCAGTGCCCATCTCAGGTTGTGTTGTTTGTGTCCAGGTCCCTCTTTGCACACTCCAGCAGTTCTCCTCCTTACACATAAGCCTCCCATGCCCCGTTTCTGCATTCCTTTTCCACTGGCTCCCAGCCACAGGCAAATTGTTATTCTGCCACATTCTCCTCCACTTTGCTGATTTGTTTTTTTTTGTCTTTGCCCTTTGAGCCTTAACTGTGCCCTCTCTACTTCAGCTGTGTGTTGGATCTGAGTCCACCCAGCTCCACAAATATCCTGGGTGGGATTTTCTGAGCCCTTGCTCGTATTTCAGATGTTCGTCACAACTGTGGCCGGGCACAGCCTGTACAAGGAGGATCCAGCTTTGGGGTTGAACCCCTGGCCTGACTCATGTTGATGCCTTCCCTGGGGATGATACCTGTGGTGACTCATGCACAGGTACTGTGTAGGTCAGAAAAATTCAAATTGCACTTCACAGTGCCCTTATCCCAGTCCAGCTGTGTGTCTGCCTAAAGCCATGGCCTGTCTCATCAGCCACATGCTCCTGTCCCAGCTTCACAGCCACCCGGAGCAGTGATTTGGCAACCACACAGCAGATGAGATCAGCCCTGCCGTTTGCTGACACAAAATGGACCTGTCAGACCCCAGAGTTTTTCTCTTAACTCTTCAAACGGATCCAATTCACTGTGTATACTCATAATCGAATCTTACACAAGGAAGGAGGCTGCTCCAAGTGGCCAGGTTTAGAGAGGAAAGGAAGGAAACTCAAGGACTTTCCCTCTTTGGCAGCATCCACCTTGCAAATCTGCTCTGCAGGCATTTGGAGTGCCTGCAAATGCCCTCAATAAGATAGTTCTACATCCACGTGCAACATCTTTTTCTTCCAGAAAATCCAAAATTTTCGAGTACTTTGCTTGTGCCGTTAGAATCACTTGAAAAGAAAAAAAGCAACCAAACAACAGCTTGTGGTTTTAAGCTATTTTTTTTTTCATTTTCTGTTTTCCAGTGTTTTAGAAATTATTTGGTTTCCCATCAAACTGAGCAATCCTTTCTCTGTCTATTTCTGTCTGGGAAGAACCAGGATCCTTTGCTCAGGATGTCTTACAACATGCTTAACTCTTCCTGTTTCTTCTCCCAGGTTTTTTTTCCTCTTTTTTTTTTTTTTTCCCATAATAAATTAAGTCAGCAACATAAGTTCTTGCAGTCTTTCATTTTGTGAACTTTTTTTCTCATTCATTAGTTCAGTGCCTTGGGCATGGAGATTGTACTCAAAAGAGAACAAATGATCTTCTCTGTAATTGCTTTGCACACACACAAACACACACAAAATGCTGAAGGGTGTTGAGAGCAGGGTTTTATCTAGGTAATCATAACCTGAAATTGATGCCATGACATGGAAAAGAGACAGATAAGGAGGAATGAAATTAGTACTTGTTCAGAGTAGCTCATCCTTATCATCATTCTGCACACTTCATTATGAGCTATAGATCTGAAAAATGCTTTTCAAACTACATTTTCTAATGTTCTAAAACACACTTTATCATCAGTTCCTCTTCTGACTTGTACAGGAGGATAAATGAGAAAAGTGGTTCTGCCAGGGTTTTTTTTCCCCTGTGGGAATTAGAAAGAATGTACATTTCAGATTCAAAATTTTGTGATCAATATAGTAGAGTCCCATCAGCCTTATGGTGCTGCAGCTCTGTAAAGGATAGCACAGAGCAGCTAAGAACATATATTTACTTAAGTGGGTTTTCAAGGATGAGCAAAGAAGAAGTTTGGCTGCTGAAGTTTAAGCATGTGTAATGCAGGAAAAGGCAAAAGAGTAAAGTGAGACCTTTATTATTTTGGTAGCTGCAAACTTTCAACCATCTATACTGGTGTGATTACTGAGATTATAGAATTGTAGGATGGTTTGGGTTGGAAGGAACATAAAGATCATCCTGTTCCCATGGACACTGACACCTTTTACCAGACCAGGTTGCTCAGAGCTCCACCCAGCCTGGCCTTGAACACCTGCAGAGATGCCCAGGAGAGGCAGTTTTGGGATGAGGGCTCAGTGGTGTGGCAGCCCGGGGCAGAGCCAGCCCTGTGGAGTGTAGGAGACAAGAGAGCACTGTGGGCTCTGCCTGTATTGGAATGGAATTTGAAAATACAATGCTACTTTCAGGGAAAACAGATTTATTGGGTTTTTTTCACTATTAGGATCAGAGGCACATGCAGACACTGCAATAAATTATTCTGCCCCTTAAATAATAGCTATGAGCCTATAGCCAGTAATTATTTGGCTCCTGAGTGCTGTATATCTCTGATCCTGGAATAGTCATTTATCAGGGGGGTGAACTGAGTGACCAGTTCTTCTTTCTAATCTAGCAGGGTGACATTCATCATACCTGACTTTAGATGTCTGCATCTGAACCAGCAGCTGAGTGTTTCTAGTTTGTAGAAAACATGGGTGATTTTGGTGCAAGGGCAGTACGTTGTATTTGAGAGATTTTCTTTATCATTTTATACATTTTTTTTTAGTTTTTCTACATTATTTGGCTAGTTTAGCTTAATTCCTTTAGACTAAGCAGAGCTGATATTTTGCCCATGCCTTGCTTTGTTTTTCTAATCCTTTATAAGGACTGAAGTCATTAGCATTATGGGAAAACATGAAAAATTGCCAACATTGTCTCACTTCTGTGTAGGGGCCACTGCCAGCTCTCCAGCCTGTGTTTCCTCATTCTCTGAGAACAGAATTTAAACTTCTATAGCATCCTCAGGTGTCAAGTCAGATGTCAAAACTTAGTCTTGGCTGGTCTGGATTCAATTTAATGAACAGTTCTTTTAGCTTTCTTTGGAAAACAAACAGATTGAAAAACAAATGCAAATAAAGGAAATTGATCCTGGGTTTGTTGGGGTTTTTTTTTTCCCTTTCTTTTTCCCCCACTAAGTTTGAATCCTGACAAGGAATTTAGAATGTTTTACTGTAGTTTTGGAGGTGGAAGTTGTTTTAGATTCCTTGTGGTGCCTTGCTAGGGAGAATGAACCTTTTGTACTTTAATGAACTTTTAACCTGTGCTGGACACAAGTCAGTAGCATTGCTCACTGGGATTAATGTAGACAAGGAACTTTTCTCTCAGCAATAAACATTCATAATTCTATTTAATACTGATGGGAGTTATGTACACATGTTCTTAAACTGGAAATATAATTTCAGCATGAGGAAAGAAGTTGCCACAACCCAAAGCCAAGCAGAGGCAATGAAAAATTCCATAAACTGTGTATTGATCCTAAGGACTTCTCTTATGTCTGTAATTTCAGAAGAGCCTGCTGAGTACAGAAAGTGGGAGCAGAGGTGCCAAAATATTTCCTATCAACAGATTTGCTGAAAACAGCAATGGTTTTTTGGGATAGCATAGTGTGTTCTACAGTCATTCTATATCTCTCATGGCGATGAAATTCCTTTGTCATATCCAATTCATTTTCTCAAGTTTTAGTATTTTGCGATTAATATTTGACAAAGATTTACTGTCGTGAAATAGGGAAATGATTTTTGTTTGATCTGGGATGATATCAGGAATGTGCCTTTGCTGCTGCATGTTTTCTGGTTCTAGCACCAGAAAAAAAACTCACAGTGCTTATTTGTACCTCCTTCCAAATTCATCATCACAAGCTCGGTGCCATTTGTGGAAAGTAGAATGACAACTGAAAAAATGCTAATACTGAAAGTTATCAAGACTGCCTAAAAACTGTTTGTTGTCTCAGTGTCTATACTTAAGCTTATCAACTTCAGTCATCTAAAAATTAGTTTTATTCTTATGTTCCCTAGGAATATGTATGTGGATTAAAAAATCACAGACGACAAACCACAGTATTTACATTCCAAGCATTTATCTAATGTGAGTATCTTGCAATATCAAGGCAAAAAACAATTTGCTATAATAAAAAGCTGTCCTGGAATAAACCCCCCACTTATGGATTAGCTGAAAAATTAATTGCCACCTTGAAAAATTTGAAATTGAAATCTGAAAAATTTGATGCCACCTTGGAAGGCAGGAGCACATTATTTCTGAGAGAAAAATCTAATCTTTGTATTATGTGTTGCTGTTTTAACTACCCCATGTGGTAATATGTGTTTATAAGCTACTGAAACACCTTTAGGGGCAGAAAAAGCTCAGTTTCCTCAGATCAAAGATTCCTTTTCCTGCCTCTTGGGAGAGGAAAGCATAAGGCTGTTTCCTCCATTATTAACATTTTGCCTCAGGGCAAGTGGCAATATAATCCCTATCATTTTTACTTCCTGCTGCTCCTCTGGGAAAACACAATCCAGCCGGGCGTGTGTTTGTGGCTCTTCCTTTCATTCCTGTTTCCTGCTGTGCCTGTGCTATAACAGGACAGCAGCAGGTGGCATAAATAAAGGAGAAATGTGGCAGAAAGCTGCAGACAGCTCCTGAGATTTCCAATTTGGCTGTGGGTTAGAGTGCCATCTTCTTCAGGAGAAAACAACAGGCTTTTTTTCTTTCCTTTTTTTTTTTTCTTTTTTTTATATTTTTGGTCAAAACTCTCAGTGCAGCAAGGATCAACTCCCCACCCTTTATCAAGAAGCAAGATAAAAGTAATGCTTTCATTGCCCCTAAGAACATAGCTTCATGACTAAATGATGTTTGTTACTGTGTTTTCCACTGCTGTCCTGCTTTGAAGCTGGTTCAAAATTAAATCCAAACTCCCTAGGAATCAATGGGAAAGGAAGTTTATTCATGATCCCTGTACATGAAATACTCTTCTGTGCAAAGGCTTTGGTGATTCCAGCAAAAGAAAACCAACCAACCTGACCAAATGTTGGTTTCCTGTTGCAGAGAAGAGTTTGGAATTGCTTTTCTTTACAGATGAGAGCAAAAGCATTTGTTGTCCAGTTACCCTAGGACAGCTGGCAAACATTCATTTAACAGAACAATAAAAATACAAATTTGATTCTGTTTTTTTTTACTGGATCCATGTAAAATCTGTGAAGTTTCATTACAGGACACTAGCAGACAAAATGTATTCTAATCAAATAACTTGTAATTTTATGGAATAATTGAAATTCTTTTAATTTATTACAAGTTATTTTATCTTACTTCCTATGTAGTTTTTCTACATAGTTCATTTTCTGAATCAAAGTTTTTCACGTGTTATTAACTTTGATATTTTCTTGAGAACATCTCATGTCAGAATATAAAACACAAAATGTTTGTTAGGTATTTAGACAATTTAGACAAAAGATTTTGATTTGTTTTGCAAAACATGGGTTAAAGTATTGATGGTTGTTATGGAGTTTGCATCACCAAAATTATTACTTCACATTTCTTTTTTTTTTGGATTCTAAGAGAAAATTACCTGAATTTTAATTGTATTTCTGAATTTAAATTTACAGTTTAAGTAAAGGGTAGGGGATAATCTGTGTGTATTTTCAGGACAGTGAATCTGTCTTTGGGTGGTAGATGTTACCTCTGCTTTACCAGTGGCAATAAGTTGACTGGAAAATTTATAGGAATTAAATGCACAATTTGCTAGAAAAATTGTGAAACCACTGCAAATAAATCTAAATAAGTTATTAAAAAAGGAAAAACATTGAAATCACAAATCCACATATATGAATCTGAAGTGTGTTGAGTGCTTCTGTTACCTCGGGAAGTTGATAACAGAAGACTACATATATATATCATATTTATATATATATACACATATCTATATCAGAGGAGCAGAATTGAGGTGACAACTATTGCTCTCACAAAAATATGACTGCAAATAATTAAAGTGAAGAATGAAGTTGTTGCAGTCTCTTGAATCAGCAGGAAGCTTTGTGGGCATTTTAAAAAAATTGGGTGATACAAAAGGTTCTGCTTTGTAGAAGATAGCTCATGTTCAATGAACAGTGAAGTCACTTAAGTGTGGGGCATAAACAGATGGATGTTGGTGATTTTCTGTAAGATTAGACAAAGAGACTCAACCATAGAAAATCACACATTCTCCACTGAAAGTACAGAGTAGAAAATTAACAGATTGGATACAGGGATTACTCTGGCCTCTGTATTGCTTGTAGTGAAGCAAATTATTAAAACGTAGCTCAGAGAATCTCAAATTTGACATGTGTGACATACTTCAAAGTACTTTTGAAAACCATGTGTCAAGAGGGTTCTGAGCATGCACACAGCTGAGGGGTGGCAAACTGCTGCTGCTGCCAGTGCAGATGGGAGGATGTGACCAAAATATTTATAGTCCAAACTGGCTTGAAAAACACAAGTTTTCAAGAAAACAAATGAGCTGATTCCTAATGTTTGTCTGTGTCTTGCAGTGTTTGGTTAGGTAACAAATAATGAGTCACTTTATAGGAGAGAAGGGAATTGCTTTTTGCCATTTGTAGTGAATGAGAAATTAGGGGGGGAAACGTAACAGAGGTAAAGCATTTAAGGTGCCTGGGGAGTGTCAGTGTAAGTCAGAGGGACTTCTGGGTGCCAAATGGGATAGGAAGTTGAAATTATCATTATTACATCAAGATGAAAGAAAACTATTTTTATTTTACTGGTCTTAACTGGCCAGATTTTTATTTTACTGGTCTTAACTGGCACCATCTAGTCTTTGGCCTCCAAGTCCCTGAGCCTCAGTGGGAATAAAACACCATCCAAAGTATTGGAAAATGGAGTTAGGGAGCACTTAAACTCACTAGAGACTGGCCCATAAGACCAGACTGGATGCACTCAGGGGAGCTGGTGAAGCTGCTGGCACCTTTAAAGGTCACAGTGCTCCATGGATGTTACTGGTGACTGGAAAAGAGGAAATGTCACACCCGCCTTCTAGAGAGGCAAGGTTGAGTGCATCCAGGCCAATCAGTGTCACTGGAATCACCATGAATACTGTGGAGGAAATCCCCCTGAAAACCGCATCCAGGCACATGAGAACAAGAAGTTGCTTGGTAAAACCAGCGTGAATTTATCAAGGGCAAATTGTACCTGATCAGCTTGATTGATGATTGACAGATTCCTTTAAACTTGAATTATTTGGGGATTCTATGAATCAAGACTACTTTTCCCCCAGTTATTGACAGGCAATACTGAATTGAACCATCTTCCTCGAAGAAACCAAATTAAAAATGTCTGACTAAAACATAATATACAAAATACACACAGATTATCCCCTACCCTTTATTTAAACTGTAAATTTAAATTCAGAGGTACAATTAAAAATCATATAATTACCTCCTAGAATAAGAAAACTGCATACACTTAGACTTTTCATGAAAATGTAAAAGGACAGAAAGTAAGAGAGACTTTTATGCTCCCCGTGACTCTTTTGAAATATCAAATGTTATTTCACATAATGAGTTTCTGGAGGATGTGGAACTAATAAAAGTTTTAACAGTATTCAACCCTGGGGTTGTGGTGTCTTAACTTCAGTTCTCCCTCTCCTCTGTCCATATAACCAATAATCTTTGTGGTCTGGAGCACATGTGCTCTTTCTCAAAGTACAGCAGAGCAGCCACTCTTTCCTCTGGCCATACAAACATTGACTGTAAGAGAAGAATGAACATACTAGGAAACTGTAACCTCAACAGCTGACTGTGAAAAACAAGGTGAAGATAATGAGCTGCAGTGCTTCCTGCTACTCAGAAGCAGAATCAGGAATGATTCCTGCTTTAGTTTCTGCCATATAGTAAGAAGATACATTGATTTTGGATTTGGGGGATTTTAATTCTCATTGGGAAGTTGGCAGGACCTGGTAAAACAAGATATAATTTACAGACCTTTCTCGGTATCTAATGCAGGTATATTTCATTATAGGAAACATATGCATTGTTTATTTCAGATTTGTTATAAGAATTACTATTACAATTGCTTATGCAGAGCATTTAGAAACAGATCCAAATGTGATTCTGTTGATTTTCCTACAAGGTCTGATTCTCCAGCAGTATTTGATTGTCAGAGAAAGCAGGTGATTGCATTCATACAGGTTGTTTCTTGTTGGTTGTGGCCTTCCCCAGTTTCTAATGCTGTCCCTCGTTCAAACCATGAAGAAAGCCCTAAGAAAAACCCTCTGTGTATTGATCCAAAGGCTTTGGTCATCTTTATCAAAAGCTACTTTTTTTTTCCTTGTTGCTGCTTGCCAGTTGTCATTGCTAAGGGTCCACCAGGCTCTTACTTAATTTCTGAGCCCCAGTCATCCAGTTTTGCTTGGATCAAAACCTAAAACTGATTATTGCATATTGTTTCAAGAGAAAATCACATTATTTTGGTTTATACACTTTTTAACGTTCTTTTCTGTAGCGCCTCTTATTTTCCATAACACTTTAAATATGCTTAACAACGTTTCATCAACAATTAAATATCTCTAAGTGGAAGCCTAAAAAATTACATTGCATTGTTCTGTGTAAGTGAAATTCTGGTCTTGAGAGTAGATGATTCCTCAGCTATATGGCATTTGCATATTAGTATAGAGAAGCTGGACTTACTGCAGTTATTTTTACATTCTAGAGAACATTTACTAGTGACAGCACTTGAGAGTGTGAAGTATCTGCCTGCTTTATTCTAGAAATTTAATCGTGCTGAAGTGGAAGGAAATCAATTTAAAAGTGTGGGTTGAAAATGAGGAATGTTCATCCAATATTTGTGTGATAAGTAAGGAATAATTCAATTCGGCACAATCATACTTGAAATATAAACCCATTTAAAACGTATTATTGTAATTGCATTAACTATTACAACAGAACTAGCCAGATTGATTCTGAAAAGTATATATTGAAGTTACTAATTTCTATTAGAAGAAAATTTGTTGACCGCTTCTACTGCAAACTGTGTATTAAATTTAAATATCTAAAGTTTTAATTCTTTGTTATGTTTCAGGTTTAGTTTCTAGACTTTTTTTTGTTCTGTGCTGAAGAAGCAGGTATAGGAATCATCCTGTCCTAACCTTCTAGGATGACACCAGAACTCAGTTTTATTATTGGGATGAAGCGTTAGAAGATATAATATTGTTTTAGTCACCATTCTTTAGAAGGTAATCTAATGTTATATCTCCTTCAGGCACAAAAGGTAGCAGTGACCAATGGCTTTTTTGAAAGAATGGGGGAAAGTACTGGAATATCCTCATGTTAAAAACCAGTCCTGAGTAAGTTTAGTGTTCCAAGAGCCATCCATAGAAGTATCCAATCCATAGCAGTATCCATCGATACTACTTCATTTCACTGCCACACTGTTTTCTTGTTGATGGCTCTGGGATCATCAAGTTGGAGGGCAGCTATATAAACCCCAACTTCTGCCTGATTTAATCACATCAGTGGAATTTACTGACTGTTTCATGGTTGTTAATGGTTGGAGTTGCTAAGGCAGATAGATGTGTGAAAGGCTCAGTCTTGCATCAAGTTGGTGTCATTCAAGATACTTAAAGATCTCTAGAAAGAACAGCTCCTGCAGTGCAGAGCTTGAAATATAAACCTTTCTGTCTGGGAATATTTAGGATTTGGCATGACTATCAATAGGCATCGTCATGTTAAGGTAGATTTTCACTGAAATACTTTTTTTTTAATAAATATAAGGTCGATTTCCACTGAAATATATATATTTAAATATATATAAAAGGATGAAGGTTGAATCAGGACTAGGAAAGGAAATTGACTTTAAACCCTGTGGAAAGCTGCTTTGATTCTGTCACATTACCAACCTGTTGCTGTCCCAATACAAAATAACAAATAAATTGAGATAGAAAAGTAGCGGATAGCTTTTAAATGGGTTTTTTTATTAGTTCAGAATAATTTCAGGTGTTTTGTCAATCCTCTATTCACTACTGATGCCTATGAATAAGCTATCTATTTTAGGGGTTTTTTTTCCTTGTTCTCTTTGATCCATGCAGATTTGTCTATGGATGTGGTGTGTGCCCATCTACAGGAAAAAACTATCAACAGCAAGAGTTGATTTTCTATAGTTCTGGTAATCAATTTCTGCACTGCCTGTCTGTGAAGAACAGGCTCATCCCTCTCTTCCTTGCTGTGCTGATGAGCACTTGCACAGTGTAGCTAGACACATTTGTGGTTCCATAGAATGAAGGATATTTACATTTTTATTGCACAGGCTGCACGCCATTCATAGCTTTGACCTTGGGTTACTTCAGTTGAGACTGAAACTTTGTGGCCAGTGAATATTGTACGTATATGGATTTCCTCAAGACTTACATTAATACTTACCCAGATTTTATGGGCTTTGGCATTTTCCATAATTTCACATCATGTCCCTCCACAAACATGAAGCTTTCTTTGAATTTCACCTGTCTATTGTGCTCTTTACCCATGTTCATGTTCGCAGTAGTAGAGCAAACCTGTATGGAATAGAAAATGGGCCAAGTTCCTTTATTGAGGTGCTCTTGTCTCAACAGTGATGTCTTAATTCTTTGTTGCTCTTTCTTTTCATTAAATAGTGTTCTCAGCTGCTGGCATGGCATGTAAGTGTTTTATTTCGACCTGTTCACTTGGCCACCCAGAGACAGCTCTTTGAATTCTGGCACTATTAGCATGTTGTAGAATGGGAGGATGTTAATCTTTCCTATATATCTTATACACCTTATAACAATACTACATAGACATAATATATTATATGAAGAGTATAAACATTATGTATAATAAGAATAATCCAAGTCCTAAAGCAACAGTTAGGCCATGAGGAAAGCAAACAACTCTGTGAGTTGAAGTTATCTAAGGACCCCTCCCCCTATTTTCACACTTTCTAGTTTAATTTTTGGAGGAGAAAATGTTCATCCTTGCTCATTTTTCCCTACAATTCTTTGTGCGTCTCCTCTTTGTTGCAGCGCAAGAAAGTTCAGAAAAGACTGCAGTAAAGTCGTGAAACCCATTTAAACAGAAACTTGTGTTTCCCATCTAGTGCCTAGGAACCTTCATCAGTAATTAAAAACCGTGGAAACTGCTTGCATGGGGAGAATGGTGTGTTTGGAATGCGCTTTTCAGCTGTGGCAGCTACAGATTTTTGGAGAAGAGTGTGAGCTGCCAAAGCCTGGCAATGTCAAGGCTTCTGTTCACCTTTTCCTCAGAAAGCCCACGATAAAGCTTGAGTCCATCATGCATTGCTAGATTTTCTTCCATTTCTTATTCTGTTTTGTCAAGGTTTACTGATGCTACTCTGCCCTTGTTCTTAGGTGTAGGTCAGCTGCCAGTGGCCATCTATAAGTGTCACTGAAGGGTAAACTGAGCAATTGCTGATGTAGCTAATTCTTTAAAGGAAAGAAAATGCAAGTGGGAAACTGCTTTCCTCAAGAGCAATACTTCCTATTTATCACCTACTTTGATTATTTTAATTTTTATGTTGGTATTATGGGACCTCAATTGCAGTCCCCAGAGAATTTTGCCTCTGAACAGCTTAAAGCTGTTGTTGGGTACCTCTGTCCTGGCAGCATTTGGAGCAAACTTGTGGATCCCCAGCAAGTTCTTCAGGGCAGCTGGCAGGAAAACAGGGCATATCAATATGGAATTTGTTACAACTTCTTTCCCCTTCTCCCCAGCACATCCATTTTCTGCAAGTAGCATTTTTCCAGGGGAAAATCTGTTTCAGTGGTAAATTGCTGACCTGCTCTAAACACCATGGGCAGGGGAGGTCACTCTGTCACTTTGGCAGTCCCATTACCCAACCACTGCTGTGGCCCTCTGAGTCACCAGCATTCATTTATGGGAATTTTATTAATGAGGAAAGGAGGGCACCCTGATGGCAGTAATGCCTCAAGGAGGGAACAAGGGAGCAGATCCCACTGCCAGGGATGCAGATTGTGGATCCACTCAGAGCATGGCGTGTTTAGGCTGTGGATTCTCAGCCCAGTTGGAAATGCTCTTAACTGAGGATAAAAGCTGGGAGCTGCATAGTGAAGGGCTGGCGAGCATGGAGCTGTCTCAGGGCGAACCTGATTCTTGGTTAGAAGTTGTTGAAAATTTCCTTCTAGTAAGAATAGAATCTGTTCTTTTCTCCTAAAGATAATTTGACTTTTCAAAAGTTAATAGAAGTATTAAATAGATGCAGTGAAATGACTTAATTGCTATTATTACTAGATAGAAAACAATGGGAGTAGATCTGCTATTTTAAGATTATATGGTTTTAATTATGAGAGGGTTTTTTTTAACAGTTCACATTGCTATTTAAAATCACGTTTTAAGCAATCCGCCACATTGGAAATCTTTAAAATTTTAAATCATGTGTGATTTTCTCATTTGACAGTGTTACCAGCTTAGTCTGGCAGCAGAGCTTATCAAAATCCTGTCTCTTCAGCACCGTGAATTTGTTCACATTCTAAAATTTCATTTTTTATTAAATTAACAAATCAATAGCTAAAAGGATCAATGGATTTGGTAGCAGCTGGCTTAATCTCAGCAGAAATGGATTGCTGCCAAACTCCGTGTTACTGTTTGAATTGATTCAGCCAAACATCTTTTGCTCAAAAAGTCAATTGTGGTGAGAGAAATGCATTTTGTTTAAAAGTCACATATAACGCTGGCAGTCTTTTGTACATGTGTGAGCATGGACACACACACACGTTTCTTGTTGTTTTTGTTAAGTGACCCTAGGAAAAGGAAATTGCTTTACTGAAAACACCATCTCAGCACCTGCTTTTGGGTCATTTTGCCCAAAGTTGGCACTGCTGTTTATAAAAATAAAAGAGCATTCAATTTTTTTTCTGGTTTTGTGTTAGTTTTCTGCTGTACATCTGTAAGCATTTGATACTGCTCTCTATTTTCCCAGGAATTCAACATATACATACAATACAGATAATTTTTTTTTGTCTCTGGGTGCCAACTGAAAGATAGCTAAGTACACAATAGGCACTTTACAATCCTTATCACACACCATTAGACACTAATGTACTATAATAATGATCTTGATAATTGCTCTCTCACCTCACAGCACACCTGCGACTCAGTTAATACATTTTTGGATCTTTTTCTTTTACATAAATGAAATCTCCTAATGAAAATTCTATATTGAACTTTCTATGGTGGACATATAGAGGACCATATGTAGAACTGTGATTTAAATGGGTGTAAAGCATTAGAAATTCCATCTGTTTCCTCACTGTCCAGGTATTTGGGATATTACCTTGATTTCAGATCCAGTATTGGACTCCCCTCCAAAAGGCTTCTGTGTTTTGCTGAGTATTATAGGGAAAACTGGTGGCTTGGCCCAACTCAGGTACCTATAGAGAATAAAACACAATTGTTGGCCTGACCCAGGAAACATAGCAGGCAGTTCCCTAGCTCAAAGCTGGTTCCTGAAGGGTTGCCCAAAGGCTGTTGGATTTCTCCCTGAATTTCTTTTGCTGTTCTCCTTCACACTCTAATTTTGGCAGGATGAAGTGAAACAAGCTCAGTGTTTGGACTGTGCTGGGGCTGGACCCCTGAGATGAGGGTAAGACATTGTGGCCTTTATTTTTCTGGCTGCTGTGTATCAGCAGCTGCTGCAGTTTTACCTGACAAGCCCATCTTCCTTCTCAAATCCTCTTCTTTTGAGGATTTCTTTCAAGGCTGACATTTTGAACCTCACTTCAGAATACCTGTGCTTGAAGGCACATCTCAGTGCACTCTGAGCAGCATGGGCACAGAAAACCTCTGTCCCCTCTAGTGACAAGCCAGCAGGTGTCAGAGACTCGGTGAGAAAGCCAGGCTGATGGAGAAGATGCAGGATTTTTATAGAAGCACCCTGAATACCCCAGAAATCTCCCAGTCTGATGAAAGACTCCTGTTCCATGACTGTCCTAGGGACCTCTTGTGATAGATCTGAGAGGTCTCAGGACTACCACTGACAGCTCCGTTGCTTTGGGAATTCTGACTCACTTCTGATGATCTCCCTTCATGACAGTGGGCCATGAAACAAAGCCTCTCTTCTCTTTTCTGGTTCCCCTCTCCACCTTTGGGTTTTTTGGAGAAGTTATTATGGTAACACACTACCTGAGGCCAGGCTGGGTCATGGCCACTGCTACTTTAGGAAAGTCATGACTCAATTTATACCTGCCTAGCCCAGTTTTTCACATCCCTTTTCAGATATCATTTTCCTTTGGCATAAAAGCTCTGCTTGTATGGCTCTGGATAAGTTTGAGGGGGTTTGGTATCAAATGAAAGAGATTATTTAGAGATTATATTACAAGATTCTATTAAGAGATTATATTATGGTTATTTTCTAATGCTATTGGGAGTGCTTTCAGTCTTCATTTCCCTCCTGGTGTTTGACCTTTGAATACAGACCTTAAACTTCACCAGAATTGGGGATTAGGGATGCCCACAGTTCAAATGTACAGAGGAACAACACACCTGGAGGTGCCTCCAGTGACTAATAAACTCACCATGTTCTGGAGAGAGGCAGAGCACGGTGTGTTTCCTTCACCTCGTTGTTCAAATTGTCACTACCAGCACCTAGCAATTCTCTTCTGTCACCCTAATCCATCACAATATTTCAGTGGGATGGAGAATGGCAGGCAATAAAATGTCTCCTGGAATATAAATCGACTCCTAATTTGTTTTTCTCCAAGCCATTATTCCTTGTGTGATGGTCTTCTCCCAGGTGTTTCAGGCCTGTCAATCAGTTGCTGCAGGCACTTGTTTTCCTTTCCCAGGTTGTGCTATCTCTGGACCTGGCAGTAACAGAGTGAAACACCCAGCAGCTGTAATGCCATGTTAAAACCAGACAGAATTAAAAGCTTGTCACAAACAGAATCTGAAACACAAACTGCATTAGCAGAAGGGCAAAGTGTTCTGCACCAGGAGCTGTTCAGTTCCCTGGGTGTTGATGAGAGACTGCTCTGAGCTTCCTGATCACTGGTGGAAAATTAGTTGCTGTGAGATGTTGACTGATGGAATAGGAATGTCTGTGCTTTGCATGTCACAGCAGAGTATTCTGGGACAGCAACAAGAACTTCTGTGCTCCAGTGTGCTCTCTGTATCTGTGTTACAGATATTTGCCTCATGGATGTGTTTTCTGTGCTACTTCTTCTGGAAGTTACATTTAGTCTTTGCTCATATCCTGAAGGCTGACAGAACAAGCTCCCTGACTGATTGATTTCCAGGTAATCAGCTTGTCTGAGAGGGATTGATTAGTTCTGCTTCGTCTGTGAGCAGGTCTCAGAGGATCCTTTTCTTAACAACACAGAGCACTCAGCGAGCCACCAGTGCTCCTGCACTGACTTCAGTCACAGGGAGTTCTGTGATACCGTGGACTATCTAATTATCAGTTTGAGATGGACAGAACTGGACTGCAGTGCTTAAAAATATGAGTTATAAACCCCCAAAGCCGACTAGGTTAAGTAATAAAATAAAAATAATGGCATACAGTGAAGAAAACAAAATCTGGCTGGTAGCCAATTTACCATATTAAATTTTAGTTGGCTGTTTTCTTAGCAGTGCCCAGTTAATATTCTGTGCAATGCTTACATGAAGTGTCTGGGTCTCTGTCTGTACTGACAACACCAAATCATCTCCCTTTCTGCAGTTTTCACTGCCCTTCGGTACAAGACTCCATCAACTGGACACTCTTTTCTGACCGTGAATACCTAGGCCACAGGATACACCTTTTCAAAGTTCACAATAAATTAACAATAACTTACTAGATCAGTGAAAACAATTTCTAGACAATGTTAGCAGGTTTCAAACTCGTTGCAAAATTAAGGTTTGCTAAGGGTTAGAGTCAATATGTTATTATATATTTATTACTGTTTATACTTCTCATTTGATACATAATGCATCTCTATCTAAATGGACCTCCTCTTCAATTAGACAGCTGGGCATTTTAATGTACATATAAGTGTTCCTATAAATCGTCTCATACAAAGGAAATGCTGGCAGTTGCCAGGTGTTTTTTTCTCCAGTTAGAAGCACTACAAATTCTATGTCTTTCCATTCTGGGTAAAGCCTACAGTCAGTAAAGGGCTGCATTTTTCCTGTAACACCTTTTTGCTTTCGAAGCCCAAGAGAAACCACCAGTCATTTGTTCAGGTCAGTTCTATTTCAGTGTGCTTTGCTTGAACTTAATGTGGTAAAGAAGTAGAGAAAAAAAGTAACTCCATGTCCCTTGAATTATTTCAGTCAGTACACCGAGATGAGTGAAAGTCAGAAGCCATGGCACATTGCATCTGATGAAATAATGTTCAATTTATTACAGCATTTTAAATCCTGGCCACTGCACTACTAACATTGACCCTGAGGGTACCCTTGCCAGCTTTGTCCTCCCACTAGGGAAGGCCATCATATTCTAGAAATAACTCATCCCATGTTTCTGGTTAGTGCATACCAG
The DNA here is from genome assembly GCA_008694505.1 of Cyanoderma ruficeps. Taxonomy (NCBI): domain Eukaryota; kingdom Metazoa; phylum Chordata; class Aves; order Passeriformes; family Timaliidae; genus Cyanoderma; species Cyanoderma ruficeps. Next base: position 1,803,201 of record VZDJ01006092.1, read on the forward strand.
GCTTGCCCAGTAGAATGGCAATTTGGCACTTTAGCCGAAATCCCTCTCTTCAGCTTGATATTATGTAATAAAGGATATATTGCATAAAATATAGTACTTAATAAAACAAAACTCAGCGCTAACTTATCAAAAATGAGTCCAAATAACAATTAAGAAGCAACAGCCCACTGCTGTGAAACTGGTCATTAGCTCTCCATCATTGCTTTGAGTGTGTGGGCATCATATTTTTTATTTAAACAATGTGCCAGCAGCAGGCTGTGCTAAAATGCATAACCATCAGCTGCAACAGCTTGTCTGGCTTGTTATGCATAAATTGCAGTAATTCCAGCTGCTTTCTTACTCCGCTGTGTATCAAACACCTCACCTTTGCTTCTGTGTGTTTTAGAGAAAAGAGATGATAGATACTGTTAGTACTCACTGAAATTTTTTTGTAGGCAAACAGACATCCCTGCCTTGGGGATTGTCTTGGGGATTTTAGAATCTTACCTTATCTGTGTGGAGATTAACACAAAAAAGTATCTCTTCATCTTTTTACGGTTTCAGGCTGTTTTTAGAAATCTAGGCAAACTCGCATATGTAGACTCAAGGAGCCATAAAGGGATTACTGCTGTTTGTGGTGCGAAGAGAGTTCCTTCTTTTTATCTGTTTTTGAAATGTCAAGTTACTTTTTTTAATTCTGGCACTTTGTTACTGGCTATGAGAAGGGATTATTCAGGAATCTTGATGATTCTTCATATTTTCCACATTGTACTGATCCACGCTCTTCATCTTCATGGCCCACCTCAAAGCGAGCGCTTAGGAATTCAGATGAACTCCCTTCCATCTTGCAGGAGGTGAGTTGTGACTGCTGCTCATGAGGACTCAAGGACAATCTGTCTTTCCCCAGTCTCCTGAGTGTTGGTGCACCTGATGAGCATTAGCATCAAGGAGAGGAGGGGTTGTTGCAGCTGTAATGCAGTATCAGCACAGCCCTAAACTCCAGTTTGTCACAACCACCACAAGAGTTCCTTCCTCTTCCCTCCATCAGAGGAGATCTTCTAAAAGCTCTTGCAGAAATATTTTCGTTCTGAATAAAGAATGGAATTTAAAGTTCCCCCTGCCTTTGACTTTGACCAGATGAGTTTGCAGTGGTTCTGATTTCTGAGCTCTTGTGAGCTTCTCATGAAAACATTTCCATTTTTGACTCATTCCTTGTGAAAACAAAGCTCCTGCTTCAGCCTGGTGGGATACTGAAAGTAGTACCAGCAACAAAAGTGAGAGAGTACAAGAGAAAGCACAAATGTTGCTGAGGTGGCTTACTTAGTGTGACCAGTATGAACTTTGGGTATTTGCATTAATGTTTGCGATTAATTTTTTCCTAACCTCCTGCTCAGCCTTTCAGGGGAAAGGCTGACGTTGCACTCTGGAAGCTGATATTGCTGGCTTTGATTAGATTATAGGGAAAGGAGATTTTCCATCTTCCCACAACTCTTGCCAATTACGATTAGGAGCCTCATGGTTGATTCAAATCTCATTATTCCACAAACATCGTTAAGATTGTGTGTGTAAAAAAGCAGTGTATAAAGAAGCAGTTATAATAATAGGGATGAAATTTTAAAGACTTAATTGGCATAATGAAGGAGATACTAGAAGCACTATGAAGGCTAACACTTAATATATCACTGAACAGAGGTTGCTTCCAATTTTATATTTCAGCAATATTATAGTAACTCATTGATATCCTCTTTGTACTGACTTTTTTTTGTTCTTATGCTTTTGATTGCTGTCTTAAGTCCTTCTGTTAAAAAAAAAACGTATCTGAGGTCATTGTTTTCTTCCAGATATTATCAAAAATGGTAGGAAATATACCTGACAGGCCTCTTTGTGGGATGTTTGTGTGCCTTGAATGTGTAGCCACTCTGTGTGAACATAAAGAGACTGATTAGGATCCATTCTGCAAGTGCAGAATTCATAATATATGATGGAGGAAAGGGGGATGAGGATGGAGAGAAGGTGTAATTAATTCCTAATTATTAGAAGTATCACAGGTTTGTAGCCTGAGCTGATAACAAGAATAATACCGAAGATGATGTATATGTTTTTGCAGAGCAAATGCTGCCTGTAAATGAAATTGCCTGTAGCTCCAGTTCCTGTGCCTTTCTTAATTCTACTGCCAGTCAGGCCCCTCTTCATCAGCTGTGATAGATTTGAAATGTATACATGCAAATTTATAACTGAGATGAGATGTATTAACTTCACATCTATTTCCATTTTTTGACCTAAGCTTCTGTTGAACCCTAAAACATTTATCATTGTAATAATTACAAATTGAAAAGATTGTTATTTACTATCCTTAGGTACTATAAGACAATCTTTCTGTTTTAAGCAGTATTACAGTTCATAACAAAAGTTCTTGCCCCACATAAATGGCATTAAGCATCATCTAATGGAAAGGTCTCCATTTTGGTTTTTTGGCGTCTCTGAGTTATCAAATTCATGTTCCTGTCACATTTTACCTGGGAGACTGATCCCCACCTCGCTACAACCTCCTTTCATGTGATTGTGGAGAGTGAAAAGGTCTCCCCTGAGCCTCCTTTTCTCCGGGCTGAACACCCCCAGCTCCCTCTGTCACTTCTCATATGGCTGACTCTCTCGATATATTTTTTTATTCCCGAATAAAATTAATGTAGTTTTCTTTATATATTTCTATATTATGTACCTATTTTTCTAAAACTAACCATCAGTGGCTATGTTGCTTTTTATAGTGATTGGAAATGTTCATGGCAAGTGTAGTTACATTACTGTATCTGAGTTTAACAGAGTGGCTGCTTGTCTCGCTTGAGTTTTCTATTAAAAAATTAGCCTATAAAATAAAAAAGGTGCCAAATGATACAGTCCATTGTTACTTTTTAGATGAACACAGATTCCTGAATTTTACAGTTCCAAATACTGAATGAAGGCAGCAGTGTCTCATTTACTGTCAGGATTGTAGCTCCTGACCTTTGTCTCGCAGTCATTTTGCTCACAGTGTGAGAAACGTGAATGTAAGTGAAGGGAAAAGGTGAAAATTGACCACATACAAGCAATGTGCCACCCCCAGGTGTGAAATAAATGTAATGTTAGCTGCTGTAAGACTTAGACACAACCAGAGTCCATAGACCTGTGAGTGAGCTGTAGCTCTCTTGCTTCCTGTCATGTGTCCACATTTCAGCTAGAACAGAGACGTTTATCAACTCAAAAGCTCTCTGTCCTGCACACTCCTTAATGAGTATTTAAAAGCTGAAATGGACTTAAACTTTACCAGAATTAAATTCACAATCTGATAAGGAATGGCAGTGCAACATCAGGAGTTGCCATTTTTGTGGACTGTGTAATCCTAATTCTGGATTTTATTTTTCTTCTGATTGAGGGATTATTCCAGACGTGTCTAATCATCGGTCAGATATCTAAAATGATATATAAAATTTGTTGCCAGATTTTTTAAGCGTGTGATTGCCCTGAAATGTTACCAAAACCACATACGCCTATTTAAAACTTTAAATATTTTTCTTTCAGAATGAAAACTGTCATGTGAATTTACATACTTAAAAATAGCAGGATACCATATCCACACAGGCCTACTAAGGTGATGCTAATAACTTCTAAAAAATATATTTTTTTGGCTTAATCTTAATAATCTTAAACTAAATAGTCTGTAGTTAAGAGGTCAGTTTCATGCCAAATCTGTGTGATTGTATGTTTGCAGCTGTGAAGGAAAGTGGGAAAAAAAGAATAAAGTAAATTGAGTTGTGGGATGACCTTATGGTGCTGTTTTGGGGAGTTTGGCTCCTTATTTAAAGAGCTACAGCCCCTCCTGGCCTGTGGTATGTGAGGGCCTGGCACCTGTAGTTCAGCATAATTAACTATTAGAAAATCTTGAAGAAGTCCCACTGACCTCTCTAAGCTTAAACCTTTGGTTGGGATTTTTCAGGATGGGAATAATGTTATTTTCTTTATTCAGAAAATACTTAACACTGTAATGTGTATGCACTATAGCTGAAAACTAGAAATAAATTTCTCTGGTGCTTCTTCAGCACTTTTAGGAAAGATCCAACTTCTATGCAGATTTAATATCTTTTTATAGTAATACCTGTGTTCTTAAGCTCAAATTTCTCTATCAATACTAGAAGTCTTATTGGAGGGAACATTTTTCATATCAACCTGATTATTTGAGAATTCATATTAAAATCATGGTTCATCTCTGTGAAATTCCTGTGAAGTATCAGTGTGTTCAGTAGAGATACTTAACTCTGATTCTTGTCCATCAATCAAGTGAAGTATTCCAGATACAAGGATTGAAGATTTATCCCACATAACTACTTCAGTGAAACACAAATTAGAAACCTGTTCAGCTAAAGGGCACCTTCATGATTTTTGCTTTGTGGGGCTGGAGGGATTGCATCATCAAAGGATTTATTCCTGTCCTAGAAGGCCAATAGATGAATATTTGAGACAGTAGTCAGAGCTTTCCCTTGGGTTACCAAGGCATTGCCTATACACTGAAATTCACATTAATCTGAATGTGATGATAGGTTAGAAGAAGTTGTCAATGTCTGCTTATGAAATGAAAAAAATACACAGTCAAACAAANAAACACCCAAGAATGTTGATGTCATCTGTACCTGTATAAATACAATTCAGTAGTTACTGTAATTTGGGGTTAAGTACTACAAGTGATTCTATGTGGATATGAGGAAAAGGAAAACTTGAATGAACTAATTCCAGAATTTTATGTGTTGGGTCCACAGGAAAATAGGTATTTGAATACTGTGTTGGTTGCTGAAATAAATCACAGAATTTTTATTCACAAGTACCACATTGTGTTACTCTTACGTCTTAAAGCAATGATAGAACAAGATTACATAAAATTGAGTACAGTAATGTAGCAGACAAAAAGATGCATTGAAAATAATTATTAATAATCAAGATTATTTGCCTGTGAGCTTGTGGGTATTCAGAGATAACACAAAAGAAAATTGTCATTGGCTCTTACAGTGGCATGAGTACTTTATTTTCAATGGTAAGTCAAAACTGAAATACTCTGGGAGTCACTAATCATCTTTGGTGTCTTTAAAACTCAAGTTTGTGAGCTTCTCTGCAAACGCATCCAGAAGGACTCTATTTCAAAGGCCAAATGCCTGATTTTATAAGAATATTTCAGCATTTTTTTGCATGTGAATTACCCAACTTTACAATTACCTGTCTGGATTGGAGCATTTAAATATTCCCCACGATTACAGTAATTTTGTCTATGTGCCCAAACTCCTGACTTGTACATGGAAATAAAGCAGAGTCTTAAATAAATCACACATTCAGATCTGTAGCTGAATGTGCAATCTTGCTGACCATAAAAATGCAAGCAATGATTTTAAGCCTCTCCTTTTAAATACTGGGTTATTTGAGGGTTTTTTTAAAAGTGGATTAGATTGTTTTCTCATTGCTATTGCTTCTTGCTAATTATATTAATGTAAAAGAGACAGTTACACAGAGAAGAAAAAAATTGCATCACTTTAGCTGATCTATTATCAGAATAATTGCTGTAGTGAAAGCAGTGAACCTCGAAAAATTTTGTTTTCAATCTTAAGCCATTAAAAACTGCAATGTTATAATAAGGCCATAACAAGAAACTATAACCTTGTAAATAGAGACTGCACTGTAGTTCAGATTTTTATTGTTAATAACTGCTGTAAAGATATTGCATTCCTTCAAGGTGTGCCTTCTCTAGAAAGTTTTGGTCTTTGTCAGAAGTGGAAACGGCCTCCGAAAAAAATTGGTTCCAAAAAAACCCCACGTGCAAAGCAAATTGAATAATGGCTATCATAGGAATTAATTAACCCTGGCTAGCAGATTAATTTGTTATGGGTAGAGAAAAGTGCATCTGGAGATTCCAAGGGACTGTTATTGCACAGGAAAAACAGAAATCCATGGCTAAGTATTTATCATATGTTCAGAGCTGAAAACGGAAAGGTTTTGCGTACTAGGGAGTAGAAGAAGAAAAAATGGGGAGAGGGATGACATAAACTACAGTTAATGATCCTAACAGAAGGGACAGAGAGGGAGAATAACACATATATGATAGCATTTGATGTAAAAGATATAATAGGGATATAATATGAGTGACACGCTGCTTTCCATAGATGACCAATTTTTGTATATGTGCCTGGTATGAAGGTACTTTAAATCTTTCTCATAGTTGGGAGGTATTTTTCTAACATTTGGTTATTATGTTCAGACCAGGAGATGATGATCCTGTAACTGTTCTCACCAGCAGATACAGGAGATAGATAATGTGCAAAGGAATCAGCCACAGAATGGATCTGATCTATTCAGCCCATTTTTTTCCTCTTCCAGAAAGAAATATTTGGTATGGCCTAATGCCTGTTTGCAGTTCTTCTGGTAAGTTAGTCCTCAGCTGTACACAGGAGCTGTGGAAAGAGAAGTTGGACATTAATTCCTCTTGAAATAAAAGTCCATTGAACACAGGTTCCTCCTGTAGTTATAATAAATGATATTTCTTGTTGTTGCATTCACTAGAGTGTTGAGAAACTTATCACACTCCTGCCTTATCCCTTCTCCCCAAAAGTCCTTCCAGCTAATTTCAACAATGGAACAATGATTAAAAAGTAGAAAAGAACAACGAAAAAAAGCTTTACTGATATTATACTTTAAAATAAAGAGTTTTCACAGCTACTGCAGACAGATTTGAGGACTCAGTGAGTAAGTTCTGCATTGCCCTGAAGTGTTCTCAGGGTTACATTTCTCCTTTTCTGATTAAAGGTGATTACTGGAGATGCTGGAGATGGCTGCTTGCAGCTGTAATGATCTTTTCCTTCCATTCTTTTCCTGCAGACTTTCTTGATCCCAGGAGTATGCACTGATATATTGCAGGAATAGATTACTTCTCTTCTTTTTCTTTTTCTCTGCTGTCATGTTCCTTGATTACCATTTCTATTGTGTGCCCTAATTAGCCTGACTGATTCCTTTCATTCACTGTCTTCCTCAAACACAGTGATGCTGCTTTTAAAATTATGCAGTGTAGAAAACCGTATTTTTACTCTCTCCTTTAAGGGTTTGTGAAATCTGTTTAATTGTGCTTTTTCTATCAGGTCTATCCATAAAATATCAACAGAAATAAAGACTAATTTATCTGGATATGGAGCAATGCATTTGGGTACTTTTAGTTCCCACCTCAACCAATTTATTGGACTCCAGGGATCCCCACACAGAGTCAGCAGCACAGATCAGTGAAGGTGCCTCCTGTTGGTTTAGTCTCTTTTCTTCCATCACTGATAAAGTGCCTCAGTCTTGCAGCCATTTTTGTCACTTCTGTGAGACTTTAGGAAGGAGTATCTGAACTAAACAGAAAATGTGATTTTGTGAACTAAACACAAAATTGATGTAAGTCGCAATATAGCAACTTTTTCTTTAAAAAAAAAATCTCTTTTGACTTGTGACTACATTTTATAAAACATTTTAAAGGGGTAGTTTGAAAAGGATGCAGCTGTGTAGCCTGTGTCATGAACAGGGTTTTTTTATGGATATTGTCTTTATCTGGATTTCAGTGCTTGATATTTCAATGAAATGAACCTCTTTTCAGCTGCTTATTTTGCTAATTTTGTATTGATTTATTGTATTCATTGGAACACTAATTTGTTAATTCTCTATTCAGTGAAACACCCTTACATGCCATCTACCTGTTGCAGTAGTAAATTTTATTTACTTTATTAGTCTGGGAAAAAAATAACGCACCTAGGTCTAAGAATTAGGTGAAAAAGTTTCATCAAGATTGAAAACATTTTCCATCTATTTCTTTGAGTAGTACCTATGAATTTAGAATCATATTCTTAAATTCTAGTCTAGTGCTTGCTTTTGGTTTTAGGTTTGTTTTTTTTTTGTAGCACAAAAATGAGTCTGTGGAGAAGCGGATACACCTGGCCTGTGTCGTACAACCCCCAGCTCTTTGATGAGCTGTTGGATTGTATCTAGCATGACAGGCAGTGATAAAATAATTACAATTAATATCTTGTCTGTATGTATTTTTGGATAAACCTCAGATTCTTTTAAAACATCTTATGTGACCTGAATAATTGTTGAAGTTCTTATATTGAAACTAGTGTTTTATACAGAGAAAAACTGCAATGATGTGAATTGAAAATACTGATCGATAGGTGGCAATTATCTCCTTTGTCATTTCTTCTAATAATTTTCATAAAAAAACCTCCCCAGAATATTGAAATGTGGCAATGACAGAAAAGTCACTGGGGGAAAAAAAAAGAGTCAGTGCAACGAGGAAGGACATTTAATTTCATTTACCTGTTGTCATTATGTAGTCACATTTGAAGAAGCAGCCTTATACCTCCCTCTTTTTGTCACCTCTGCCTTGCTCCTCTCTAAAGTAAAGTAAATCAGTTCTCCAAATCTAACAATAGAAATATTAGAGAGCAGAGATATTGGCAAGAGAAGATATTGGCTGCAGCATATGAACACAGATGCATTTAAGTGCAAACCACAGCACCCAGAAATATTACTCTTCACATTTATTGTGAACAAAAAAGGGAGATCACTCTATTGTCCCACCAAAGTTGGGTCATTAAGTTTTCTAGGGGTGTCACCTGTCTCCTCCTTACTCTGTGTAGGAACTAAATCAAACTAGAGCTTTGCTTTCTCATACCATGATGTCTTTTATTTTTGTAGTTTGAACTAGCTAGCATGTTTGATAATTTATAATCTGTGATGGCTGGCCTTCCTCCACTGGATTCTTCCTCAGGTTTCAAGCAACTCATGCTGCACAGTCTCACTATCAGTTTGAACATGACCCAAAGTGAATCCCCCTCACAGTCCATTCATGACCCAAATAAAACAAAAATCGTGTGAAAAAGATGATTTAACCAGATAGTACTCACATTCAAAGGTTGTCCTCATGGCTTTATTGTCCTAATTCTGTAATATCCTAATCTTGATTTTGTGATTGTATTCTGCCTTTTTTAATATAGAGCATCCAACTTTCATTGCATTCTTTTTTCATGTTCTTTTCTATCTTTTCTAGACACTTCTACTAAAATATGAATTGGTTAAAGTAATACCATAGTTCCTTCTTTCTGCACAGTGGTAGAATAGAATCAGACCTTATTGGATTACCCTTTTTATAAAATGATCAGATAGCAGAGGGGTAAGAGGACTTTAAAATTTAAATCATTTAGAATATAACTAATATGAAAGATAGCAGTCTCACAGGGCATTAGTGGGTTCCAGTAAGCAAGGTTAAAAAATATATGAGGTGGAAATGCATAACAAAGTGTGTGATTCAGAAAGATTAAAACACCTCTTCCACAGCTACTGATGGTTGCCATTCATTGTAAATGACAACAGAGTCTTCTTTGATTTAATTTGATTGATGGGTTCTCAGCAAGCTATAAAAAATCCATTTTTCATGACAAATGCCTTCCCACCCACAGACCAACAGTGTCAGACATACCTAAAAGTTGTTCCTAAGTTTCCTTTGGACTCATCTTACTTCAGCGAACACTGTAGTGGTCAAGTCAGATGTTTAGAAATTGAAAAAAGTGAAAACTGGAATCTTGGACAATGATGAGCTCCCACAGAGCAGTGAAAATGCTGCTTTTTCTTTAAAAAAAAAGAAACAAGATTTTATGACTAGTCAGTGTTTGTATTTTCTGGGTGTTGTCTCCATATGTTGTACACGCCTGAGGCGGGGGAAGAACTTAATGGCTGTAACAGCCTCGAGCAGTAAAGACTCCTGCAAGAGAGCCCATGGCTGTGTTTTGCAGCTTTGGAGCCATAGCCTTATTCACTGGACTGGGCAATTCAAAAAACCCTTGCAAATGCTGTTCTTCCCAGCACGAGGTGAAACCCTCCTTCCTTAGTGCCCAAATAACACCGGGACGCCAGGCCCCACGGCCTGCCAGCCCGTGCTGAGGGCACCCCTTGGCCACATCCCCGGGGCTGGGAATGTGTCCCATTCCCCAGAAGGAGCTCAGTGAGGTCTGGCTTCCTCTGCACTTGCCATAAGATAGATCCAGACATTGTTTGAGGTTTTAGGGGCTCCACGGCAGAACCTGTCCCCACACCGAGGGCCCTGCAGGGTGGGCTGGGCCAGGGCAGCGGCCCACGGTGGCCAGGAATCAAACAAACAAAACTAAATCCCAGCTATTCAACATTAAATAAGGAAAATCATATTAGTTACGAAACTTCTGTAGTTTCCAAAACTCGCAGTCAAATCCTGGTGAAGCTGCAGCAAAGCACATTTATAGATGTGTTATCTTTTATGAAGCCGATTAAATTATCAGTGTTTCTCTGCCTAGTTGCTCATATTTCATTGAAGAAACCTGTAGTGTCTTTCTTTATTCAGATACCCTGCTAATTACTGAACCTTTAAGACAATATACTATCTTTTCCCAGGGATTAAAAAAGTCAAATTTCATACAATTCCTATAATCAGTAACTCTCAAAGTCACTTCTGGTAGAAAACATTAGGGGAAACAGGATGTCCTCCAGTGATTTGGAAGATAGAAAAAAATACTCTGTGGTAACACAGATAAAAACAAACTTCTTTTCTTTTTTCTTTTTTCTTTTTTTTCTTTTTTCTTTTTTTTTTTTTTTTTAGTAGTGATNTTTTTTTTTTTTTTTGAGTAGTCATCATTAGAACTCATTTGCAGATTTTCTGTGGAAAATGGTAAGTTTAGCAATTAGTTTGGTTAATTTGCCACTGAAACACAATGATTGTTATCAGAGTCTAAGCTTAGATATGTACCACAGCTGAAGTGCTCTATTTCAGACTGAGGCTTCGTGTTCCTCGACTTTGACAGAGTAGCAGTTTATTTTCTTTCACCATGAATGCTGGCAGTCAGCTCTGAGTTATCCAGAGAGATGAGTTTTCCCAAACTTGTGATCTTTTGGGGGCTTTCAGCTTATGTTTTTTTATCTTGTTTATGAAGGGCTGTTTTTTTTATTTGGAAGTGTCAATAATCATGATTGTGAGATTCTGCATTTGGGTGAGGAGTGGGTTGTTGATACCTTTGTAAACCTCTCAATTGAAAAGCTTCCCTGATATCCCTTTAGCTTCTCTGCCACAGAATTTGATACATACTTGACCTAAGGAATAGATGTACTTGAGTTGACTTCAAAATAAGTAAAATAATCTACCTTAATCCATTTATTTTTTCCCTTGACCTTTTCCATGAGTATGTATGTGCTTTCTTTTAAAAGACCTACCATATCAAAAAGATAATCGCTTTAAATACAATAGAGGCTACCATTCCAGAATAAAACATTTGCTTTTTGTTTTAATTGGAGATGAATCTTCTCCTGGAGTTTGAAATGGTGAAGTTCTTGAATTTTAGACAAAATATTGCTCTTGAAAGAGAATGCTGTTTCTTTTGATCCAAAGTGATTTGTCGTTTGGGGGACAGAAGGGAAAAAGGAATTATTTCAGAACTGACAGACACCAATTTCAGAAGTAATAAGGATTTGAAAGAACACTCATTATGCTTTGAATGAAACTGAAAACTGGAATTGTCAGCTCTTTAGTCACAAACAGCACATATGAAATAAAGCAAGAATTTAATATTTATCAGGGCAGGATTTGGGCATGAGAAGATAAGGAGGGAGCAGGCAAGCATAACCCCCCAATTTTGCCTTACCTCCTCTCTTCCTTCCAGCAGGGCTAAGAGGAGTCAGTGCCTCCAGCCTGTATCTACAGTGCTGCCTTCTTCCCTGCACGAAACCTGCTGCCTTTCCAATCACTGGAAAATTGCCACTCACTATAATCACAATTGCATCAGACCAGTAGCCTACTTTCAAGGGGAAAATCCCTGCTGTTCCCACCCCTTTTATGTCTAACACCAGAAATCCTTTTTTTTTTTTTTTCCCCAAGTCAGTGACAGCAGGGCAGGATACCTCCCTAGCGTCTATTCAGCAAAGTCAGAACAACACACTGGGAGGAGAACTGCTGAAATTGCTGGGTCAAAATTAAGCTCTTGAAATTGCATTTGAAAAATTGGCTCTTGGGTTCTGAGAGGCAATCAAGTGTTATCTTTTTCAGTGTCATCTCACTCCTTTTCATTCAGCTACTAGTGAAACTGCTTTTATAAAAAAAGTCTTCGGAATCAGAAGAAAAACTGATCATGTATATGTTATCTATGAGTTAATACTTTTTAATAGCTCAATTAATATGAACTGACACTGAATCCATTAAATGCATCCTTTGACTTTTTTAAAACACCTGATTTAAAATATTTTTGTATCTTACTACAAGAAAAAGAAAGTACTGCCTATTTCCTCTAGCAGTGTAAAGAAAATAGTCTTGAATATGTCAAAGTGAGAAAAAGCCAGGTGGAAGCTCAAAATTATGTTTATGGTGCTGGTTTCCATTGTATTGCTGAAGGAGTCAGGAGGAAGAGAGTCTGTAAAATCTGTACATGTCTGAGTTGCTCTTTCATTTTTAATGTTTTAATGTGGGGAAGCCAGAAGACAGTAACTGCAACACATGCTGGCATGTTCAAATGTAGCTGGCAGGAAAAGAAAGAAATCTCTGTTTAGATGTGTGTGATGAAGTCTGAGGATGATTTTAAAATAATATCTCGGAATGCATGCCTGACAGATCTGGGATAAGATTCATTTTAATGACTTGTTTCTGCTTTAAAGGCCAGCACAAAAAGCTCTGTGAGCTTGTGCTGTGGTTAGGAACAGCAGGAACCCCAGCTCCTGGTAGCTGGGGAAGTGATGAACTCTGATCATCCCCAACATTCCCTGTCCCTAGGCTGGCTGCTATCCAGGCTGTTTCCTAACACAATCATGATAGTCTCAGGTTTGTGCTGGAGGGTGTCAGTTCTCCTTCTTTCATCCCTTCCTCATCCTCCAACCTCTCATGCCCACAGGGACCAGCTGATGTGGCCCTGCTGTCAGAGGTTTCTGGGGGTGCTGTAGGCAAGTCAGACCCAGCCATAAATATTTGGGGACGTCATCCCTGCCTCATCGAGGAGTTGTGGGGGTAAATATATTAAGTATTGCAAGTTGTCCATTACTTCAGTAAGGAAGCCATATAAACAGCTCTGGCAGATAAGTTGTCTCACTCTTTTTGGTTAATACACCTACATAAAACATAGATAATGTCTAGTGATAGTAGTGCAGCACTGAGGACTGATTAAAAATTGGGAAGTTATCTTTCTTAACAATTCCCCATTATACACCAAGAGCAGGGGTTTTTTTCTTTAAGTATACCAAAATGAAAAATATCAAGAATTGTATCATCAAAGCATCTATATCTAGATTGGAAAGGAAAGAAGCAGCATTATTACTGCTTGGAAGAGATTTTATTTATGACCAAAATTTTCTTCTATTAATGAAACTTATCTTCTTACTTTGCAGCTTGCAGGCCTGGATTCTATAAAGCATTTGCTGGAAATGTGAAGTGCTCCAAGTGCCCTCCACACAGTTTAACCCACATAGAAGCAACTTCGGTCTGTCAGTGTGAGAAAGGTTATTTCAGAGCTGAGAAGGACCCACCAACTATGGCATGTACCAGTAAGTTTGATCATTACCAGTGTCTACAGTTCTGTTACCTCATTTATTTGGTTTTGTATTTAACAAACAAACAAACAAACCTATGAGTTTTGAAGAATTCCGTTCATGCTAACCAAAAGAGATTTTTAAAATCAAAATTCAAACAGCATATTTCTGCTTAGTGTCTAGATAACCCTAAACATACCCCTGTTTCTTAGTTTGGTGGCTTTTGAACTTGTAATTCTAAGATATAATAGAAGGAAGTGTAATCCTTGTCATATAGGTAACAATGTGATGTTTTCACTACCAATAATGTGAATCTTATACACTTGAAAATTTGCAGGTGCAAAAACTTTCCAAAACCTGGAGTCATGTAAAGAAAAAAAGATCTGATATAACATGCTTTGCTGTCTCGTCAGGTTAAAATGAAAAGGGTAAGACAAATATAATCCCCACGCAATCAAATAAAAACTAAACACTTTAAAAAAAATCATTTTTAAAACAGAAGAAAATGTATCCAGTCAAAGTTACATATAATAAAAACCTCTGGCACTGTCACCTTCTTTTAACAGAGACTTACACTTCCTTTTATGTGACTGTGATAATCAAAATTCATTAGATTTTTTGATGAATTTTAGAATACATAATTTTGTGATTTTTGACTAACCTAAATTTATCACTAAGACAAACCTGATGTCTAGCAATGTGGGGGCAGAAATTTCGAGAAGAGATTTTTATTACTTGGATCAATGGTCTTATGTCGAGAATACATAGCAAAAGTTTTCTTACCACTTAATAAAATATTTCTTCTAGATTTTCATTCATGGTTCATTACTCACTGGGATTAATTTATTGATTGTAAAGCAACAATATCTATTTAGTCCCAAAACTAGGAAAAAACGGCAGTGTTTAAAAATCTGTGGGTGAAATATTATATTTTAATAGGCTACTAAAATCACTTGTTTAATAAAGGTGATTACAGACTTTGCAGAATCCTCTTAAGACTCCCAGTTTTTGGTATGACACTTGACTAATTCTTTTGGTGGAGGATTTGATCTTGGTATTTTTTGTGCCACAGTTAAGAGAATTCTGAAAAAACTAACATGTTAAATTCATTAAGTATTTTGACAGATTAGGTGCACAAAATTTTTAAGAGGTAAAACCCTGAAGACAAACTTTTGCAATAACCCTTTTGCAATAACCATCAGTGCATAGCCGTGTTTTGGGATGTTTTATGCAGCATCACATAAAAATAACTGAGCTGACTGAACTGAGCTACTTCCTCTACTCATGCTGGTTTTTCCAATGACACAAGACTGGGCAAATTTGGAACAGACCTGATAATTTAAAGCTTATTTGCAAATTCATAGACACCGAGGTCATTACCAAAACTGAGACATTGTCCATCCACCACATGAGGGTGATGATCCCTCAGAGGCGCTCCTCAGACCCAAGGCAGAAAATTGTGTGATCTAACCAGAGGGTTTTCTGAGGGGAAGGAAAGTCCCAATCTCTGGATACCTCAGGGGGGGCTTAGGGTTCAGAGAGTGTGCCCCCAGTCCCTGCTCACTCTGGAGCAGGACACACAGGCCTGGCATTTTGCATGAAGTTTGTGAGGGAATAAACAACGTCCTTTCAGGCTTCCCACAGGAAAATGGTGATTACAGATAATTCCACTGAAATCAGTGCCTCCAGCACAAACCATTAAAAACTGACTCCCAGAACCAGTACATCCCAGGTGTTCTTGACACTTTCATGCTTGGGAAGAGGGTTTCACTCATATATTATGCAGATGTGGCTGATATTATTTATGTCATTGATTTTTCACGGCTGAAAGACAGTTCTTTGAAAAAAATTACTCAAACGAGGCATTATGATTCCATAATTATCTTTGAGGGCACAATTTTAAGCTCTGATACCCAGATATGTTGATAAGGTAGGGAGGAGCATGAGACCCCTGTGGCACCCTTCTGATTTCTCAACAAATGTGAGTGCAGAGAGCTGCTTTGGGTGAAAATTGTGAGGAAAAACTTGGTGCCAGACCTCCACATTCCTACTGGGGAAGGATATCAGCCAAAGTAACTGAGTGAGCTGAGGTAGGGAAAAAGTCAACCACAACAGGATATCAGTGCCTCATCTCACCTCAGCTTGGGAGAAGGAAGAAATGAAGGAGACAGTGCAGCACATTCTGGTGACTTGGTTCAGTGCCACCATGCACTGTGTCCCATTCAGCCTAGGCTGGAGGGTATCAGTGTTTCATTGATTGTCACAGCAGATGTATTCATCTTACACCTACAATGATGATTATTTCACTAATTGTCAGCTCTACAAATGACACTGAAGCTCTTGACAGGCAGACTGTGTTCTTATCTTGCACATCAGCAGTAATGAAGAGTCTTCAGGCCAAATTATTCCCTAAGTGATATCTTTAGCCCCACTGCTTTCAAATTAGATTCTAAGTTACTAAAATTATGTTTCTGTCATAAACACAACCTCACTGCTTTTGGTGGATCTGTGCAGATGTGGCTAATTTAAATTTAATAAATAAAGATACAGATCTGAGTGGAATTTAGATTGCTCGTTCCAAACTGTCGTGCTTTAATAAAAGAAGTTGAAAAGTGTTAAGAAAATGAGGAACTTTGACTAAATAGACAGAAAATGCTGTGCAGAAATGAACTGCAATTTTTACATAACTACCTTTAGGAAAGATATGCATTTTCCATATTCATTTTCAGATTTCTATCTTGACATATGAGATATGACATAAGAAGCAGAAAAAAAATTTGGGGACCTTTGAAGGGAGAGATATTCTTAAATGAAACACAGAGTGAACAGTGGATTCCACTTACAAATGTCTTAATGTTCAGACATTTTGACTGACTTTATTGATGCCCATTTTATTTGCTCCCCTATGTCCTGCAAGGTAATATGCATCTATAGGTAGACAGTTTTGTTTTCTCTTTCATTCCTGTATAGGATTAGGCAGTATGGGGTTAGGCAGTATTCCTCACTCCAGAACTGTTCCTCAGTACTGAGAAACTCACATACGCAGCATTATGGAAAAAAACCCCACCTTGATTTAAGATGGGCATCCACTTCCTTCAAGATGAGCTTCAAATCCACTTTGATTAATCCTGGGAAAGACTGTGTACTTTTACAAAATAGCACAGCTCCCATTTTTACTTTACGTAGCAGCATTTTGTTAAAGGAGAGCACTCGCTTTGCGGAACACCATAATAGAAATCTAATTTCAATAAGGGGAATGAAAATTACTTTAGAATATATTGTTAATCTCCTTCTCCTAGGCTCCTTTCATTTGACTTACACTTCTTATCAATCTCTGGCTGCTCCTCTTCTTTCTTGCTTTATTTCTTTGCCATATGCAAGTATTCTATCAACGATCTCTCTGCATACGCAAGGAGCAACAAATAGCATCATATCTAATCCCTTGTCTGATCACTCTGTACATAAAGTCTAGCATTTCCCACTATAAAGTAATTGGATTAATTGCTCCATCTTTTCAAGGTCAGGCAGGCTTATATTGGTTGTCTGAGTTGTCTGAATGCCTCCCTTTTAACACTTGAAGTCTTTACTGCTTCTATTGTTATTTATGTATGTGTGTATATATATATATTTTTTATACACTCTTTTGCAATTTAACATTGTGCTCAGACTTGAGATATTGGTTTGCAGTCACTGGCTTCCATTCTTCCTGCCTGCCTCACAGGAAAAGAATAAGTGAAAAGGGGAAAATGTAATTCTGTATCAAGTGACACTGTTTATCTATTCTATATATATAGATATCAAAACACAATTATGAACTCACGGAGCACAGCCAGATGCTGATCCTGGGTATCCCAAGCTCATGGTTAATCTTTGCCCTTCTGCTGTAACTTCAGTAGTCAAATGACATAAAATTCTAAGAGTCCAATAGTGGACAGTTCTCGCTTAAAAAGCAACAGGTTTTTTTCCAGACAGTCTTTACTCTCAAGTGTGTAAAATACTGCATTGCCCTCACCAGCCTTGTGCATTTTCCTTCCATACACAGGAAAATGCACTTTGCCTTCAGAGAGGAAGAGAATACATAAAACGAGATGAGGTGCAAAGCACTGCAAGAGGCACAGACTCAGCTCTGTTGTTTTCAGAGCAGACCTGCTTCACCATAAGACATCCATGCCAGTCACCTCCACAGAAAGTGTCAAAATACTTCCTTACTGTAATTTGTAAATGAAGCAAAAGGCATTACTCACGCTCTGGCTGAGTTCCATCTCAGCAGAAGAGCTGCATGTTTTTGTAGTGCTCATCCATCTGAACTGTATTGTATTCTTTCACATAAAATTCAAAGTCATGAATTTTGCTGTGAGGAAAAGGACTTTTTTTCACCAATATACTTGTTTTTCTTAAAAATCAATATAAGGAAAACCCCAAGAGCTTTGCATACAGATGTCTGCAGAAGGATTATTGCTGCCAGCTTTTTCCAATGTGCCAAATAATCTTTGTATAGTTTATAAATGATAACAAAGCAATCAGGCCACATTCATAAAAGCCCAGTGACACATAATTTAGCTGAATCTGAGGATTACAATTAATTGTCTCTCTTTGTTCCAAGTTCTAAATCTTAGTAAATGATTCACTGCGTGTCATTACAGTTTAATATTTGCATGAAATCACAGTTTAACTGGCATAATTTAACAGCAATTAAAAAGCTATTTAATCCTCATGCAAATTGGCATGAGGGGCCTTGAGTATGAAGTGTGTTTGAGGGTTTTTCCTGCATTTGCAAAAGGACTGTCATATACTTTAAGACATGTCTAACATAATTGATAGTTTTCCTTTTCACTGAAATGTGAATGCACAATAATATGTGTTTTCTCTTACAATTGAGAAATAAGACACAAATCATGACTGCAAGAACCTTCACTCTCTAGAACAAATAAAAAAAAAATTTTAAAAGAGTATTTTATTTACTGTGTTGGTTCTTCTATAGATGCCATTCCATATAGTTCAAGGAAAATCTGATGGAAAATTAAAATCTACAAAGCCAGACAAAACTCATCTATTTCCCAGATTCATATTAATTCCTGTTTGGGCCTGCCGAAATTGATGAAATAATATCAAAAAAGCTTGAGCTGTGATGACCTGTTGTCATAATATCTATAGTTTATTTAAGAATAAATTTAAGCCAGTTTTAAAGCATTGACTCCAATCCTTCAAGCAATTACACAGCTGCTTAGTTTTAAGTGCATGAATATTACCAATTATTTCAAGGGGGATTACTCATCTACTTAAAGTTATGCACATATGCGAGTGCGATTACAGCTCATCCTCCATATTCTTAAAACTCCTCCATGGTTTTAACAGTGGGAATTTGTTAAGACCCAGTCATTATTTAATTCTCACAGCATGGTTTTAGAGGAAACATAATTATTCCTGTCTTCTGAACATAAAGGATAAGAACTGAAGCTGAAGTAATGTGTGCTGGTTTTAGCTTATTCCCATCTCAGGACTGTTTTCCAGAGTAGCTAGAACCATCATCCTCATAGTTATTTTGTGGAAAGTTTGGTGATCTATTGACTATAAACTCTGGGCAGATATATGTATTAATAAATGCTCATCCATTCAAAAGATTTTAAACTTTCTTATCCACTAAAAAAATGCAAAGCAGTATAACCCTTCCATATATTTCAAATATCAAGTGCTTGAAATCCAGCAGATAACTCATCCTTTATTTCAGGGCAAAGTTAATTGCTCTCTTATTAAAAATTACAAGTAAATACCAGAAATGAAAAAGTAGCTGAATTACAGTTCACAGAAAAGCTTAGTGTTTATTATTCACATTATCACTCCCACACAGTACCAACTTTTTTATTTACAAGCATTCCAGGTTTTATACCCATGCTTTTGCCACATAAGTAAATAAAATGCATCACTTAAAAATTATGAATACTACACTCTGTCTAAAAATTTGTTGGTGTCATTTGCAAATGCTTCCTGTAGCCCTTCAGTCTGCTTAAGAAACTCTGAAATAAGGAAAAGCTCACTCAAAGTTTTACCAGTGTCTCAATCAAAACTTTATGCCTAAGTCCTGTTGGCAGTTTTATAAATCATCAAAAGCTGCAAAGCAAGCTGAAAGTTTTCCAAGTTCTGCTAACCATTGGTGAAGTGATCACCCCTGTGATTTTATTGAGAGCTGGGAATATAATGCTTATTCAACTGATTCAGCCCAAAAACCCCAGAGGTCAGCAGCTGGGTTTACCATAGTCATCTCACATCTATCAACACCTGGAGTGTAAGGTCTCACATTTTCAAAGTCCATGTTTCTTACAATAATTTTTATTTTGGGATCACATCCATATTTGTTTTGAAAATCACACATCTGTCAGTGCTTGCTTGAAACATGTTAAGTGGAAGAAGAAGAATACAGTCAAGAATTGAGATGATTCAGATATCCTGTAACAATTTGTACCTATCCTTCACGCCTTCATTAATTCCTATCTAAAAAATAATTAGGTGGTAAAGTTTTTCAGTTAGACTGTGGAATCTGGCATGGAATAATAGAATTATGGCATCATTAAGGTTGGATAGACTTCCAGGATCACCAAGTCCAACCTTTGGCCAATCACCACCTTGTAAACCAGACCACGGCACTAGGTGCCACATCTTGTGGTTTCTTGAACACCTCCAGGGAATTTGATTTCACCACCTCTGAAGGACAGTAAATTCTAATGCCTGACCACCCTTTCTGTGAAGAAATTCTTCTTGATGTCCACCCTGAACCTCTTCCCTGGCACAGCTTGAGGCCATTTCCGTTTTTCTGTCACTTGTTGCCTGAGAGAGGAGACCAGCCCCCATCTGGCTGCACCCTCCGTCAGGGAGTTTTGGAGAGTGATAAAGTCCCCCCTGAGCCTCCTTTTCTCCAGGCTGAACACCCCCAGCTCCCTCAGCTGCTCCTCATCAGACTTGTGCTCCAGACTCTTCTCCAGTTCCATTGCTCTTCTCTGGACATTCTCCAGCCCCTTAATGCCTTCCTGTAAGTGAGGGGCCCAGAACTGGACACAGGACTCAAGGTGCCTCACCAGTGCTCAGTACAGGCGACAATCACTAGATCACTCTATATATGTATTTTCATATGTATATATAAAGCCTCAGGTGATTTCCATGTGAACCTGCATAGTAATTTAGCAAATAGTTTATAATTAGTGGACATACCTTGACTGTTTTATGTGATGAGTGGGAAATTGGAGATGGGTCACTTGTGGTTCACCTGGCAGTGCACCAACAGTTCTACCACCTGTTTGTTGGGTGACAGCTTCCCTGCACTCTGCCTGCTGCAACTGGCTTTGCATTCCTCCTCACAGCCTTAAAAGGAGTACTTTTTCTCCTGCTTCCTGATCATACTTTTAGGCCTTGAAGCTGAAAAGTTGGTGTCTTCACTGTTATCCTGATGCTGATGAGATGCCATGTGGGAAAGAAAGAAAACCTGAAAACTGTCTCTAATAGTCTTGGTCTGTTGCCACCTAACCCTGTTAATGAACAACAGCAAAGAAATCCCCGGAGGATGAGCAGTGAAGGATAGAAAGAAATATCTGGCAGTGCAGAACTAATACAAATGTTTTTACCCCTTTTCCTTATTAAAAGCTGTAATTTATTTATTACTCAATTTGTCTCTTACAAAATTTCAAAGATTTTAAGTCTCAGAAAAGCCTACATTACTATACATAAAATAAGAATTTAAATTTTGTAGTTAGAGCTCTGCCTCAGTATTGCACAGCATCAAGAACCACTTATTCAAAATTTGTGTTATCTAGTCTAGGTTTGACGTTCCCAAGTTATTTTGTTGCCTGAATTTTTTTCTGAATCAAGTCTAAGTTATTTTGATTATTCAGCTTTTTATTATGTCATTTGTTTATTGTTTTGGGTTTTTTTCAAGGATCGTATGTTGATAACTTTTTGTTTTTATACTGAATCTCTCAATGAAATGTAGCTCTTGTATCTTTTATTTGCAAACAATTTCCTTAAGGCAGTTTTTTTATCCAAGGTAGAGAACACTGGCTTAATGTTGGATCTAGTTTATCTATACAACAGGACAGGAGTTCTGCGAGACATTTCTTGAGCTTTTATTGCAATATTAGCTTCATTACAGGGTGAGGCAATTGAAAGATGGCAACACCTCACGTGTTGCTAACAGCAGTTGAAGTTCTCTTTGTTACAAGGCCTTTTTAAAGTTTTCTAACCAATAGCCAATTGTTAAGAGCTTACATATGTTTGCATACATTATACCTACATATATACCTTATATCTAATAATAGGCGCTTGTTTCATATTTTTTGCTATTCAGGAACTTTTTATACTCTTCTATAAACAAAGCACGGAGCCTCATTATTAAACTTTTCTACTATCTTGCTTAACATATTTTTCTACTTGCTAAGGCCTAACCTTAGCACAAAAACAGCTTTATTGTTCTGTGTTCTCATTCTGGTTTCTTTTTGACTCTAGGCCTTACATCCACGCAGATACGCTAGCTTTTTCTATTTCGCACGGCTTAGCTTTCTATTTCCCCCTCCTTTTCTGCAGGGCCACCTTCTGCTCCGAGGAACGTGGTTTTTAACATCAACGAAACCGCTCTGATGCTGGAGTGGAGCCCCCCGAGCGACACGGGGGGCAGGAAGGATCTCACCTACAGCGTGGTCTGTAAGAAGTGCGGCTCGGACGCCAGCCAGTGCGAGGTCTGTGGGGGCGGCATCCGCTTCGTGCCCCGGCACACGGGGCTCACCAACTCCTCCGTCACCGTGCTCGACTTCGTGTCCCACGTCAACTACACCTTCGAGATCGAGGCCACCAACGGCGTCTCCGAGCTCAGCTTCTCCCCCAAGCAGTTCACAGCCATCACCGTCACCACAGACCAAGACGGTAAGTGCCAGCACCGCGTGGCTGTCACCCTGTGCCGGTCACCTGGGCGCTCACTGCGGGGATCCTTTGTTTCTTGCAAGTCTGGGTCAGCGGGTTAGGGTGTTTTGCAGATTGCTGGATGTTTTTAGGTGCCTTCCATGGGGACTTTTAGTTTCTGCTGACGAGGGCATTAAATGCTTCTGGCAGTTGAGTATTGTGTCCATTTCTGGACCCCTCAGTTTAGGAAGGACGTTGAGATGCTTGAGCACGTCCAGAGGAGGGCAACAAAGCTGGTGAAGGGCTTGGAAAACAAGCTGTATGAAAAACGCCTGAGGGAGCTGGGGTTGTTTAGGCTGGAGAAAAGGAGACTCAGAGGTGATCTTATCACTCTCTACAACTTCCTGAAGGGTAGTTGTAGACAGCTGGGGGTTGGTCTCTTTCTCCAGGCAGCGACAGAATGAGAGGACACAGTCTCAGGCTGCGTCAAGGGAAATATAGGTTGGATATTAGGAAGAAGTTTTTCACGGAGAGAGTGATTAAGTACTGGAATAGTCTGCCAAGGGAGATGGTGGAGTCACCGTCCCTGGACGTGTTTAAAAAAAGACTGGATGTGTCACTGGGTGACATGGTTTAGTTGAGGTGTTAGGGCTGGGTTGGACTCAATGATCTTGAAGGTCTCTTCCAACCAACATATTCTGTGATTCTGTGATTCAGTTGGCCTTTGACCCTATTAGACAGGGCACAAATCCATACCTTTCTGTTCAAAATTAAGTGTAAGCTTTAGCTATCTAAGACCAGTTGTGTCAGTGGTTCATCAGGACTGGAGTTTGTCTGGTGCTTTTGCAATTTCAGTTTTGCAAGAGTAAAACACCACAGGTTATCCAGTGCAACTCCACAGTTCAAAGGCAGAGTGAAAGTGAGCTCACTTTCTTTGGGATCTGTGTTTCATAGCACTAGTTCAGCCTGCCTCACTGTAAGATATTTCTGCATCTGTACGAGCCATTTCCTCAGGTGAGCTATCCTAATAGATTCTTTTTTATTTCTTTAATTGTAAACTTTGCATTATTGTTTTGAGCTTTTTCTTGTCCCCATTTCAGTTTGAATTCATGTCCAAGGTGAATCCTTGTGAGAAACATGGGAACCTAAAAGAGCTCTCTGTTTTTCGTTTATTTCTGCAACTTTTTCTTCTTTAAAAATACTTACTGAGCCAGGAACAGCATCATAGGTTAGCAACAATGCAATCCATATAGCACTGCTCTCTTCTGGTTTGTGTAACTGCAGACAAGAAGGTTATTTCAGAATTATCCCTTGCTGACATTTGTTCCAGAAATGTTTTTCACCTGCTGTGTAGTGACATTGCAACCGCAGCTGAAGTGTTTGATGTAGAACAGGAACTGAGCTGGCAGAACTGCTGTTAGGAGTAGAACACATTTGATGATATGTTTCTGCTTAGTAAAAGTGCTAATGTTCAGGAGGATCCTGTTATGTTCCACTCGTAGGGAAGGCCCTGCGTTCTTTCAGTGATCAGCCTAGCAAAAATCTGCTTACCTGTGCGTATCTGGGACGAATAGTTTTGTCAATGAGTAAGTAATGACTCATTTGCCTTTGGGCATACGAAAATGAACAGCTTGCTGTGATGATGGTGATAATAATGACAGTGATGGTAATGCTAATAATATTCATGAAAATTGATTTGAAAAAGCACAAAACCCACTCACTCACTGTCCGTGATGGTAATAGAAGAGCTAATTATATAAGATAATATATATAATTACATAAGATGCCTAGTGATCTATAGGCCTTGCACTGAGAATTGCCTGGAGCACTGAGGCAATGTATCATGCTGGAAACCTGCATCTCCCTTTTCCTTTCTCTCTAAAGTGACTAAGTGTGCTAGAAACTTCCCCGTGTAAACTTCCTTTTGGATGTTTTGTTCCATGGTATTAAATGGCAGTTGCCAAGCTCGCCCAGGTGGAGGTCACCTGAAATACAGTTCATTTTTAAAGTGGATAACAGCTGTGTGAACACAGCTTGTGATGGGTATTTAAGTGGTAGGTTTTTTAAAAATAATGTCTTTTGCTGTTGTCTGTCGCTGGTTTGAGGATATAGGTTTTCTCTGCATTTTTTTCTCTGCATTAATCAAAAGAGGGAAAAGACTAATGTTTTGATAGTTTTTGACACACTGACAGTAAACTCTAGACTGTTTGCATTCCCTTTAATAATTCTTACATTACTGTAAACGCTATTGGAAAGGCTTCAGAGGATTTAAGAGCAGATTTTCAGAATATCTGTCAGTTTATCTGGATATAAAAAGACAGCTTTGCGTGAGAAGGCGCTGTAATAAATGAAATGGAGTCATCTATAAAATGTAGTTATAAAGATAAAACCTTTCCTGTAGGCTTACAGGCTGTGTAGTTGCATAAAACTATGAGCATGGTGACTATATATTTAAAAGGACAAGAAAAGAAAATGCAAGGTTGTACAAAATGTGGAAGAAAATTCATGGGGTTTTTGTTGATGGGAAGTATGGTGAGAAAAATGGACAACTTTCTGAGTTACTTTTAATCATAAATAAGAAGGGATATGGAAAAAGCTAGGGCATCCAACCTCAGAAAAATAAGCTGTAGAACTAAAGCTTTGGAACATTGCAGAGATTTTATTATAAACTCACCGTTGGCTGTCCTTCCGTATAATCTTAATTCTGATGAAGTGGACAGTAGTTATTACATGATGCTGCAGGTTTGTGCACATATTCATAGAAAACAAAGATCCAAGAATAAATATATGACATGACAACAAATCAAAAATAGATTGGTTTTTACAAGGATTGCTTTACCAGAAGTCCAAAGATACTGGTTTAAATCCTCTTTTTTTTTTGCCTTTGATGTGTGTCTAATGTGAAAGATACAGGTGTGCAAGAAATTATACCTACACAACATATTTATCCCATGTTCATACTACCTTGTTATATGCAGTCTTTTTCTACATACTATTTTAATGGTTTTGGTTTGCACATTGCATGAAGTGCAAGACCTTTTTATAAATGCATGAATTGTTTCATTCAGTTGTCATATCTTTGTTAATAATATAGACCAAAATCTTCAGCTGTTTTAAATCCAGACCATTCTGTTAGCTTACAATCATTTAGAGTAGGTGGCATTTTATTTTCTTTGAGCGTATTTGATTTACTTCCCCTCTAGTGGCTTTTTCTTTTGGATGTTTCATGCGAAATTAACAGATTCATCATGAAACATGCAAAATTATTAGCTTGTTGTTCAGGGGGTTTTCTTTTCTCTTTTTTTGGAGAACAATGTTGCTGCTGGCATTTTGCTGAATAAAGTAATTCAGTGAAGAGTTCTGTGGGCATCCACAGAAACTGAGGAATTGTATTCTGCTGTATTAGTGAAGAGAGTAGTCTGAGAGCATCAAAGAGGGGGGACTATTTCCTGACAGGAGAAGTGAACTAATTCAAAAGTGGTTAAAGCTGATTTTTATGCACAGAGCCCTACCACAACTAATATTAAAATCTTAACTGCCTCCTCATGCAGTCACAAGTATCAACAAGATTTGTGACCCGAGCAGACTGAGGGAAAGTAGCATTTTAAAAAGGCTTTGCAAACTGCATCCCTCAAACCTTTCTGTAATTTTGATGTCTAAAGCATTACCAGACCTGATCAAATACTTAAAAATATTTACTAACATTAATATGAGTAAGTCTCATAAAATTCTCTTGGTAATGTTGATTACCTTTTCCTTTAATTTTGTACAAGGATTCATAAGTTTGACATCCATGGGTTTGGTTTTTAACCCTTGGCTTCATAAGGAAACAAAATTTCTGTGCTCACATTGTCTGTCAGGTACCATAAAGAAATGTGAACCTGTTAGCCAAGGTGAGTTTGGTGACAGTGAACAAGGTTCAACAGAATTATGAAGAATGACCCTTCAGAGTCACCAAACCCTTGGGTAGGTCCGCAAGTAGAAATGCAAAGTTCAGCTGCCTGAGGATTCCTTTCTGTACTAAAGACACCACTGACTGACCACTCAGCCTGCCCGTTGACTGGTTAGCCAAGAAAATATACATATTTATGGTCTTGTACAATCCCAGCATGTGCTGTGTCTTGTCTGTTGTCCAGCTGGTGTGGCAAACCCGGATAGGGCAGGGTGTGCTAGGAAGTACAAATGTTGCAGATGGAGAGAAGAGGGAAGTGATCTATATGCTACCCTTCAGTAGCTTTGTTTCAAAATGTTTTGAGATACCAGAATAAATCCCTACTTTGAACTAGATAAATGGGCAGATAAACACAATTCTGCTCAGAAGAGCACTTAAGCAATGTTCCTGCTCACATTAGCACATATTAAAGCACTTTCCGAAATCACTGCTAAAGTGATTTGTAAACAACTGAAAGATAAAACATGTTTTCACAAAAACCCTCATCAAAAAATGTTTTACAATACTATTGTTCAGAAAAGTGCCTGGATGCCTTTTCTTTATGAGAGAGAGAAAGTTTTATACAGCAGTAAATATGCTGAGTACAAAGTAGTTGTGCTCAGTCAACTTTAAATCATTGTGTGAAGAAGCAGAGAATTATATGCTGAATTGTAATTTATGTTTCTCTTATGACTAATGGAAGGGATCTCTCAATATATAACTTTCTTAGCATGCCGTAGTGTCTGCATTGCCTAAAGAAAATTCAGAAGTACTTGAGGTTTTCCATGCATAATTAAAGTAGTAAATAATGAATAATTAAGCAAAACAGAACTTAAAACAGTAGTTGCTATTTCCAAACCACAGTCCATGTATACATTCACTCACATTCACACATTCTATTCCTTTAGAACAGAGAGGGGTTTACATTACACTACAAGGAGTGGGAGTATGAGACATACCCCGAGTGGTGGAAAGTTTACCCTGGAGAAATTCTCCTTCTGCCACTGCATCATGGAAAATCTTCTCCTTGCTCAGTTCTGCAGTTTGTGGGTGACGCTGGTCTCTGTGACATCAAATATCTGCTACCAGTTGGCAGAACCTGAGGCAGGAGAGGCTTCACTCTGAGGGCACACACCCTACCACTGTATTAAAAACCTGACTCATTTTTGTGTGTCTGCCTAGTGCTGACAGCTGAGAGTTTCAGTCAGATTCCAAAAGTGGAAATCTGTCAGGATTCTGTTGTCTAATACATCATATTTTAAGTGAGCCATTGCCAGATACAACCTAGGTGATGTTTCCTAATCTGATGGTAAAATCTTGCCTGTGTTTGGAAGTGTTTCATCTAATTCCTTTTTCTAAGTTAAGGTCTATTTCTAGTACAGGTGGCTCCTCAGACATATTTACAGTGGAGACAGTCTGTAGAAAGATCAACCTCTTATCACTCATTGCTGTAGGAATTGATGAATACCTGGAAGGATTTCAGTGTCTCTTCTAGGAATAAACACAACTGTATCACCACGAATTAAAGGCATATGAAGTGTTATAATCAAAATGGAGATGGTGTAAGTGGTTAAGAGCCTCATCTGGCTGACATTCTGTGTCTTAGTAATACTACCAGGACAGTTTATCAGTTTATCAAGATTAGTCCTTCTGGCTGGTGGCAGGAGAGTTTCAGGATCCTCACTGGGGTGGCGGGGGAGTTGCCTGTTCACTCATCCTAAACTGATTCCCACAGTAGCATCCAACTTTCACCCTAATCAAAAGTCAACTTTCCTTTTTTCTCCCCCCCGAGTCTCTTATCTCTACAGACAAGATTCCCTTTTGTGACTTTAAAGTCAGGAAGGTTTCTCTTTTCATAATGACATAATGAAGCCCCTTTGAACCATCTTCCAAATTGTTTATAGCTTATAAATATAAAGGAACAGCTTTCTTTAATGGCTGATTATTGGAATAGCAGATCAAATAAAAGCCAGTTATGAAACCATGGCAAGACTCTGAATCAGACACTGCCAGAGCTCATGAAGGAAAGAACATGACATTTTCCTAGATGACAATAAAAAAGAAATTTATGGCATTTGTTTACTGCACATCCACAGCTGCATTGGTAGCTTCACCCAACACTGCACTGTTATCAGCATTGCTGACGCTATTTTTGTGAAAAATTTGAAGAGAAATATCAACTTCTTGGTAACTGGCTAGGGACACCCTATAAATGTCTGTACTGAATGTGATGTGAATACAGTAAAAATTAGAACTTTTTAAAAAAGCTCAAGATGCATGCTCTCTATTTTAAGTCAATTATGAACAATACATTTAAAAATAGATTTTTTAAAGGAGTTTATCATTATGCAATCAATGTTCAGTGTATTTAATGATATTAATATGTATGCATATTTCTATGAGTGTGTCTATAAATTAAGTGTTTTCAATTGGAAAGAAAACCACAAGGCAGAAATTCTGAATCTCAGTTCTCAGGCTTGTTCAGGTCTGTCAGAATTAAGAGTTTAGAGCCAAGGTCTTTGTGCAACAGTTATTAATCACAGATTTTACTCTGCTGGTCATCTCTGTACAGTTATACTACTTGCAGCTGATGTTTCTTTGCACACATGCCTAATTACTATATAGTATTCATAGGAGAAAAGTGGCTTTTGAAACATTTTGGTTTATTTCCCGGATGGTTTCATTAATGCTTATAATTTTTTAACAGAGATGTTATTCTTCTGCTGGGAAATTTGGGTAGCCAGTTATTTTTTTAAGGCAGCAAAAGTCAACCTGGCTGCATTTACTTTCATATCCCATACACCAGAATCAGCCATAAGTGAGTCAGCCAATGTGTATCTTTTGAGATATATTCCTCTAACTTTAAAAATATGAGAAGAACAAAATTCAATTCTGGTTTGAATGAGAAGGGAAAAGGCTAATCAGTGCTGTATTTTTTCCCAGAATTTACTTACCAGTGTGGTCTTTCAGCTTCTGTAATTGTTTCTTTCATTGCAGAGTACACCATTATTTATAACCATTAGCCATTTGTCCATGATATGCGTTTTCAGAAGACTTCTGATTTAAGTTGTAGTCGCTGAAATGCAATGCCCAAGTGCTGCAAAAATTTTATATTTAATAATAATAGTTTATTTCAATTTGTGAAAGGGGTGTTTGTGGAGAAACATGTAAAGTACTCATTACAAAGCAATTGGCAGGCACACAGCGCTGTGATAAGAAAATGTGCCCTGATTTTGTTTGTTCCTGTTGTAGTCAGTAGCTGTGAAGGGCATTCAGCACATGATTAAATGAGATCAGAAGAACGAGATGTATACTCATTGACTTTGGTGATTTTAACTGGAATGTCAAATAAGCTCATTGGTGCTATCTCCACACTCTCCCAAGAACCATGTTAGGATAATTAAGCACATTTCAGTTATCTGGAACCTCTCACGATGAATGATATACAGTGGAAAGGATCACCATTAAATATTCTAGTCAGGATAGGGAACAAGATATTTCAGATATGAACTGGTGAATTAGAAACTTCTGCAGCAAATGTTAATTGACCAAACATAACGAAGCTAAACTCTTTTAAGAAGCACTGTGAATAGAGTTTGTTTGCCTTTCAGGATAATGGTTATATTGTCAGACATTAAAAATGTGGCTTTCTAAGGAAGTTTTAGGGAGGATAATGCTGGCATCTTCAAAAAAATTGGAGTGGATGGAATATATGTCAGTTTCTATGAGCAAGTCACTATTAGTCTCAGTTGACGGAAGATTAAAATTAATTAAATATCAATATGAATTTTTCTATAATTAAAGATATTTGAAGGATAAAAAGGCATATTATATATATAGTTTTGTTTCTATATGCATCCATATATTATATTAAAAAAGTATTTCAATAGATGTATAAATAGTGTGAAATAATAGCTTGTCACTGATTCATTAGTCTAACTAAACTAAATACAGGTTAATATGTTAACATCTTTCTATTTGCAATAAAAATATTTAATTTTGTGGAAATACTTTGTAATATTTCCATATTTTCCATGGAATTTTTTCAGATTTTTTTTTGTTCTTTCTGCTTAGATATTTGTTGGGGTTTTTAGATATCCTTGCAATTATTAAAGATAAAAAGATTTAATAAGGGTAATTATTGCTACAGCATACTCTATGGACTTCAAAGTATGAAAATATTCCATTATTCTGAGTTACAGCAGTATTTGACAGATCTTGTAAAAACTACAATATTTGCAACAGGCAACAAGAATAGCACAGATTTGTCTGCAGTAATACAAATTCTCCAGATTTTAATAAGAGTGATAATCTTACTTCTGGTGACTTTCACAGCCATTTTATGCAAAACAAAATGTATGTGACCAATCCTTTAGTGGGTACTGATTTTCTATGTCATTTTTTTTTCTTGAAGCTTATATCCTGTATGGGACGTTTCATTTCAAAGTGCAGCAGGCTCCTTTGGGGTTCTTTACTGAATGATAAATTGGGAAAGAGACCAACTCAGAGCAGTAGAGTGGGAGTAGATAATCCTGCAAATTCAAGGATTTATAGGGGGACTAATGAGAGAAAATTTCCCTCAAATCACATTTGGCTATTTCACAGCTAAAATCTTTGGTGTTTGGATGACACTAGTGATCCCAAAACAAAAAATAGTGATTCACCAAAAGATTAGGGATTATTTCGGAAATCATAGCATCTCTTTCTAGATGGAAAACTATGGTCAAGGAAAGGCTATTTAGAAAACAAACCAAAACAAAGCATTCCATCCAAATATCCACATTAAGTATATTTTAACATTTTTTAATTACTTCCCAGTTTCCATAAAAGATTGTTTATTATTGTGTAATATAGAGTAGTATGGAATAATACATGGACTCCAGTTTCTCTCCTTCACTCTCTATTTTTCTGGCCTGAGTGGGTGAGTGTTTTTATACCACTATATACAGACAAGTGAATGTCTCTATTCAGTCATTATTTTAGTAGATATTTTCACAATTAATAAAAGCAAAAAAAAAGTGCTTATCTATTTAACCTTTTAAAGTGATATAAAATAATTCTAAATCAAATTAACTGATTGTGAGATATTGTGATATATTGTACCAAATAATCCAGATTATTCACCTTCTAAGTGATTCAGAAATTCAACTGACATTTACTTTCACAATAAATTCCTATTAAGTATGTTCTCCCATTTACTAATTCCTCTCAAGTTTTTGCTGCTACCTTCCAGCAGTGAAAAAGTGCATCAGATGTCTAGAAAGAGAACAGTAGCAGGAATCAGACAGTTCAGGGATCGACATTTGGTTATTAGTGCATGGTTCTTTAGGTCGGTGCACTCACCTTTACTTGCTTCACAATATTTCCTGAGAGCACAACATCAATAGTCGGCATCTGTCCAGCAAGTAGTGGCTTAGTGCTGCAATAAAAAGTTATTCTCAGTTTAAAGTGGGAAAGGAACTGTTTGAAACATTAAATTCCTTCTGTCAGGCAGATGGGATTTAACTGGAGCACTCTCAGTTATAAAACAAGTTTTCATTGATCTCAGTGGTTGAATTCCTAACTGTAGCTTATTTTCCCTTTGATTTTGAAATCCATAAATGCCAGTCATAGGTTTAAGAATGAAAATCATTGGCATGGGAGTTTAAATTAAAAGTGATAAATTGAGACTGCTGGTGACGACTGCCTCAGCCAAACACAAATGTCATGGCTCTGCCTCTAAACATTGTAACACGCTTCATTTTGAATTGTGACAAATTAGGCAGAAGGTTAATTGCTTGCTTGGAATAAAAGTGATGATGCTGATTGGAAAAGCTACCACAAAACAATTTTTTTTGCTTTACAGCAATGCCACCTGACATGTCAAAAATAAGGAAATACTAATAAAAATTAGTCTGATTGTAAAAATGGGCATTTGTTATGGGGGTATAAGTGTGGCAATAGCTGTATGTGAAGGTGACTTCCATTTAGAACCCATTTGCCAGCTCAAAAATGTAAGAGAAAATTGAAAGATGCACGAGACATTGTCCTCCCTCAGCTGTAGGTTGTTGGGGGTTAGGGACATCTATCTCTATCACTGCTGGCTTGGTAATAGAGTTGCTATCAACTGTTTTAGTGGCAGCAAGTGCCAGGACAAACAATTACTCATTAAGAGAGTGTGACCTTAAAAAGCAAGCAAAGCTGTAAATCTTAACTAGTCTCTCATTTATTTTACTCTCTGTCCAGAAAATGCACTGATATAAAAGCAGACACAACAGTGTTCAGGGATTCACCAGACAACAGTTTCCTCTTTCTGAAGTTCCAGATTTAGTGCTACTTTCAGTATCAGTGGGACTATTTCACAACTAATCACTTGTTTGTTCTTTCTAGCAATGCATTAGTTCCTTATTAGTGGCATGAAAAGGCCCTTGATAGTACATAAAGTGGTGAAGTATTTATCTGTTTGCCTCAGGTAAAAAAAGTATAAAAAATCCCAAACCAGCTACAAATGCTGCATCAATGCAAGGGAGTCTGCCTCCTAAACCAAGGACATAAGTATTTGAAGCTAAACATTTATTATGAGTTAAGACAGTGCAAGTGTGGAAGTATAAATAAGAATACTAAACTGAGCTTTGTTTTCCTCATTGCTGAGCAGCATTCTTGGCACTCACCTCTCCACCCTTCCACTTCCTTTCTGCTCTCCTGCTTGATTTGTTTTTGCCACTGTGAAGTTGGTGATGTTGTTTGTGGGTGTTGCTCTGCCTTGGAGTGACTTGTCATGAGCATATCCATCCATCCATCCATACCTTACCAGTTGTCCTGGGAATTTTGCCACTTGTTGCTTGTTCTTAGAGGACACAGCCTGAAAGTTAAAAGTTGATGTAACCCATGAGTGAATGCCCAGCAGACTTTGTGTCCTGCAGTTTTGCGTCTTGCACCAGTTTGCTAATCATAAAGTGAGGTAATTGCTGTATTGCTCTCAAAACATGCAAGCCCTCTTTATTTTGGAGAGTTTTTATCAAGTTTTGTTACTTTGTTATGTGGTTCTGCTTATACAGTTAAGAGTTTTCCAACATTCCTACCATACATGTTTTCAAAAGTTGAAGATTTTAGCATTAACATTTTTTTTTTCAAGTTACAGTTTTGTTGTAGAGCATCAGAGCAGGAGTTAAAATTTAGTAAACTGTTGAAATCATTGTGTTAGGCTGGTATCATGACAAGAGAAGAAGTCCTAGTAGTTTGGAAGCCTTTTCTTGCACAACTAAAACTTCTCCTGCAGCCGAAAAAAAACATTGCAAGATACTAGACAAAGACAGACCAACCAATACAAAAACACTGAAAATTTTTAAAAATATAAAAAACAAAGCTCTTTATATGGGTTGCATAGAATCTACAACTTCTGATGGGATTTTGGAGGAGCAGCTTTCTGCTCTGTTTAAAGTCTGGTGTTTTGTAATACCTGACTGGGACAAGGGAGCTTCAGACCTTGAAATTCAGAGTTTGAAATCCTTGTGCAGCTCACAGAAGCTTACAGAGCTGGGCACATGAGCTCACTAGAGAAACATGAAACTTTCTGTTTAGAAAAAGGCAGGCTTGCTGGCATTGTCTGAAATTCAATAGTCCACCATTTCCTTCATTCAAAATCACCTTTTGTAATATGTCTGTTATAGAATTATTAAAGTTGTACAACTACACTTAGATACAATCTGCTAAAATCTCATTAGAGAACATGAAAAGGGCAGTTTGTAGTCAGTGTATCTTGCAGTTCAAAAGTGTTTAATTGTTGTTTAAAAGAGTTGGTTTCAGGCATTTGCTGCTTATATTCTTTCTGATTTACCTGAGTAGGTCTATATAAACCACTGTTTTTTGGGAGAAACATGTCTAGGAATAGATTATTTATATACATTCTGAAGTTATCACAGATTCTGCTGTGGCATTTTCAGTGAGGCATTTCAGTGTGTAACCATTTACCAGCATGCTTTTTAACAAAGAGATTTAACTACTCTGCAGTCATTTAGAAGTGAGGCATCAGCTTGGAGTCATGTCTTAAAAGACTGATGTCAAAATCACAATATCTTCTTTTTTTTTTCTTTTTTTTCTGGCAACAGAAGTCTTAATTCTAAAGGACATGATGCCTCCTAATAAAATTTGTTCCACCTAATTTATGTCTGGAAATTTTAATTATCCTTGCACCATGCCTTCATAAATGCAGGTCTTTATCTTGAACTCTGTTAATTTAATAAGTTCTGGTTTCCTTTTGTAGAAAGTTTTAGAAACTAGATTTTCTCATACCCAGAGATATCTCTGTCTCAATATAGGATATAAATAGATCAAGACATGTATAAAGTCTTTATCCAAAGTCATGCTTAGCAAATTCCAGCCTTTTGCTTCTTTTTAATATGTATTATTTCTGTTTTTGTAGAAATATTCCTTTCTTTTTTTTTTTCTTAAAGACTAAATTATTTGTAGTATCAGTAGCAGGACTGGTATTACTTCATTTCCTTCACATTTGTGCTTGGGGCTCTCTCTTCTATTTCCTACTGATTTGGCTGGAATATGAGCAAAAATCAGTACAATTCGTTCACAGTTGCACATTTATTATGGGTCTATCTTCATGCAGATATTGATTCTCATGAAAGTTACAGAAATAGATCTTTTGGACTTCTCTATACTTGTCTGAAAATTGCCAGTTTGCTCCAAAGTTGTTTGTGAAGAACAAGCAAAAAGATGGGCAAACAGCAGCACGCTCCCATAAAGTGCTTTTGAAAGAGGAAATTTAGTTTCATTTTAAAAGGCAGTATTTAGTTTCATTTTAAAAGGCAGTATTTCATTTTGCCTAATTTGTTTGTTTGTTTTGCTGAACAGAGACAATGATAAAAGCAAAATAAGTTCATTACAGTTTTACACTATAGGCTTGTCAGGCCTGATTTTGATATGCACAAACACACATATG
This sequence comes from Cyanoderma ruficeps, assembly GCA_008694505.1. Taxonomy (NCBI): domain Eukaryota; kingdom Metazoa; phylum Chordata; class Aves; order Passeriformes; family Timaliidae; genus Cyanoderma; species Cyanoderma ruficeps. The sequence continues at coordinate 1,838,489 of VZDJ01006092.1, forward strand.
GACACATATATAAAAATATATGCAGGCTTGTATGCATATTTATGCAGAGAGATAAAAAGAAAGAAAGAAGTTAAAAAGTTTGACACCTTTCAACCCGTTCTGCATTCTGTTCCAGGCAGCACTTCGCCAGCTCCAGCTTTGTTCTCTGAGCTGTGGCCAGGTGCCATTCCATATCTTTCTGCACCTTGGCTATTTCTGAAATCCAGATTAGGAAATAGAGACATTTCTGCCATTGGGAGAATGAGTTCTTGGCTTTAGCACACTGAAGCTCGTCTGAGAATAAGCAGTGAGCCCTGTTGTCCCCAAGCTGTCCCACAGAGCCACAGCAAGACAATAAGACCAGGAGTTTGAGCCTATAACTGAGTGAAGGGGCCAAGCTGCAGCCCCTGTTGCAGCTCTGAGCTGAGGTGCCTGGGCAGCCTGCCCAGGGTGGCTGCTGGTGCCCACTGCCAGCTGATGGCAGTGCCTTTTCCCCTCATCTAAAGCCCTGGTGCCAGCCCTCACTCCTTTCTGGGACAGAGCAGCTTCTGACAGATTTTCTTGTTGTGTTTGATGGGTATGGAGGAATCGTGAAAGCTTTTACAAATCGAGTTTTGCTCTTCAATCACTGTTAAAGCAGCATCACAGCGAACCTGATGGATTGTCACACCTCACAGGCCTGTGGGTGACAGACCTGTCATGTCATGGCAGACCTCATGGGAAATGGGGAGGGAGAGACCCTCCCTCATACAGTCACTGTGTTGGAAAGGGTTGTGCATTGATTGAGAAGCCAGGATTTTTCCATGCCCTCTGACCTTTATCAGTTGAAGCCTCACACTGATGTACTCTGGGCAGCATCTGTTATTTTACTCAGAAGTCCCCTGAAAAATTGGACAAGGTCATTTCTGGAAGATCTGGCATCTTCATTAAAACCTTTGTTTTGCCAGAATTAAATTTCTGATATTCATGACTTCTCGGGTAACAATCTTGGTTTGCACTAACTTGAGTTACTGCAAAACTTCTGCCAGATATTAGAAAAAGGTTCTTCACCCAGAGAGTGTTTGGGCACTGAACAGGCTCCCCAGGGAAGTGGTCACAGCACCAAGCCTGACAGAATTCAGTAAGCATTTGGACAATGCTCTCAGGCATAGGGTGTGATTCTTGGACTGTCTTGTGCAGGGCCAGCAGTTGGATGATCCTTGTAGGTCCCTCCCAGTTCAGCATATTCTGTGGTTCTGTGATTGTATTTGCTGTATCTTCAGAAAACTGTTTTAAGATTTTTGATTTAGGGTGCGTTTTTCTTTCAGCAAGGGTCTCAGTTTCGGTTTTGATACACAAATACTTTTTTTCCGCTTGTCACCAGTTGAAAAACAAGGGGAAATCCCACAACTACATAAGTCCTACAAGCGCTTACGTCTCCAGGACTGAGCTAAGGTTTGAGAAGACCCTAGTGCAAATAGGAGAATCATATCTTTTTGCTATACTTCACATAAACAGACAATTCCATGAAGCAGAGCCGGTAAGGCAGTCCCTTTCCCCATCACCAAATCCATGTGTCAAATTCTGAAGCTTTCTACATACGTGATTTATGTGTGACTATGCAAATTAAATTATTAAAGCCAAACATATCTGCTTGGAAAATTATCAGAACGCATTTTCTGTACTCTTAAATTACAATGGAGCCACTTGCTGGGCAACTTGGAGCTCTGGAAAAAATGCTGTGAGAATGGATGCAGCCAGTGAAGACACTGAACGACATCTTTGTGCTCAAAAACAGAGCAAAAGCAGAAATACCCCAAAGAGCAAAGAGCTTACGACATTTTAATTTTTTACATATGCTGCAGAGTGGAGACGGTGACAGTTCTGGCATTTTCATGATGATTTCTAGACCTGTAATGTTCACATGGCTGGTGAGGAAGCTCTCCAAGTTATGGCACAATGGCAAAAGCCTCAGTAATCAGAATGTACCACATCAATTCCTATTTTGTTAATTCTATCATCTCCTACTGTTAGTTCTACTGTTACTTCAAATATTGCCATCTCTCCTGTGGTCCTTATCTAGAGTCAGATGCTTGAGTGGAAAAGGAAAAGGGAGGAATTCTTAGTTGGGTTGTATCTTTTCCCATCAGACTGTGAGGTGCTAACCTTACTTTTTATAGAATTCTTCAGTTCGGGCAAGGAACCCAATTTCCATTTCAAATCAGGGTTTTAAAAACCCCATTTTTATTGCAGTTGCTAAATCCTAGTTTGAGAATGTCTTGTACAGGCATTTATTTAGTTATTTGGCTGAGCTAATTACTCGTAACAACCATTATACTTTAGAGGATTACAGGCTAGGTCGCTTCAGGAAGAGGCCTTTGCTTGCCTGGAAGACATAATTTTGGTTGCTAGAACAGATTGCTACCAGTTTCCATCTTCATATGTTCTGCATTAATGCTCAATAGCATTCCCTCAATTTTTATTTAAAATTTTAATTGCTTCAGCAATGAAAGGGCAAAAAGAAGCAATTGAGGATAAGGAAATAATCCTGTACAAATTGCTACCTTCTTAATTCTTCAGAAATACTTTATTTGGCTTTGCTCAACATGCTGAATATGTCTGGCAAGAATCTTATGAGAAGCAGCTTTATTAGTGGTTTTACAGTTCCAGCTCCTATATATAAACTTACACAGTAGTTCACTGGGGTTTGCTGTGCAAACTGAAAATGTATTATTTGGTGAAAATCTGCCCTATTTTTTTACAAGTCAGTTTACTTGCAGTAGTTGTCTTCTGAAGTCCTGGTTATGATTTCCACAAATAATGGGAACTTTGCTCATTAACTGTGGCAGTTGTTAGTACCTTCTCAGGTACACTTTCAGAACTCTGGGGTGAACCAGATACTGAACAAGCAAATGTGAATTGCTGGGGCTGCTGGTGATTGTGTCCATGCAAGGAGGTGGAGGTTTTATCTCTTCTCCCCTCTATGAATTATCAAGATCTTTATTGCAGTCCAGAGGGAAGCACTTCTCACCACCTTCGAAATCAGACGGGTGAGGGGGTGACCTGAGCATGCACCAAAAAATCACAGAATCTGAGAATAGTTTGGGTTGGAAGGGACCTTAAAGATCATCCAGTTCCAACAAAAAGCAGGGAGTTGTGGACTGATAAAGGCAGCAAACTTAAACAGTTGAAACCACATAAGAGTCTAGGTACAACATAGAAAAAGGAATGTAGTCAAGTTTTAAATTAAAAAAAAAAAATGAACCCCATCATTTTGAGAGGATGTGCAAGTTCAAAATGTGTCTCACAGCCCAAGTAAATATGGAAAGCCTTCAAAGTTTCTGCCAGTGTAAGCTACAGAATTTTCATGGTTTCTGTAGCTTCCCAGCTCGTCAGGTGTCCTGAGCAAAGGTGTGTGACTAATTGATCTTTCATCTCACTGGCCATAATGAATATTGAAAAAAATATTCATTGAGCGTTTAAAAAATCTAAAACATAGGTTTAAGTCAAGCATGTGTAGGGGTCAAAACGTTATTCTTTCTTCAAACGCAATGAATTTTTGCACAGTCTAAATTCACCACCCTCCTTGATAATTGTTTATCCTCCTTGCCTGGCAAAACCACCTAGGCAAGATAATTAGGTGTGAGGCATGATGGAGGGTCCATTTAAAATTGCAGGGGTTTTAAATGACAGGTCTGAGAAGCTGTCTATAGCATAGCCACGATTCTGTCAAATGTCAATAACAGGGACTCAGAATTCTGACTGATAAATAAATTGCTAGATGTGTTTGCTGTTAAAATGCAGTGTTAGCTATACCCTGTCATGGTTCTCTCCTTTGTTTACAGAGATTTTGCATCATTCCTTGATAAAGGGCTCTCATTTTTAGCAATTACGAAATCTTTTAGTGTCAGTCATTAACTAAGCAAAAGATACAAGATGATTGATTTATGCTACTTTGGAGGGTTTTTTCTTTTTAATATTATGGTTTGATTCTCAAAGAGTAACTTTGGAAATGGTTTTAGAAATGCAGAAGAAAAAATAACTGGTAGCATACAATGAAACTAAATGGTTCCTGAAGTCGGGGAGGTGTTTGCCTTTTGTTTCCCTTGAAGTGGGTCCTAGAATTTCTTTTATTTAGAGTTTTTGGTGGCATTGGTTCCTACCCATACTGAGAAATGAAGAAACCTATTTTTCTGTCTGGAAAATTCTCCTGATAAACATACTCTGTCAATATGATTAACAAAAGTAAATGTCTCATGACAGTAAATATGCTGGACAGAGATAATTTTATTTATAAAACAGTCATTCCTCTACTCAAAGTTCTGAACTTCATTACTTCCAGGACCTTTCTGATTGGCAATGGAAGGAATTATCATAATTATTGTAACAATAATTATAATTTTTACCGTTTTTTCAATTTAGCATGGAAGATGTGCTTTGGCAGATCAGATCAATTATTCCTTTAAGCTATTAATTAATTTTTCTGACAATTATCAATACCATAGAATTCAGAGTAAAATTCAAGAACCATTTACCAGTAATTACCATTTACAAGGTAATCATGTGAAATGAAATGTCATGCATTTCACAGTATTGGTTAGATTTTATCCCTTTCAAAGTATTCATTTGCTTTAAAAGAACTTCTTGTTGATTATCTCTCAACATCCAGTCAGTTTTAGGAGCATTCGGTTTAGAAAACACAAACTCCTCACTGCCACAGAAACAAAACTTTAGACTTTTATTCTAGAAAGACAAATATTCCTTTATGCTGCAATGATCTTCACATTGCCCTCTATTATTTGCAGTAGACTTAAAAAAGAAAAAGAAAAAAAAAAGCTATAACATTTATGATTCTCAGAGGCTGAGCCAGGAATCTGCTCAGTGTCATAAAAATTTGACATAAAGCTCAGGCCTTTGGGGCCTGAAGGTGTATGTGACTTCCAGGGCTGGAGGCAGCTCACTGAGGTCTTGCTTTGCTTTTTGTCGTGGAGAGCTCAAGCCCAGACAGTTCCAGGAGTGTCTGCACATGGAATAAAACCACTGTGGGATGACAACAGTGAAACACAAAATTCTCCCTAAGGTTGTGAGGCTCTTTTCAGTTTCTTGACTGTTTAAGAATATTTTTTGCTTTTACTTTCTCTGCCTCCTTCACCACCTCTTTACTTGTCATGTCCTGTTTAGTTATTCATTTATTTTTTAGATTTTGCACTTTTTAGTTGTATGGAATTGGAGCATATCTACAAGATCTGCTGAAAAAGTTTGCTTTTTTTTTAATGGCTCTTCTGTTTGTCTGACTGCTGATATTACACACTAAAAGGAACAGCTGCCTGAGATGGCAATTTGTCACAGAGGAGTAGAAATACCCATGGTAGTAGCACACTTTCCATTGACAAGAAAAATGGTGGAAAATCACAAAATTACCTCATTTTATAAGTGATTTATCAAGTTACAATACAAGTAGTCTGTCACTATTTGATTTTTCAGAACAAGGAATTCTTCCTTTGGATTAAAATAATGCAAACATTTTTACTTCATCCTATTATTTTACCTATTTTCTTAAACGTATTCTGTACTGTTTTCTTCACTTTCATCTGTACTGTTTGAAATTTGAAATTTTCTGGTGGTACTGCACTGATACAGACTAAGACAATTTAAATGTCAGCCTGATGAATGCAGCAATAATGCTGTCTGATAGGTTTATCAAGTGTTCTGTACAATGATTGTGAATATCTATCCTTCCCATGTTAGTAGCCAGTGGCTCAGAATAAAAAGTTCCTATGGGGAAGACACAGGGACAGACGTGGAACAGAACAACAGAATAATTAAATCAAACTGAGGATCTAACTATTCTATCTTACCTTTGTGTCTTCTGAATATAAGAACAAGGATGAAATAAAGGCATCTTCCTTGGGATAAAAACATTACATAATTAGATATTGTTTAGTAAATCATACTGTTTGTATATAACTGTACAATAATGGCATTATTGCTTCAAAATACTGTCGGAAAATACTATTTGGTATTGATCCTTACTGGCAAAACTACTTGTCATAGTAAATTTTATAAATATGGAGAGAGCTAGAAGTCACAAAATAAGATGCAGTTTTTATCCTGAAATTAAATCCACAAATTTCAAATTAAATGCCTTAATGAAGTTTAAGATTTAAGATTAATTTTGTCTATGTAAAATGAAAAGTTTTGTTAAGTGAGGTTACACTGTCAGGAATTCTTCAGATTAAACCTAAACTCACAATCAAAATGATTTCTAAATGTCAGTGAAACTGCCAGCATTAATATCTCATTAGTTTGAAATATCAGTTAATATCTCATTAATATCTCATGGCTTCTTATTGCCATCCAGTAAAGAAATGATATCTCAACTTAATGCAAAAGTAAGCTTTAATTAAAATATAACTGAATTCAGAAGGATAAAAAAGATTCAGTGGAGGTCAGGAAAATGGAAAAGATTGGCTGATGTTTGCTCTGCATTATTTATGAGGGTTAAAAGGAGCCCTGCTTGCCTGTGCAGAACTCCTCTGCAGGACAGTGCCCTGACCCTGCACAGGCAGCATCAGGTGATTGATATCAACCTGAGAGAGGAGAAACTTTATGTTAGACAGAAAATGAGACTCATTTTCAGAGATACGGGATGTCTTGAGCCGAGTATGATTTCCCAGGACTTCCTGTGCTTCCCTGGCTTGGGCTCAGTGCTGTGGGGAGAAGGTGTGAGGAGCCTGGAAGCAGATCCCCAGTGCAGTCAATCTGGTGAGGGAGAACAGATGAGTTCCTGACAGTTTTGTCACTCTTGTTTTAAACGCTCTGTCCTGTGGTGTATTCTGAGTAACTGTCACCATGCCTGCAGGGATATTATCCCAAGTGTGGACAGAAAAGGATGTACTGACACATGATTCCAAACTTTTGAATGCTAATTAGGAAGTAGGTGTTTCACTCCATGTATTTCTGTTTGAACATCCAAGTTCTCTCAGGGTAGCTGTCTTCCCTTAGGCCACTGGAAACTGCCATGCTTTATTGGTATTTCCTTACAGCTTCCACAGGTACAAACCATTTGCTGGCTTTTATTATTAAACTTTTTTGGAATACCAAGACAGCTCATATTTTGATGGCCTTTATTTTTCTGTATAAAGAAAAAATAGTAAAGAACCATTGTGATTATCCAATTTGTATGCACATTGAACAGAGGTAAAAAAGCACTGGCAGTAGGGAGGCAGATAAAAAGAGCTCAAAATAGAAAACGTTTCCTCTTCCCACAGAACAGGACACATTAACTATAAAACACATGTAAGAGTAAATGTGCTATGTTTCAACATTCATTATTTTATTTGTGCTACATTACAGCATTCTTTGTTTTATTTAATGGCTCTATACTGGCAAATTTCATTACTGACGTTAAGTTTTTGGTGGGGTTGTTTGTTTGTTGGGTTTTTTGTTTGGTTGGTTTTGGTTTTGTTTCTTTAATGTATGCTGTGAAGATACTTAGGGAAATTCCTAAATGTGTATTTGACAGGTTAAGGTTTCTCTGTGGTGTTGCCTAGAGCACAACATTTCAGTGAAAAAGTCACTGGGTGATTTCCTTCTTGCAAGTGACCAAACTGCTCTTGAAGTCGTCGCCTCACAAATGCAGTACTTGATTTCTTTTTCTTTATTTAATTTTAAAATAGTAATCACAAGTTCAAGTTTTTAAATATCATATATATCAATATATTCCTTCTCTGTGTGAGTGATTTCAAGAAAGAAAGAAGCAAACTGTTTTGTTTGTTCTATAAACAACACCCTTTTCTATAAATGACTAAGTGTTATGCTTCAACTGTTGTGGTTATGGTGAAGAATAAAATAACTCTTAAAAGACTTATTGGATCAGCTTATAAACAACAGCAAGTAAAGACAGAAAAATACAAAATCAATAAACACGATTCATAGCAGAAGTATCTTTTTCCAAGAATTAGAGCATAGAATGGTAAACAGCAAAATAATGGGTAAAAGACAAGATAGGTCTATCTGTGGAAATATTTGAATTGGTTTTAGTGTGCTGTCCTTCACATTTATTGGGACAGGATTGTTAGGTAGAAAGGATTAACAAAGGGAAACATCAGTTCAGAAGAACGTATTTATTCAGCTGTATTACGGGGAAAAGTGTCAATCCCCTTGTTGCCTTTGTCAGTAAAGTTAGAAAACTGACATTTGTACATGTCAGTCATAGCATGTAAAGTCACACGTTCCAACAATCTATAAGTTACGCCATGCATGCTTGAAATATTGATTTCTAATTCATTTTCTCTCAAGACCAAACTAAATCATTTTTAAGGGAAGACTCAAATCTCTGTTACTTATGAAAATACACAGCTTTTCTTAGTGCCTGTTTTCTAAGCCCTACAGTGCTTTTAAACTTTATATCAAGCTCAAACTCTGTGGTTCAGTCCTTGTGCCCGATTTGGACACGCACAGCTCATGTGGCCAGTCCCATGCCCTACCTCCAGTCCTGCAGGAATTTCTGCAAGAACATACCCTGCAAGCTGATGTAGGAATAGGAGGGAGAGAGATTTTGGCAACCTTTCGTGAATGAAAATCTCTCTTTCCAGAATAACTTCCCTAGCAGTATTCTTCTCATGGCTTCATACCCAGGAGGAAATAAGTAGCCAGCTAGAAGGAAGGAAAGCAGAGATGTAGCAGAAAAGCCTTTTTTTAAAACTTTTTTAGGGATGGATATCAGTGGGTGATGAGAGATCAGAAATCTCTGAGAAAGAGGCCATTTGACTCAATATGAGGGAAATTAAAAAGTACTCAATAATCTGTACAGTATTGCATGGCAAAATTAGGATAAATCTGCAGTATTCAGAGGTCTGCTAGTGCAGAGCTTCATAATCTGCTTCAGAGTTTCTCTATTTGATAGTGTGAAAAAGCACCAAACAATTCTTTATATATTATTTTCATCTGTTCTGTTACCAAGCTCCTATGTTTTTAACATATTTACTTTGCTAGTTAACATCCTGGAGTACAAAAGGCCTAGAGGAAAATGCTGCTTGCTTGCTTTTTTTCAGCATTATCCTATGTAAAGTAGAAAATATTATTTGCATTTTCTTTCCATCTGTAAGGAAGCCTCTTGGTAACAAATGGAACCTTCAATACAATAAAATTTACATGAAACAAGCTGTCATTTGAGAGCTCTGTGGTTGGAATGATGCCAGTCAATAATAGATTGCATACCTCTGGTTAATTTATTAGCCACCTGTTCCAGAATCCATTACAAGAGCACATTAAGATGCTATCAGGTTGGGGCAGCATTTTGAGCTTCAGACCTTTGAGGATGTTTTTCGTGTAGAAAGTTAAGCTAATAGAAAATTGAAATGAGCAATAGTTCATACTGCCCTCCATGGAGAAGAAGGGAGAATATTCCACAGGTTGCTATTTCTGCCTCCATCCTCTTTGAGAAATGATAGAGGGGTTTATGAAAAAAACTTCTCAATTAAAATGGAAGCTAATGAAAGAAACCTAATAATGCAAAGATTGCAAGTGTTAGTGCAACTGACGGTGTTTACAGACATGGGAATATGGCAAAATTACGAGGTATTATAGGCTAATTTGTTTACTGCTTTTCATGAGTGAGAAGGCATCATTTTCCATATGAATATTTCTGCAATTCAGAGCTTAATTTTTCATAACCCAGCTCCTGAGAGTGTATCAATGTCACATGCAAAAAATAGTTACAAAATAGAGGTACAAAACCAGAAGCTAAGAAATCTGTAGGGTGGAAAAGGAAATTGGGCAGATTGCCAGAGGGATTAGGATTTTAAGAAAACGCCTGGATATAAAAGGATTGGATCCCTTCAGTTCTGGTGTGCTCATTCAGTCTGCAGCACCGTGTATGGTCCACACACAAATGAGAAAAACAAACGACACGGGTTTGCTCTCAGTCCTGAGCAGTAACAGTATGGCACTGAACAATGGGGATGTCATGGAAAAGATCCTAAAATAAGTCAAAGTTCATGCAGCAGGGTCCAGGTAGGAACTATCACAACACTGCTTTTAGAAAATACAGGGCTATTAAAGAGGCAAAAGTGGAATAACACACATTCTTAGATTCAATTTGAGCAGTACTAAGGGCAGATATTTATGTGAACTGAACAGCCCTGGGTGATCAGTGGCTTTTTATACATATCAGCTATTTATTTATCTCTTTTTATATACCTAAATATAAATATATTTATACCTCAGTTGGAGAGAGTATGATGCCAATAACACCAAGGTCATGGAGTTGATCCTTGTAGGGGCCATTTATTTAGAAGTTGGACTCGATGTTTCTTGTGGGTTCCACCCAACTCAGAATATTTTGTGATAAACAGCACACAGTAACTTTAGCATTGATTCTGTACTGATCAGAGAGTACTAACTACTGAGCAATCAGAAAAACATTCCTTCAGTATCTGAGTTTGTTGTAGAGATATCTTACTCAGATCGTTACCAGCCTCATGTGAGGATGGCCAGAGGGGTATTGCTGTAGGCATGAAGGGAAAGAGGGAAGAGAAAAGGTGAAAACCTTAATTCAGCATCTCAGCAGAAGGACTGTCAGAAAGACCCACGTCTGTGATTAATGCAGTACACCACGATTTTCAGAATCACCACGTTTGTTTAAGCTTAGATAAGACAGCCAAAGTTTTCATGACCTGTCAGCCCCCTAGGTGACAGACAGAATGAAGAAGTTTTTAACTGTAAGTTGCTCAATGCTAAAGGAAGAATACAATGTTCAGACAGGAATATGTATTCTTGAAACAGCTCCGCTGCAACCACTTATTGCTGGGTATAAGATGGAGTCATACTGCTCAAAATGTCATTTTGGATAGTTTAATCTATCTCTAATGCTACTGCTGGATATTCTCAGCTGAGAGAGAATGATTCAGGTTCTGTGCTTACAGCTGCACTTGATTTCAGCCAGAAGGAAAAGTAGCAATAAAACACATGGAAATTTGTGGGTGATCCTTTGCTACTTTTCCTCTTGTGTGGACGTGTTCAGTTTTGCAAAGAGAAGGGAAATACTGTTACTGTGAGCTGATATCTTTTAGCCCTCTTACTGGATGAATGTGTGTACTTACAGAAGATACATTTCAACAATGAATAAGACTCGGTATCTCCTCAAGGAACAACCTCACTAATATGCCATTCTTTAAAAAAATGTTAGAGATACCTGATAAAGGCTCTGCAAAGTCCCACACATTTCTCCAAGCTGTCCATGTGTGCAGCTTCTGTTCAAGCAAACTGGTGCTGAGAATTGCTAAATAAATAGACTTTTTCTAGGAGTGATAGCCTGGAGCAGAGTTCTAAGTGGATCACAGTGTTGTAGTTCAGAGGATCCTCTGTTTGTATTACCAAAGCAGAATTTATATTAGTTACAAACTCTTATTAATGAACTCCAAGTGATATTTTGAGTGACTTTACTGTGACCAACAGAGGTGGCATATCTCTGTGAAATATAAATATAGAATGGCTGATTCCTCCCATTCCTGTTCTCCATTTTGTTGCAGTATGGTATAAACAGAACAATTCCTCTGAGACTATCCTTTTCATTAAGGTGCTTTGTCCTGGAAGCTCTGGGACCACACTGTTCCTTGGCCAGGCAGCCACACTGAACAGGCACAGGGTATTTGAGCCTGTGCCAAGCCTGAACAGCTTCTGTCACTGCTCTCAGCACTTCTGGGGGCCAAACACCCTGCCCCGGACCAGGGGCATTGAGCCCATCTTTTTATTCCATTGCCTGTGCTGACTTAGGCAGGAGAATAAATTCACTAAAACCAAGGAATTTTAAAAATCGCTCAGAAGTTGGTGCATACATTTTCATATTCTTTGGAATTTTTATGCAATTTTATTCCATAATTTAAGCCGTTATTAAAGTGGCACCTGTCTTGCAAATGGCTGTTCATTTTAACAGTCATAAGTACTGAAAGCAGAACAGAAGATTAAAAGATCACTACTCAGTTATTTTTATGAAAACATCTCATCATTCTTAACAGATTTAAAATTAAACTAAATTGATTTTAAAGCAGTAGCACTGTACTGTTCCCTCTGGTGAACTCTAACGAAGATCAGTGGAGAAAAACCTAGTTCAGAAAAATCATGTTCCTGTTAGATCAAAAACTTTGTATTTTAGATTCTGCAAAGAACTTTCTCACTGTTCATTATAAAATGTGTTACAATAGTCACCTTTAAGCAATATATAGGTCATATAAACTCTGGACTAATTCAGGGAGTTTTGAAGCAATTATACCTGATCTTTATATCTGTGAGCATTGGCTAGAAACAGAATGATTGGAAATTAGTTTAGGAGAAAAATTTATTTTAATGTTTAAAAATGCACTTAGAAGGTTTTCTAAGCATGTCCTATCTTTTAAGCTGGATGGACTCCTAAAGCAGTGAAATTTCCACCATGGTGTGGGGAAGAATAATTTTCTCCATTTAAACAGAAAAAACCATAACATGTATGTCATCACAACAGAAAGATCTGCTGTGAAAAAATATTCACAATTGTCTGAGGCTAGAAAGTGGCAAATGAAAATATAATTACTGAGAAACTGCCTTTCTAGTAGTGAGAACCTTTGGTGTAGTCTGGCATAAAGGAGCCATCTAGAAGAGGCATAAAAGAAGGGGTTGAACAACAGAGAAACCTCCAAATCACTGCCAGGTGGCTGTTTAGAGGGAAGATGAGGAACTGCATCAACAGGGCATTTTTCTGAAGGCTTCCAGTGTGCTGGACCATGTAAACTTTGCCATGAAAGATAAAGGCTTTCACAGAACTACAGATCTGTTCAGAAGTTCCTGGTGCCTTATTCAGATTTATCTTGAATAGTTTTTCATATTCCACTTAATTTGCATGGAAATTAATTCTACCTGAAAAAAAAAATCTGAATACTTTAATGAAATGAAGATGAGTTTCCCTCACTCACTCCCCTGCTGTTCTTGGTCAATAGTACATTTCCTCTGAAGATAAGAGGATGTTGGTCCAGCCTCGTGGGTAAGTCAGCATTTCAGCTGTGTGTCCAAAGGGGTGAAAGGAGGCATGAAGTGAAACACTTTGGATTCTTTTAGTGGATAAAAGCCTTACTGACAGAATAGAATGTTCACCACCAAGAGAGAAGCCTGAATTCCAGAGGCACCAGTTTGTTAAATGTCTCTGTGAACATCCCATGAAACAGGTATTGTATCAAAGCACTGAAAATGCAGCAGCAGGAAAATGGCACTAACAAAGTATGGTCTAGTGACTAAAAATGGAGGCCTGAATTTATTCTGGGACCACATGACTTTTCAGAGCTCCTCTGCCTCAGCAGCTGAAGAGCTGTGGGGAACCAGTGCCACACTGACATTTCATTGCAGAGCAAAATCAAGAAGTCTGTAGTCCTAGAGAGTTTGGATAGATCTCCTCTTGTTCCCCTTTTCCTCTCTCTCTGTGTGACTGATGATTGTTGTATCTATTCAGATAGATAGGAAATAGGCATTTTAAAAGACTGTGAGGTGCACAGAAATATTGACTGTTGTCACAGGCTGTGGAGTGGGAGCTCTGAGGCCCTCCCCTTGCTGTTCAGTCCATCACAGGACATTGCCCTGGGGGATGTGTGAGCACAGAGCATGGTGCTACAGTTCCCAGGCACTGTGCTGGAAGAGCTGCTGTAGCAGTCCTAAAGAAACCCAAATCACAGTGTAATCTGACATTGTCCCTCCAGAGCAACTCTGGCTAGTAGGGTTTCTCCTCTGCCTCTTAAATTTTTGTGATGTTAAAATTATGCAGGAATGAATGCACGTGTGTCATGAATGGAGCATGACCGGTTTTAGGGGGAAAAAATCAAAATTATGTGAAGGTGTTAAATGGTGAGAAAGTGGGAGGAAGATAAGGGAAGATGGTAAAGGGTATCCCTAGAATGAGAATGATGAGAAAGAAGAGGGCTGCATTTTGTTGGCAAGAGGTTTTGTGTCATTGTAGCCCCTGCTGGGAAAACTTACTGAGTTTGATTTTCCATTATTATAAAGATGTGTCTAAAACATGTAAATTTTACAAAGGTGCTGAGATAAGATGTATAAACTTAACCAGATTTATAATTTTATTTTACTGGCTTTTATATGAATGCATTTCTACTCTAAGTTCTTGCTAGAGTAATCTTCTAATAATATGAATTGAAAGCCTCACACAACGGGATGCTAATAGTATTATATAATCATTAGTTCAGAAATCATAACACTTTAAATATTTCCATTAAATTTCATGCACATGTTCATTTAGACTCAGCTCAAGGAAATCTGTGGTTCAAACCGAGCGTTACTTGTTTAAATGCTCACAGTAGCTCTGTGTCTGTGGGTTACAAATTTCCATCCTCCACTTTACCAAGTAAGTGAAGAGGCTCTGCTTTTATAAGAGAAAAATAACAGCAGTAACCTGTAGCTTTGCAGGTACTGAAAGCAGTGTGTTCTCTCCTGCATTTAGACTCAAATTATCCTAAATTTCAGATCTGACTGTTTATAATCTTTGCAGAGGAGCTAGGGCTGGGAAGATCTCCCTTTGTGTGCCAAGATTGCAGCTGGTGTCTCTCCTGTGCTGAAATCCTTTTGATGTCTCATCTGTCCAACTAAATAATCAGTGCTGGGCAACAGCTCCTTGTTGTTCCCGAATCTGGTGAAGTGTCAGGGTATGATCGGAGTTGAGGGAAAGCCTGCTGGTTTTGAGCTGGCAGAGCAGTGAGGAATAGTGCAGAATATGGGACAGAAGCTGCCAGTCCACGTGCAGTAAGGCAGCTCCTTCCTGGCGGAGCACCACCTCAGGTAGTGACGTACTTCAGAGAGTTGGCATCACAGGAAACTCTCAGGGCTGACAAATCCTTCTCAGGTAAAGCAACAAATGAGCAGCTCACAGGAAGGAGAGAAAGAAAGAAAGAAAGTGACAAGACAAAAAGCAGCTCCCTGCAAGGGCTTACCAGGCAACTTCCTTCCTCTCCTCGCTCACAAGATGCAAGTTACATAAATATTCAAAATAAACATCTGCCGTGGAGGTTGTACCCAACCGTGGCTATAAATTAAAAATAAAAACCAGAATAGAGCTGGTAGGGAATAAAGGGCCAGCACAACAGAGCTGGCACCTTTTCCTTAAAGCTGAGTAAATGTTTATCTTTTTGGTGTATCCTTTTCCCTTTTGATCTCTGAGAAAATAGCAAATTATAAAGCCCCTGAAACCAAACATTCCAAGAAGACCCATGGCAATTACTCCATCACATGCTGTGAGGGTTCTTCAGGTACAAGGTTCTTCAGCTTTCTCCTTGTGAGTGACTCAGGAAGGTTTGGGACATAAGCAAGATGTGTCCTTGTCCTCTTAAAGGGAAGAGCACGCAGTAGCTTGTCTACATTTGGAAATTACCTGAATACCTGTTGTGCAATACATTATTCCACAGTAGCTGACCTTATACGAGCATTATTGTAAAATAGTCATTACATTTTCTGACAATTTTTTCAAAGAAAAACCAATTTTTCTGAGGTAGAATAACCCCACAGGGATTTAAAGAGCTAGTTCTTTAGTAATCATTCCTGTGAGGTGACCTAGACAGATGGCTTCTTAGCAATGTTACAAGTGAAGAAAAAGCTTTCACTTTTACCTTCTTGTGAAAGGGCACACTGAGTTATACTGATCCAGTTTTACATCCATTTAGTGATCCAACACTGCATGAGATTTAATTTCTGTTCTGACAATTCAAGGAAATAAATATGTTCTGTGATCAGCGCTGCTGAGTTACTCAGAATAAAATATAAACGAAGCCCACGTGTATTTAACGTTGCGTGCTCAGTGAAGAGATCATAGGCATCCTGTTCAATTATGGAATTCATTTCATCTTTTCCCTTATAGCACATGTTTGTGGGTGGGAGGAAAGAAAGGAAGTGGTATCTTGCTTTGGAATTGCACACCAGTCAGTTTAGTTCTGTTATACATGGGAAATAGTGATGGAGTTAATTGAGCTGCAACTTGTAATAGAGATGGAATTTTGCTCTCCCAGTGTTTACTTTCCAGTTAACCTGTACTTCTCATTTATTACTAATTTAGTTCAAAATCCGTGTCTCTCCTTCTTTTCTATTGGTATTAATTAAGCAGATCCCTTGCAAGCAAAATTCTTTCAAGTTTAATAGTGTTGGCATTTAAACTTATTTCTTTATTGTGAGTTAAAATGTGAGGCTTTAAAAATACACTGGGGAAATGTAGTGGGGACCAAATGAGTCATCAGAACTCATTCTGGCTCTCATTTACTAGTCTGTTTTCCTCAGGATGTGGTATAATGATCCTCAAATCATTATCTGCATTTTGCTAAGTTAAGAGAGGCTCTTGTGTGGGATGAAAAAATAAATGCAAATTAGAAATACCTGAAGGGAAGGTGCAAAGAAGATGGAGCCAGGCTCCTTTCAGTGTTGCCCAGTGACAGGACAGGAGGTGGTGGGCACTCACTGGAACACAGGAGATGCTGCCTCAACATTAGAAAACACTTTTTTGCTGTTAGTCTGACCAAGCACAGGCACAGAGTGCCCAGAGAAGTGGAGTCTCCATCCTTGGAGATACAAGCAGGCAGACATCTGAGGGTGCTGCACACCTCAGTTCCAAAATCTGACAAAATCTTTAGCTTGCATGAATAATTATATGGCAGGTGTGAGCTTTATTTATTAGTTTTCATAAGGCAGCAGACTGCCATATTGCCAGAATTTGCTTTTCTCACTGCTGCTGGTTGATTTTCACCCTCTGTAGAAGGAGCTGGTTTGCAGTTTCCCTTTGAGCATTAAAAGTCATCAGACTCAGGCGACGTCAGGAAATTGTTCAACAGAGGCTCTTTCCCAGGAGCTGAGGGGAAAAAATGTTAGGTCCACAGTTTGAAAGTACCTGGAATCTCCTCCAGATTGCATTTTTTTAAATAAGTTCAGGTTTCTGAATAGGTGAAACTGTACCTTATACATATATACAAATCATATTTACAAGAGTAAAAAAAAGCCAACCTTTTTGTTTGAATTTTTTTCCTTGTCATATCAATTTATAATATCTGTCTTCTTCAGGGATGTAAAGGAGCATAAATTTTGATACAGTTTACTCTGGTTTGACAGTCTACCTTTCCTATTTCGTAATTACTTCCTACCTAATTAGGTTTGTTTCCTGTAATCCTTTACAAGGAAGTATCCAAGTTGAATTGAGATTAATTTCCAACTAAAAAATCCATGTTGTCTCGTAGTAAGAGAACTATAACTTTGGTGGACAATTTTCTTTTAGGCAATGAAAAAGTCATACCTCTCTCATTAAAAAAAATAAAAATAATAGAAATAACTGGTGTTTCATGTTTCTTCCGTGTAGTAACTGAAAAGTTGCTGATGTCTCTATTCGGATTAAAACTAGGTTAGCTATTGATGTCAGGAAAAGGGAAAAAATAAGTAATTTAATTCATGCTTGATTGTTTGACCCAACTCAGTGTGCCTATATCTGCCACAAAATACATCTTCCAGAAAAGAAAGCAAATGATTTCTGGAAATTAGGGCACGTTCACAGTGTTTCAGCAGCTAAACTGAGAAGTTTATTTACTGTCAGCTGCAGCAGAAACGGAGAGCGGCAAAACAAGCAAAGGCCTGGCCACAAAAAAGGGTTTGTGCGGCACCAATTCTAGAGCATGTCTGATGCCATTTAAAATTATTACTTTGTGTAGAGTTATTCATGTCCTTTTAAAACATGCTGTGGGTTATGGACCAGTCTGTGCAAAGAGAAAAATTCTCTGCTCTGAAACCCTAATGAGAGAGCATCAGTCAATCATTCTAATGTGGCTTGTTTATTTTTTTTGTATGCCACCAACAATGCATACAAGGTAAATAGGGTGGATTTTGCTGCTGCTGCTGAATGACCTTTATTTTTATAAACACTTCAGTGCTGTTTTAGTGATCAGTAGAAGAGACAAGTTAGTGTTTTGTACATTGCTTCACTGTTAAAGCCGTTCCCAAGACAATTTCTCAAGTATTTCTGATAAAGTAGAATGAAATACTCTTTGCTGCCATGCCCACAGAATGATACACACTGAAGATACAGAACAAAAATAATGAGAAAAATGTCAAGAGCTAAATTGCCTAAGACAGAAGGCTAAATTGATAGATTCTTTATGTTATGCCTCAACCACTTGAACAGAATTTCTAGTTTATATCTTAAAATGCTCCAGGAGGAAGACATGGGGGTTTTTTGTTGTTTAAGTGCAGAGCTGGTGATTCAGGACGATTGTCTCCAAGCATTACCTCGACTTTCAGATGTTTATTTTGATATGCTGTTAGTCAATACTGCAATCATGACATTTTATGCTGGAATCTGCTATGTCAATAAGCCCCTTATTCTCTACAGGCAGTGCAGTGGCATTTGCTAACATTTTGTATAAGATCTTCATTGAGCTGTTACAGTGTGAATGTCACTAACTGAAGCAAATTTTAAATTAAAAAAAAAAAAGGGAAGGAAAATACCTGTGGTTTTGCTCCCATAATATATGACTTGAGATATCTCTGATTTCTATAAACTTATTTTCTTGATGCAATCTTACTGTTCAAAATATATTTTTAATTAAATGCACACCAAATGCCATGCAAAGGTGAGATGCATGTAGGGCCATATCCTCCTTGACTTGCAAACAGTTTTTTTTTAATCTTTGGAGCTTGTACTGTCTAAAAAATATATTTTGCTATCTTGAATTCTACAGTCTTAATCTTTGTTTAATACTTGAAGCAAAAGAAATGTTTAAGTGCATTTTTAATCTAGGTCCTATTCTGACATGTCATAAAAATAATACTTTCTTATCCTTTTCATCCTGTAGTTGATAAAAAAAATGATAAAAAGCTTTTGAGCTTCTTTTTTCCAATCAGTCAGAGCACCTATTTCTCATCCTCCCCTCAGCTGGACGTACTGCTGTGTGCTTTCTCTGCTTGTTGTCTTCTGCTAATTTTCTCTTTGGAGCTTCCCTGCTCTTCCCCTTTCATCTCAGCGTGTGGTGTGTCAGCATTTCATGCTTTTTAGCCCCAAACCTGCCTTCACACACAGTGGCTGGGTCACCAGAGAGTGTGTGTGCCATGAATCAGTTGCTGTCTGGGTGTCTTTTCTTAGATCGGTGCTTCTGAACACTGGACCTGTTTCCCTTTTAACAAAGGAAGGGGGTTATTAAGTCACACAAGTGAGTGTGGAAAACCAAAATTACTGTGGTAATTCCCAGTATGAACTATTCCAATTCCACCCATTTCAGCAAGAATATATGGAGGCATGAAATAAGGCTCTGGTGTTAAAACTGGTATTTTCAGAGCTTGGGAAGAATGGGTGAACATGTGGTAGTGGTTTAGTACACCATAAACACATGGATTATGATTTTTTTTTCTTCTATATTATGGAGTGGAAACTTTCAGGATAGGCTATCACAGTGTAGGTTTCTCTATGCAAAGGCAGCATAAATGTTTCAAGAAACTTAACTTCTAAGTCCTTGCTTTTCTTTTTTTTCTTTCTTCTGTTAAATGTAGAAAGTAATTCACCGCACAAAGACAATTTTGACACTCCATCTTGGTATTACATTTATGGGTTCCTGGAATGGGAACGTGGCTTTTTAGAGCCAACAGCAAATATGATCTGGGACCATGCTGGTTCAAGATAAGAAATATTGAATTACCTCCTATTCACTGAATATGATTCATCCCATTCAGTAACCGAAGTGGTGGAATGATGGATTCATGCATGTAATTAAGGATAATATCATGGTTTAAATGCATAATGTTTAATTGGTTAATGGCCAGCCGTAATTCTAAACTCTCCTAAATTTTGAATGCTTTACTCTTCAATCTTACCTCCTGGACATAATTAAATATATGGTTACCTGTGATAGCAACACATATATAATATTAGCAACTTACTAGGTTTTATCATAATTCTTCAAATAATATAATCACAGAATAACTTAGGTCAGATTCTTAATCAATCTCTTTTTCCAGAGAGTTGATTTGTAGTTTCTGACTGATAGGTTTGGCAGTGCTTAACTCGCTTACTCAGTTGGGCTGTTGAGCACTCAGCAAACTTTAGGACTGAATTAAAGTTGTTGGGTGGCAGTTTTGGAGAGAAATGGATCTTTAGATCACTTGATGTTCTTACTGAGACTAAGATTTCTGTTAATCCAATTTGTTTAAATGCTTTTCTTTATGGTGAGAAACAGAATGAACGAAACATGGGCAAACAGCCCAGCTCCAGGTCAGGTGGGAAAACTAAACCTCATAGTTTCAACTACTTAGCTGTTGTAAAACTTTTCTCTGTGTATAGTGATAGATAACTTAGGCTCATTATACATATTTTCCAGGCTAAGTCTGTGGTAACCTTTCATTCACAATCAATAATCATTCACCTCCGTATTTACTGGATTAACATAATTTAGCATATTTAAAAGGATGTTTTAGGGCTAATGTATTGTTACAATTGGCTGTGATGTAGAGTTTAGAAAGTTCTATCAGGTTTTTGTGAGGTTCTGCCCAGCAGAGCACCTGGTTCTGAGAACAATAAACCCAGAGAAGCCCCTTGTGCTGTGGTGTCAGGCCTCAGACTCTCCTGTGTGGATTGTCTGGTGTTTCTTAAGGGCTGAGAGCAGTCTTTTGTTCAGTGAAGGATGGCAAGAAAAGTTTTGTAATCTGCTGAAATACTTAATACTTGTGGACACTTGACACACTGCAGACTTCTATCCTATCTTGGGAAATACTCAAAACTTGTTGAACAAAGCCCACATCTAACTGGTTGACCAAAAGGTTGGACCAGGTACCCTCCAAAGTCTTTTCCATCCCAAATTACTCCCGGTTTCTGTCTCCAGCTTGATTGGGATTGACCATCAGGTCAGAAGTTCCTGAGGAGAGACTGACAAGATGTATATGGCAGACCATGGAGGTCTTTTTTTTCTAAAATCTGATGCTAACAATAATCCTGGAGAGGGTTATCCAAATACTCTAAATTTAGGTAGAAGTAGCAAGCATCTGTAAGATACATTTTTTGCAATAAGACAAGAAAAAAAAATTACCCCATTTGAATGAGCTATTTTGCTTGCATTTGACTTGTGGCTAGTGTAAATAGCATTTGCAATTTGATTTTACAGACCACTGATGAAATGTTAAAATACGCAATAAAATCTATGGGCTTAATTAGACTAATTACCAGATTTTTTTTTTTTTGCAAACATCTGGTACATATTTATACTATAGGAGTAGGAGGGTCCCAAAACATTCTAGTCTATAAGCAGAAAAGGAACGACTGGTTCTTAGTAACAGGATTTCTAAAGGTTTTTTGCCTTCTGACTTTGGTTTAAATAGGGAAGTTAAGATTTCCAAATAGGTCAAATGTAAACCTGAGAGCAATTTTAAAAATTACCACGAGCTCCATACCTAAAAAATGTGCATTGCGGTAAATGCAAAAGCTCTGTGTCCTTTATGTAGAAGGGAAGAGCCCATCTAGGGGAGTAATTCTTAGCTGAGGTTGTTGAGACCATCACTTTTCTAGATTTGGTAGATAAAAGGATTTCCTGTCACTGACAGGAAATAAAAAATGATGCAAACAAAGATGATTTTAAGGGATTCTTCTGAGCTCTCAGAAAGAAACTATCATTCCCGCTCCTTGGTCACTTTGTGGTTTCCAAGCATCGATGTTCACATGAGGGCAGAGCTAAATTATGTGTTTTCTTCTGCACTGCACTGTCTTCGTAGATTTTTATCATGTGGATGTCATGGATACCGTCACATTTCTAAGTTTTACCTGTTTTGAATAAAACAGTTCATATTTGTTTTTCTATACACTTCCTAATGACAGAAAGAGAAACTGGGGCATTTCTCCTTCTCGAAGGAGAGGAGGTTTTTGAAGGCGTTGCCTTGGCAAAAAGCCAAGACTTTTGAAGAAGCTCTTTAAGCATCAGCTCAGTAAATATATTATTTGCCTCTGCTGACCACATTCAGTCGAATAAGATTGCTGCCAGATTTGGAGAAACAACAAACCATCAGTCATGCTCTGAAATACCCTTGTCTGCTTAGTAATTACAGAGAGAACTGACACAGGCTGGTGCAGTTCAACACCACATTTACCTTAGCTCTGCACTGGGTGGTGGAGTGAAAAAATCTCATTTCAAAGGCTACCTGATTTCTTTCCTAGCTGTAAAAAAGTCTTAAAATGAAAAAACATACCCTTCAAAGTAAGGCTTTCCCCCAACTTCCTCTTTCAACAGCAATAGAAGTTCATAAATATTGTAGGAAAATCTAAAAGAAAAGCTTCACAGACAGTCTTCTTTTACTAGCACTAACTGTATTTTATAGATTGAGTCTCCATTTTTGTCTCCATCTTAAAGCTCTAAAACAGCTCAGGCTGTAAAAATGTATGATTTTATATGGTCCTAGAAGGACTAGAGAGGTTTTGGGGATGATCTTATGAATTAATGCAATTAATCTTCCGAGACTAATCTCTAACATCAGTCATTATAAGTCTACTTTCTAATATCAGTCTTTGCTCTGAAATGACTTTCTTTTTTCCTTCTCCTCAAATAAACCTTCTTTTCCACTGATGAGATTAAAAAAGAAAGAAAGAAAAGCTGCTCTCTTCTCAGTCCCCTCTTAAAGAATTATCCAGGAGCAATCCAGTTCCACCACGCTTCATTTTATCTTTTTATGTGAATCGTGCTGCAATAAAAACAGTTGTGCCAATATTCCATGGTTAGGCTATATTTTAATTAAGACTTTTAAACCTAAATAAACCCAGTGATTATAGGTAATAGGAAAATCATTACATTCCCTAGAAAAACAAGGGGTTTCCCATTTGGTGATTATCCTGTTTCACTTACAGGTACAGGTCAGTGTTCAGCAAGTCCCTCTGGCTAGTCCAAGGTGTTCCATTCCAGAAATAAAGTCAGGAAAAAAATAACATTTTACTTCATAATGATGTACACTGAAATGTAATATAGGGGATACTCATATTTTCTATTTTTGGGCACCTCTGTTCTGCCAGCCACTGTCAACTTCCTACTCAGCCTGGGAATGAGAGGCAACTCCATCAGGACATGCCCAAGTTAGGACTGCCCAGTCTATTTATGCCACAACTATGAATTTCACAGGAAAATACTGGGTTTTGTCACAAAAGGGTCAGCAGCTGGCTCAGGACACATTTCAAAAGCAGTGACGATTTCTAATCCTTTTTTTTTTCCTCCTCTCATTAAAATTTTCAGTTACCTGGCAGAAAAAAATATATCAAATTCAAAGGAAAATTTATATAACATGAAATTCTGAGGATAATGTTGATGAACTGATCCCAAGAATACAGTAAAAACTTTTTGCAGACGTGCCATTTCATTATGCCCCTGCTTCAATCTCTGAAAACAAGATCTGCAATAACTTTATTTCTAAGAGGGTATTCAGTCTTGAAAATTAATCTCTAGTGTCTTTCAGGTATTGTAGACTTTGAAAATACTGCTATTAAAAGACATGGGTGGCTGGCACTAGCAGTTCAGTGTGATTGACCTCACACTGCTTCATCTGCACAGCTATTGATTTTTCTTTTTCTCTTCATTTTGACATTTCACATGATTCAATCCAAGATTCATCATTTTGGAAATGTCAAGTTTTAAGGTAGTTTTTTTTATTGTTTGGAAAGAGTGATCTTTGAAGTGTTTTGCTGCCTAACTTTTTTCAGACACATCAGCACTGAATCAACTCAGAATTGAGTGGTTTGTTTTGGGTTTTTTTTTTTTTTCCTTTCCTAGTGTATTCCAATGTGTCTTTTTACTGAGTAGCTGGTTGTATCAAAGTCAAAGATAGCAGCACTGTTTTGGATAGATTTACAGTGTCTCAGCACTTTCTATGAGGAAAAGCTCTCTGGGGATAAAAGCCTTTATGCAACGCCACGCTGTGTGATGGGAAAGCAATAGAAAGCAGTCGTGGCACATACTAATGCAGTGTATATTACAGAAATATCAGATAACATTTCGTGGCATTTATTCAGCACCTAATAATTACAGCCAGACTCAACACTTGCATGGGGCACGAGAGCAGTGGGAGCCTGAATGGAAACGGTCTGAACTGAACAGAAAATTCTAAGCAGCACCACGAGCTTGAACTTGATGATGTGGAGCTGCTGCAGCTGCCTGGTTCCGCTTCACTCCTGTTTGCTCTCCAGATACAGCACTTGACTGAGAGCCAAAGAGTCTCCAAAACACAGTGCAGCCTTCAGTGCCCTTCTAATGGGTGCTGGAACATACATTTAAATTCCTGAATGGCTGCTGCAAATAAAACTTAGGGTGTTTGCTCACTGCATCAGTGTCCCATGAGGCGCTGAGAGCCACAGACCAAACTGTGTGACTGATCAGGAGGGGAGTCGTGTGCCACATGTTAGAGAGCAGAGAGGAGCTGCCACCAGGATATTACAGAACCTCCCTTCAGCTTTTGGCTTCCATTTTGACACGGGACTGGAATCAGAGGAGGCCTGGTTGCCAGGAGAAGCCAAGGAAATTGCCTGTAGGTGTCTTGCTTTCCCTGCATTGCTGTGGCTCCAGGTTATCCAGCAGCTCCTCTGCCAGGCAGGAGATGTAGCAGCCCATGAACCATGGGGGAGCTGATTTCTGGCTTTCTGAAAAGGCCTAAAAACCCTTTAGGAACTGGTTACACCTCTGGAAACCCACACGTGCCCTAGTGCTGCTCCAGCTGTAACAAGATGTGGTTGATCACTGGTCCATGGAAAATTTCTCTCTGTACAGATCTGCTCCAAAAACTGCTTTTCATTTCCTGACTATACCACTTACTTTTCCATCTCTTTTTACTGACTTTTCTCCGTCTGACAGAGTTAAATTGTTTAGTCTGCTCTCTCTTTACATCACAGATCCCAGTGGTATACACCATGTGTGCTTGTCTCTCCCTCTCCTTCCCAGTGTGTTCCTCCCTAACGGGTGCCATTATTTTCACACTGCTCAGAAACTTTCCCCTCAGGGTTGGTGAGGGAGGAGCGATATGTCTCATGCAGGGCAGTCCTGAGTTTCAAATGTCCTGATGGAATGTATATAGGGGAGATGAAAACAGAGTTTGGAAAATGTCTTCTGGAATAGTGGAGTGCTGTGGGGTAGCTAAAAATAAGGTGATGATTTGTGCAAGCAGAAGCTGTCAAAAAAGCCATGCTGAAACA
Organism: Cyanoderma ruficeps; assembly: GCA_008694505.1. Lineage (NCBI taxonomy): Eukaryota > Metazoa > Chordata > Aves > Passeriformes > Timaliidae > Cyanoderma > Cyanoderma ruficeps. The sequence continues at coordinate 1,863,645 of VZDJ01006092.1, forward strand.
TTTGAAAGAAGGTATTATCTCAGTGGTGTGAAGGTTGATTAATTAATTTTTGAAAGACTTCTCTGATCTTTGTCTCTTATGAATTTGGCATTACCTGGGCATGGTAGGAGCAGCATAAAGCTTTGTCCAATTCCTATGTCCTCATCATCTTATTATTCAATACACCTGCCAGGATCCAATTTTCTTCAGTGTTGGTGATTCAAGATTTCTTCTATTAACTCCTTCTAACATTCTTATGATATTAAAGAGATGCCCCTAAGCAAATAAGAGTTTGATATTTTGTAAAAGAAGTTAATCTAAATTTGAAATACAAGGTTTTATGAACTGTGGGCTCCAGTACACCTGACATCCAGCCCTTTGCTGAAATTATTGAGTTTCTTACCTTAGAGTTTCACAGGTATAGAGTGATGTTTTTTCTATTCTTTGTAAAAAAACCCTTTCATTGTACTCAGGCTTGCATCAGTTTTATTCAAACTGTATGGATATTTATTTAATGGTTATCCATACAAAAATCGAGCTACCCGTGCCAATTTTCCATTAATATTGGCAGTTCCCTCCAAATTCTGACTATTCTGTAGATAAAAGTGGAAACAAAGTTGCAGATGGCTCAGTAACCTACATATATTTTTAACGCAAAATAATGTATTTATTGAAGATAACTCAGTAGCAGTAATACCACTGCATTAGTAAAGGTTTCTTTGTAAAATCCTAGAAGAGCTTTTCCTATCCAAATCAGTCAGACCTAGAACTTTCTTTTTGTCATAAGCTATTGATACCTTCCTAGGTTGGAATTGAGAAGAAAGTGGAAATTCGAGAGCATTAAGAAAGCTAATCAATAACCAGTAGAAATAATATTTCGTTTACTCACTTGCTAATGTACGAAAGCTTTCCCTTTATAAAAATTTAGTTACTGCCTTGCTTTTTTAAGATTGAGGGTATCAGAGCTTGAGGCTGAGCTCGTATCAAGGTGGGAAACAAGGGCAGTGCAAAGGTCAGCACTTTGAGTTCTGATTGATCCATCGGCACAGTTCAACTTCACTGCCAATAGACCACTTCTGGAAGTGTTTTGCCTTCCTCCATGGCATCCCACATAACCATGGAAGATGACCCTGAGTAGGAGCTAAACGATCTTTAAAGGTGCCTCAACCCATATCATTCTGGGGTTCCGTGATTTCTGACAGACCTGGTGCCTGGCTGGTAACACCTAGTCAGGGTGTCTGTCTATTAAAAATAAATTAAATTACTTCGCTGACATCTATAATTTTGCTGTCAGCTTTTTATTTGCAACAATTTCATAACTTTCCTTTAATCTGAGAAACATTTTGTGCCTTTTTGTGACGTGCATGGGGTGTACTCTCTGAAAAACAAAGCAAAACGAAGCAGAAGTCTTTTTGTCTTCTTAAATGATTCTAAGTCTTGTACAGGAACCTTATCAATGCTCACAGATTCCAAATATTTTCCATTCAAATGGTTTCTTCTTGCAGTATTTTGCTACCACTGCTTCCAGCCGTTTCTTGGGCAGAGTGCTTCTTAAAATCCAAAAGCTATGGTAGTGCTGTGAGAAACACAGGAGCAGATGCCTTTTGAAATGATTGCAGGTTGGATTTATCAGGAAAGGAACAAGAAATACTTTAGCACTCTGAAATTAACATTTTTCAGAAAAACATGAATATCAGAAGTTGTATTTGTCCACTAGAAAAACTAGGTGTTGCAAGAAAGAGATAAACAATGACAGAGAATGAGGGTAGAAAAACAAAATAAGGCTGGATTTGTCCAGCATTGAGGGGCTCTTATCAGTTGTGACAGCCGTGCAGTCCATGCACTGTGTGCCATTTGAAAAAACAATAAAAACCTCCAGTGAGTGTCTGTGCTGACTGATTGATACTCCTGAAGGCCCTCTAGCACTTGAATTTAGTAAAGGTGGGACAGCACGGTGATGGGCACAGCACACCGATAAAAATAGTTTGTTAAACAAACATTTTATCTCAGCACTTTGGGTTATAAGCAGCGGTCCTTATCATTAGATTTATAGGTGACCACTCATAAATAAATATATTTTCTGCCAGATCTTGGAGAAACGGGAAGACAAGAAAAGGAGCAAGAGACATTTACTCTGCTCTGGGTGTTCTGCAGCCATTCAGAATAACTGTTATCAGTTACATTATTAAATGTACCCAGTAAATCATTTTCTTATACTTTCTGTTTTGCATTTTGAAGTAAAAAGCTCTAATTTTTTTGTATTTACCAGGACAATTAATAGGCATGCTTGAAAGCTATTGGACATTTCAAACTAGAGCGACTTGAATCGATTTTCTTGATGTATTCCTGACAAAAAGGTTGATATTCTCTGCTGATAGTGCTTGAAAATAACAACATTGCTACTGATCTCCAGTTCAGCTTTATCTTTTTCATTGCATGGCACTTTTTTAGATTAGCAGTTTTGAGACTGTAGACTGAAAGTGATATGAATAGGAGTCACAGTTTTCCCATATGTAAATATGGTATTTATTCTGTTCCTCTTTCAGCAACTCTACACCAAATTCATGCACAAAAATACAAGCCGAAGGGTCCTCATGTACCTATTTTCTGAGCTATTTCTTGACCAATACAGTAAAATATAGTTAATATTCTTATTTTTATATATATGTATCTGTAGTTAATAAAATATTGTTTTAAACTATTTACAGTAACTTTTAGTGCAAAGCAGCCTAGAATTTGGAAGAGAGGCACGAAGGTGTCAGAAAAGCATCCTCTGAAGGGGTGACAGGAGGACATGTGGACCTTCCTCCCTGCAAGAGTTCAGTGAGACAGGGCCATGGTGCAAGGCAGCCTTGCAGAGGGCTGAGCTAATTGCTGGCATTTTCTTGTGCTTTAGGCAGGAACTCTTTGGAGAGGAAACCTGACTTTCTATTAAATGAAATTTGAAGAGGTCTCGGAATGAGCATTCCTTAATGAATACCTTGTTAACTCCATCTCACCCATGCCTTCTCTACAGGCAGGGCAATGCTTCCCTTCTAGCTCCCTGGGAAATCACTTGAAAAGTATGAAAGTTCTGACATTGGCTCTTTGGGAGGCAGCAGTCAATAAAAAAGATCATGAACCATCTTCAGTAAAATATTGCTGATTCCCAGAAGAATGAACAAAGTTTTTCTCCAGTTAACCGTCTCCATCTAATACTTGTCTCTGTTTGTGAATACAGGACAGATAATGAAGAAAAAGCTCCAATGCTGCCAAACCCTATAAACTGTTAAGCAAGTTATGGGATATTTTTTCTTGACAAATATTGTCAGACTAGTTCAACGAGGAGCTATGAAAGTAAAAGATAAATGAAAATGGAATGCAAATGTGATTTAAAACTAAACAAGGCATCTGTCTTTCATCACTCTGTCAAATGGGGCAGAAACACAGGTCTGTGAACAGACAAACTGTTGTGAGCAATTTGTAGCAATCACCTTTCCCAGAATGAATGGGAGCAGCAGGAGCAGCCTCACACGTGTGAATTGCATTAGAGATGGCAATTGAGTCGTTGTAACTTAAGGCAGCAGGTTCTAATTGGGAAATGCTATCCGTAAAGAAAACAAAGATGGCCTTTGGGATGAAACTGAAAGATGAGGTGTCAGAGAAAGAGCTCCATCCTGGCATATTCCGTAGATTCTCCTCATGGGTGGTAATTTGAAGTAATGAGTAGTCCTTGTTGAATGACCTTGTACATCTGCTGTACTGCCTGTTCAATCTGTAACTCACTTTCCATCAATTGCGCTTTTATTACAATTAAACATGCCATGATAAAGCCCTAAAAATGAACAGCACAATCTCTGCATATGTTCACAGCCATTCAGCTTGGGACTGGGAGGGTGGCAGAAGTCCATCCTAAACCTTTTGTTCATGCCAAAGTGCAATTTGTTGATTGCAAGATGCTGGGTGATGGAGCTGGAGAGGATGGCAGGATTTGTTCAGCATGCACAGAAGCACTCACAAAACGATTTGAGACAGGCCTGCTGGAGCCAACGTGCTGCTAAGAGGCCACCTGGATTAGGGCATGAAGAACAAGCTGCCCTTTCCCTCCCCACCCTCACACCCCATCCTAGGCAACACAGAACATGAACAGAAATGTTCATGCACGTTGCCATTTTGACAGAAGAGACATTCCTGTTTTGTCGAGATAATGATAGCAAGGTAAGAATGTGGTTGACAGGTTTTGGCTCTACTTTTAGTTACAGGGGAGAAACACTCATTCCAGTTTTTCACACTACAGTATTTAGACAATACGCTGCTTTTAATTCCTACTGAAGAGAAATGAAAGGAATGGATGCTGGAAAGGAATGGATGAAAGGAAAGGAATGGTGATTCCCAAGTTATTGTTAATATCTTTAAAGATTCAATTTAGGATTAGTTTCAGCCTTTTGTTGAGACAAATAGTGCTTAGCATCTGTGTTCAGAATTTTTAAAATGTGAAGTAGGTCGTTGTGATTGTGTGAAGGCCAGGTTCTGCTGTGTAACAACAGAGTTGCTTTATTTCATTTGACTTTACACATTGAGACATCCTTTTCTGGATCAGTGAATAAACAAATGCAATTGAGGGAAATATCTGTGCTGAATACAATTTACAGTGAAGAACTGTTAAAATTTCCTTTAAATTATCTTGTTCTTTAATGTGTGTTTTAATGTGGTTTGCTAAACATGAAGCTTTTACAGGATGGGGTTTGTTTGTTCTTGATAATTTGGTCAAAGCATAAAAGCAAAATTTTTGTGTCGATATAATTTCCTTCATTGTGGTAGGAGAACGTGGAGATTTTAAGTATAGATAAAGGATCTGTTTCAAGTCATCTTTCAAAAGAATGGCTGTTAGGATAAATTGTCCACTTTTGTAACAGAGGTCTTAGAATCATAATATAATAGTGTGAGCTGCTGTGGAATGATTAATTTAAAGATCCTATGCATTTCTTTCTATAGGCAGCTTTACAGAAAGCTGACTTCAGGTAAGCACTTTAATGTTTCTGCAGCTGAGTCAGTCCAAAATGATTCCAACAGTAACCAGCACTGCTCATGCATTATTTAGGATACAAATGCTCTCAGATAATTTCAAGTAATTTTACTAAATTTGTTACATATTCCAGACATTGAGGCAGCCTGCTAGAAGTGACAGGAAAGCACAATTTATGTCCTCACTTAGGAAATCATCTCTTGCTTCCCCTTCTGTTTTTAATCCTTCATCTCTCGTCTTCAAGCCTTTGAGACAGGGACCTTTTCCTCCTACCCACAGTTTTCATGTTAGATCATAAATAATGGATCATAATCAAGCACTTTGAAGTACTTTTATTGGCTGCCAGTGTCATCTCCAGTATTTATCTTGTCTACACTCCACTTCAGTGTTTCCAAATGCAGTAAATCTGAGACTTCAGCCTGGTGACAGTCCTATCTCTTTATGATTTCATTGACTAAGAATTCAGGTGTACACTTTTCCCATCTATCATATCTTAAGAGCTTTTACCACGTTGTAAATTGTGCAAGACTAGATTAGCTCTGTCTCAGGAATCTGATTCTTAGTCTGGTCTGATTTTGAAAATTCCCCTCCCTCCTCCAGTGTCTCATTGCCATGCTTGTGGTGAAGCCAGCCCATGGAGGTCTGGGATTAATTTGCATTCACCTGAACATTGTGGTGTATAAATTCTGTAAGATTTTAGTGCATCATTTTGATCAGAAGGGTTTTTAATTCCTAAAAAAATGTACTCTGCCTGGGTCTCAGATACATATTCCTAAGAGGACTGTGTGCTCCAGGATGAACCTATGTGCTCACTAGCATCGAAATATTTTGTCATTTTGACATCTAAATATGTAAGTATATCCTACAGGGAGAAGGCAAAAAAATTAGAGATGTAAATATAGACCAAGTGGTTAAAGTTTTCCCTTTAAAATTATCATTTTAATTGTGCAAAGTATGTTTTTATTGGAAAGGTTTTGCTTTCAGAAACAGAAGTTTGAAAACTAAAGTTTGTATGTGATCAGAGCTGTAATTTGCTCATATCACATCTTCTTCTGTTTCCTTGAGGCAGTTTCTCACATCCATCACAATGGCCTGATGTCCCAAGGATCAGTTGTCTAAAAAAAGATCTAGTAACAGCTAAGATCAAGTTACAACTAGAAGAGGAATGGTGCATAAAAGAAATCTGGTAAAGGAACAGAGTCATGATGTACCTGAAAAAAACCTCAAAATGAAACACCCCAGGCATTCCCAAATTAAAGTATTCAGAGTTACGGGCTGAATTATTTGGCCTTTTCATTCTATTTACAGAAATACTGAAATGGATAATTACAATATAAACAATCTTTATTTTCTGCTGGGAATTTCTCTGGCTGGGAAAACATCTTTGTCTTCAGTGTCAAGACAGAAAGGGAAGCAGGATGGCTTCTAAGTGGGAAACCAAAGGACAGAAGTGTTTTTCTCTCTGTTTTACTGACCACTTTGACAGCACGCCTTCTTTAAACAGCATGCATTAAGAAGGGCAGAAGCAATAAGTGATGTAGCAAGAAAAATAACTGGAGTTTTATGTCTAAATTAGTTTTACTTCCTTGGGTTGCTCACCCTATTGATCCCAAGTAGCATGTTTGCTTATAAGGCTAAGCCATACAGTTGTGTACTGTAGATGGAAACGCTGAGATAAATAACCACAGAGTTTTATATGCACTTACTTATCAAGTATAAAATGCCTAGTGCAGTTACTAGATAACAATAACAGATTCTGAGCTCTACCTGTTTTATTTTAAACAATACTATTTATTCACAGAAAAATATGTTTGAAGGGGTAACTGAGTTACCATCATTGTTAGGGATAGATATGTTTCTAATACAAAATGACTCATGAAAATGAAAGAAAAACCTGAAAAAGAAACTACTGTGTTGCTGCAAACTGAAGTCAAAATACATTCATAACATGGACAACAAAAATGCTCTCTCTAAAAACATGTAAGGTTTGATATTTTTGTGGGAAGTCTGTTTTCCATCTTGTGGTTTTTTTCTTGCATCACTGTGATTGCTTCACACCTCCTAAGTAATGCATACAGACTTTCACAAGTATGTAGTGTACTTCAGGTTCAGAATATACATGTTCTCTGCCTAAAAACTTATCAGTAAATTAGTAAAATCTGACTGAAGCCATCTGGCATATCTCTATTCATACTGTTGTTTCTTGCCACTGGAGAACAAAACTCGGTTTAAACTTTGAAAGAAGTTTGTGTCTTTCCTTATTTTTCATTGCATGACCACAGCATAATCATGAGTAGAAAATATGAGCGCAGAAGGCATGTTTTGGTTTGGTTTTTCACATGCTTAGGCATCTCTGCTTTCTAAAACCATATATTGCAATACATATATAGACACAATGACAGAAAATGTAATGCATTGTAAAGCCACCCAGAAGCTGCCTTCTGGTTTTATGCATATTTAAGTTCATATGCCAGGCAGACTTAAAAACAATCCCTACAGAGCTTTGCTTCCTGGACAGCTTAGATAAAAAGCCAGTTCCTGTGGTGGTGATCCACTGGACTGGTGTGGGCACAGCATACAAATGTCCATGGGCAGTGACACGTCCATCAGGATGTGAGTGACAGCCTGAAGTGCCACCCTGGTCCCTGAGCCTGCAGGTGCTCCTCCACCTGCAGCTGAAGGGGCTGTGGGGGGCTTGCAGTGCACAGGCAGGGCAGGACTCAGCTCATGTCTTTGGAATAGACACAACATGCCTCAGCCCTTCTGCTGCCAGCACACAGATGGGGCAGCTTCAGTCTCTACCTATGGTCATACATACATACAGCAGCCAAAGTGTGCTTATTATTTTTTGACCTGTGGAAGGGGAGTAGGTACTCCTTGTTTTATGTACTGCGGTATATAAGCAGTGAACATCCAAGGTTTTATGAATTACATCCAGACTAAATATGCTATGCAAACTTTATGAAGTAATAAATCTCTCCACATGGGTTTTTCCATCCATTCCCATCTTTACTGAATTAAGTGGTTGCTATTTTGATAGTGATGATACTTAAGACAGTGCTGAGTTCTTAAACCAAGAAATTAATGTTAAGGAGTAAAGCTCATACTTTAAAGAAATTAAGGTCTCAGCTACTCTGAGGCTTATGAAAAAAGATCAATCCAGTGATGTGTGAATTTCAGCACCTACTTCATGTGGTTATAAAAATCCACAGGCAATGCAGATGTCTCTTGGATAATCCACTCACAGATGGACTAATATTTCAGCTTACCCCATTTTTGGTACCACTAACTCCCTGTAGATATTTCAGTTTCATTGCAGTGCTTCCCTGCACAGGATCTTTTCTTCCTTTTGCTGCTGCAGTAGGCCTGATGTCTTGAAGTGTCTTTGCTCCTGCATTTCTCTTCACTCAGTGCATATCCTGCAGCCTTTGCTCATCTTCAGGCCCAGTAATAGATAACAAATGGTGCAGAGTGGATTTTTCCCATTCCTGACCATCCCAGAGCAGTTTGTCCTCTGATGAGTCTGCCCCAGGCCAAAGACATAAAATCTGTCTCCCCCAGAGAGTCAGCCAAACTGATGTACCTGTTGTTAATAAATTCCCACATTTCTCTGGCCTGTTTGCCTGGCAGATTCCCTTCTGGAAGACTGGCTGGCTGTCCAAAGAGCAGATGTGCAGGCTTTTGGTAACTGCCTGACTCTGGGGGTAGTACCCAGTGCCTCAGCCTCCAGATGAGCTAAAGAATTCCTTGGTGTGTTGTCCACAGGATCTTGTGGTAGTGTGCTGCATTTTAGGTTTATTTGTGTGTATTTTACTCCTCTGACTTCAGGCATGGTCAGCACCTTCCAGTTTGTGATAAACTGTCGCTGTCCCCACAGAGAATACATGCAGGTGGACTTGGTGATGAATGATTGCAGTGAGTCTGAGATACAGCAGAGGTGCCACAGATGGCACAGATCCACTACAGTGTGCAAGATGCAAGGAGTTTCTCCATGCACGTGCAGCAGATTCATTGAGAAGACTCCAGGCTTCTCAGCACCATGCATACACACCAAAAAACAAATTAAAACACACCAAAAAATGTCTAAGACTCTTCATCAAGCTAATAAGTACCAAAACAGCCAGCAACCCTGCTCTCCTCTTACATTCAATTTCTGTTCCTGTTGATTATACAAAAGAGCATCTGTAGTGGATCACACTGTTGCTTCATCTGACTTCACATCCTGTCTGGGCAAAATTGAAGATTAGAGCTGAGTGATGGAACAGAAGAAGTTTAGAAGATGCATATGCTGAATATTCAAGCAAAGCTGTACTTTGGGGGGACATCCTTGCCCAGCATCAGATTAACAATTTATTACTAAATACATGTTAAAGTCTATGGCATGCCTTGGCAAGGAATTCAAAAGCTTAATCTCACATTTTATTAAGAATCACATCCTTTTGACTTCACTTGCCGTGTCTAGCTTTCGTGCTGCAAGAAGGAAGGATCACACCTTGTGTTCTTCCTATCATTCCTGCTTCAGCCTTTCATTGTATCCTCCTTTTCAGACTGCAGAGCCCACATCTTTTCTTGAGTTACCTGTGTGTAAGCCATTCCACAACTTTAATTTACTAATTACTGTAGATACTCCCTGTTCTAACATACCATTTTTGAGATGACAAACCAAAATTACGCACACTATTCAAAATGTGTTTCAAATGTGCACGTATGCTGTTGCAGTGTGAAGGTCTGGTGGCTTTCCTTTTCCTTTGTAATCCCTAACATTTCATTTAATCTTTTTTTTATTATATTGGAGCACAGAGCTGGCATTTTCATAGGTCTGTGTATTAGAACTCAAAAATCTTGTTCCTGGGTGGAAATGGTCAGCTCAGAGCTCATTTTGCTTATGAAATTAGGGGTTCTTTTCCTGTGTGCATTACTCTCCTCTGAATTTCATCTGCCATTTCATTATCTAGTCCACTGATCTCATGAACCCCCTCCACTGTTCTCCATAGTCCTCCCTTTTTACTACCCTGATTAAGTTTAGCAGACTTTCATATCTCACCAGATCATTCACGAGCATCTCAAACAGCACAGGATGAGCAAAATGTACAGCAGGAGGCTCCTGGTAACCTTGGTCCACTGTGAACGAAAAGCATATGTAGAATATAGACATATCTTTCAGACACTGAGAACAGTTTACACATAACCCTGGAAACAGAATTATGATCTCTGAATATTTGAATTACGTATTTATTGTAACAATTGCATCTTACAAATCATTATTCTGAATCGTGAACCTTCTAGAAATCATTCTTAAAGAGTTGAAATTTTCTTAATTATTTAATCAACATGTGTAAGCATTGAAATATGTCAGCTATTGTCTTCCTTGCTGGTTCCAATTACTTGGGAGTGCTAATGTCTCCCTCTCAGCTGTTTTATATTTTGTATTTGGGAGTGTGCTTACTGAAATGTCAGGTAACAGTGATTACTATTATTATTATTATTAATAATATAATAATAATACATCGGAATCTGAGGCTCCATGCTTGTATTTCTGCCCATTTTAGAAGGAAGCAAACAACATCTTTAACTTGGAAGTATAGCAGGATTATACCTGAGTACCTGATGGGAGGTTCAGATGCAAAAGATTGCATCATGAAGTGTTTAATACATAATTTAAAATATTTTACATGGTGATATCAAAGTTTATAGAATGCAGTATGGTTAGAGTGATTGGTGTCTTAAGAAAAAAAACCATTAAGGTGGGTTTTGTGAGTGTAGATTAAAGGTAAGACATTTCACTGGCTGAGGAAAGAGAACTCAGTGTCTTTCCAGTGTAGGCACTGAGAAGAGATGCAGACAGGCTGAGGTCATAACATTTTTAAGATGTGCCATCTGAGAAACTTCAGAATAGATAGAGTTGCTACATTTCCTCTGTTAAATGGGTCTTGATGGTCGTAACTTTAGGTGTTCCCATGGAATTAGATGCTTAAAGTAACAGAGGGTAAATGGTGTAAATTTAATGGGACCTGACCAGCAAATGGAGACTGATAACAAACACTGACACACTCAAAGAGTTCAAAGAGTTTGAAGAGCTCTTGTCAGGCAGGCAGAACCGATGAATTAATTATCAAGATAGCCTTTCTTCCTCAAGGCTTTATGCATTCAGTTAACGTGGAATCTTTTGGAAGGACATTTCAGGGGAAGATCACCTTGCATAACAGAAGCAGTTGCGAACACAATCACGATATTTCTGACCAACCATGTCATGAGTAGTTAAGTCAACACTACAAATACTTTGCGATCACGATCACTAATGAAATATGGAAAATTCTGATTTATTGCAGTGTTAGCATGATGGCTCAGCAAACTCGTGATATTGATGCAAGACCCTCAAAATGATAACCAGTAAATTTTAGGACAAAAAGTTGCAACATGCAAATAGTCCTTTTGTTTCCAGTAATTATTTTCCACAAATTTATTGGCACAGAATTAACCTGTGCAAGCAGAATAATATATTTAGACAGCTATTACAAAGCTATCCTGTATTATTTATTTTGTTGGTATTTTTAAACTTTCTTTTTGGCCACTTTTATTAACCCTCGTTTTCTGAACAGTACCGATAAAGAGCTAGAAGATCCCGAATTGACACATTTGAGTGTGTCAAGACCCTTTCATAGCCATGGGAGGTTGGTCCTCTAGATGGCATTCAAGGAATTGATGCATGTGTGGAGGATTTTTTTTTTCCCTGTATCAAAGATTTCCTTAGCTGCTGTTTTTTTGGTGGGGTTTTTCTTGCCCAGGTTTCACCATATGTTTGAGTACAGAGGGATTTGAGATGCTTGTCTGCTGTAGAAATTTTAAGATGAAGGTCACAGAAATGGGGATCAGTGCCAAGCACTGAGACATGGTTCTGAATTAGCAGGTTTTACTGTTTGGTTTTGTTTGTGTGCCAAAGAACTTTAAATATCCTGTGTGGACACAGTATCTCAGGCCTTCCAAACTACAGACTCATGACTGAATCACACATCAAAGTATGATATTGGGCAAAGAGAATTACTTAGAACCTAAGGAAGATTTGAAGAAGGAAGATTTTCTTCATGATAAAAATAAAAGGGGCTGAGCAAATTTTTTCTAGTGAAATCATTATTTTGAGGATTTTTCCAATGTAACAATATTGCTTGTAAGCAGTAGTACAATACCAATGTCTAACCTTATTATAAACTGAAAGTTGTCTAAATCATCAAACTCTGATTTTGCACATGCTCTGATTTCTTCTGGTTTTGACAGTGTTAACGAGCTTGGACACAGAGCATAATTTAAATATCATTCTGAGGATCAGGCACTTAAAAGTATGACCCCGAAGCACTCAGCTGCACATCACTAATGTACTGTGTGGCTATGAGCCATTAGTTCTTACAAGCAACTACCAGAGCTGCAAGAGCGCAGGGTGTTTTCTCTTTGTAAAATTTCTGCAGTGCAGAAGACTCTTTAGGGATAGATAAAAGCTTGTTCCAGAAGGAAGCTGTATGTAGCCAGCTTGCCTTTTCCGAGCTAAACAGAAAGCTTTGTAACCAGATAGTATTTTGGAATTTTAGAAGGCTCATCTAGTCCATTTTTTTTCCTCTGACAATAAACTATGGGGTACACTGGTGGAAGAAGATCAGGAAAGTGTCAAATAATACTTCTCCATGTATGGTCTTCCAGTTCCCAGCAGCACTCAGTAGCATCTTAGTTAATGAGGAATGTTTTATCTGTTTCTTGCTTCAGTGTCTGTCAACTCCCTAACTTTTTGGACACCACAGAGTTTTTACAGTCCTTTTTAGAAACCAACCAGTGCAAACTCTGCATGTGTCAGTAGATCCCCTAGAGTTCATCCCTTGGACAAGAAGAGCTTGTGTAAGACAGCAGTGCTCAGCTTTTCTCCTCAAACCTTCCTGCTTTTCTTTTTGTCTTCTTTCTTTTTTCACATTTGTTGTGCTACTAGAGATAGGAGATGAAAAATCAACCTGGGAAAAAAATCTCCAAGGGCAGAGTTCAGCACACAGAATGTTGAAGAACACAAAAACTCATTAAGTGTCAAGAAAAAGAACAGAAATACCAAAGGGGCATAATGGAAGAGTTCTGACAATTCAGAGGCTCTTGCTAGGAGGGCATTCATTGGATAATTAATTTTTTGGAAAGAAAGGGCAGGCTCCCTTAAGCTAAATGATGTACTGACCTGGAAGTGTGGATGCTCAGGTTTCCTCCTCACATGAATCTCTGTCAGTAGATTGCCTCTCCATGAGCATGGATATGTATAGTAAGTATTAAACCACAAGCTGCAGGGCATGAGCTAACTAGCAGCAAATAGTTGAAGAGGCTTCCCTTTTGAAAGGTTATTCCATAATTACCCAGGCTTCCACAAACCTCACTTTGAAATATATTTTGCTGCCTATCATCTGATCTAATTCCTTCACTTCTCTTCTGTCTTGGTGTTTTGATTTTTATACAAGTCAGAAAGATGAAAACTCTTTAGATCCTGATGGTTTTTCAACTCTGCGGAGTTTTGTCTTTGTGAATAAAAGGAGCTCAATCTTCTTGAAAGAGGAAAACACACAGAAAAAGACATTTATTTTTCAAATGCATTTAATATTAGTGTGACATGTTTTCAGAATGTGGATACAGTAGTCCAGAAGGAGCCACTGGCCTCTTCTGAACCTCAGGTTTTACATATAACAGAAGTTAAAGGCCAGCAGCTCTTTGCTTTTAGAGTTGATTTGCCCTGATGCCTTCAGGTGTCATTGCTTCTATCCATCACCCTAAGAGCCTGCCCTCAGACTCAGAGGTGTGTAAACATCCCCAGTGAACTAACTAAAGGAACACATAAGTGATCTTTCACTACAGAGCATGTGCATTGATAGTTTTTCCATTTTTTTTGATTACTTCTACATGCTACTTCATAAGGATGATATAGGTGCACCTAACTAAAAACAAACAAACAAAAAGCCAAAAAACAACCCCAAAACACACCAAACAACAAACCACTTTAATTAGGATGTTGACATATCTAAAATTACTTCTGCATTGCTCCAGAGGTCACCGTAAAAGGAGATCCATGGCTGATTTTGCAGTGAGCTTCTCTGCTGATGGTAGTGATACATGTATTGAGTACTGTGGCTAAAACCAGGGCATACATTTTATCTACAAGCACCCAAAGCAAGTTCAGCACCTCAGCTCCTAACTACAGAGGGATCTAAGAGAACTTGCCAAAAATAATCCCCAGCTTTTTAACTTACTTGAATCCAGTCAGATTCTACACTGTTTGACTAGAAATTGAACACCTAACCTACATTTGACAGCAGCAGCGCTTTTCAGTGATTCGTGTGCATCAAGTACAAACCATTGAATTCCTGACCTCCTAGAAGTGTTTCCTGTCTGTATGCCAGAGTTTAAAAGGGTTTGCTTTTCTGTGCATAGGTTTCCACATTAAAGATTTAAAAGATACTTGACCCTCCATAAAACAGAGCTAGACTAAACCTTTGGAATATTTTTAGCATTTATGAAATAATTTAATAAGCTAAATAATGTTGTTTGTAACATCATTCTGGGAATTAATTTGTGAGGGCAAATTTATTTAGCATCACTGTGATTTATAGAATGCTTTGTCAAAATCAGCATTTTGGGGGAAATTAGTTGAAAATGTACATTCAAAGTCAGTATTGGATGTGTCTCCATGCACTTGCACACATTCACTCAAAATATTGAAGTACAATAGCTCTGACATTCTCTGCACATGCCAACAAACACAGCTTTTACAGAAGGTTCACAGAAGACACTCACATAAAATATTCATGATATTCTTGCTAAAAGAAAAACCTCTTTCAGACCTTTAAAGTACTGTTTGACAGAAAATTGGTTACAATCTGATCTAGCCTTTTATTTGGATACAAATAAGAGCAGGAAAGATCTGCTGAAATGAGTGTACATTTTATGTTTGCCTTTGTTACATCGCAGGACGAGTAGCAATTAATGGAGTGAAAAGATGGCAGATTTCCTAGTGCTTTTTAACCTGCTTATTTCATTTTCAAACTTCTGAGATCAATTTAGCAGCAGGAAGTTCTGCAGAGCAATTTGGTTGCAGTTGACCCTGGAGGGGTTGTTGCTGAATGAGACTTAGTTACAGCTCCGTTTCCGTAATGACACCTCGCTGCAATGAGTGACACCTTCTTAACCTCAAGTTGTATTTCCAATCAATTCATAGCAATACCCAAGTTACACCAGGAGGCTGAAAACAAAGTTCTCTGAAGAAATGTGTCACCACAGGTTGTCCCCACATCACAGGGCACCTAGCAGTGCCGGAATGATATTTTTTTAACTTATATAACACACGGGCTGGAACAAATCTTTCTTCACACTGATTATCATTATAGTAGCAATCTGAATCTGCTGATAAACCAATTTCTCCTGCCTCTTTCTCTTTTAGCACAGTTTTCCTTAGAAAGGAAACCCCATAAGCCACTCTGCCTTCTTTTTTAGAGGAGTCCTGCGTGTCAGGAGTAGTACCCCAGCAAAGCACACACACCGATTTCAAACGTGCCACCAGCTGACAGTCAGTGGCTGCCCACAATGTCTGAGTCAGGAGGAACAGTGAACAGCACAACACAAAACATTTGAGGTTGTAAAGGCAGAAAATCTGCTGGCTAAGGATGTAATGTTCTGTTACTCCTCCTGTGTCGGTACCACAGCAGGGTTTATAATCGTCATAAGGAGTGATAGAAAGGGAATGGACTTGCTTGGGGTGGCCTCTTGCACCCTTTCCTGGTTTTTGATCCAGAACAACATGCCCAGAAGAAACCAAGGAAGAGAAGGGCCTTTTTCCCCCAGTTACCACGTTTTTACTGTGCCATTCAGCCACAGAAGTTGTTGCCACCTGTTGTGAGCTGATGTACCAGTCCCACACAACCTCAGTTTTGTCTTCTGCCAAACAAGGAGAGGGCAGCTCTGGTTTCCAGAACTGTTTCCTCAGGAATCCCAGTGACCTATTAGGTCTTTAAGTCTCTCATTGCATCCTGCTGCTCCAGCCCTAAAAGGCAGTGGAAAGGAGCCAAGAATATGCTTATTCTGATGCAAATTCCTTTGGTTGCCAGAGGCCTGTTGATTTGAAATTATTTCCGTTTACCTGACAGGCAACCTGGTTTAGTTTTGCAAATTATTTTTGTTTGCATCTGATCCCTGGACTCGCATCTTCCCTCTATGCTTTTTTAAACTGAATTTGTCCCTCTTGCTTCAGACATACAGAGCATGTAAAGTAACTCTTTAAAGCATACATTTAGGTAAAGCATTTGTGTGATTTTTTTAAGGGATACTATTTTTTTAAAAAACCCCAAACTTGTAACTAAGTTATTTTTAATTGTTCATTGTGTTATAAATTGTGTCAAATATCTCACAATACCTTTGAGGTTTTGCATATACAAGTCATCAGAGAGAGCAGAACAGCCACACAGTCTGAGTGACAGCTGAGAAGGCCTTATTTTATGCTGTTGTTTTAAGTATCTTCTACTAAAATCCACTTTGAAGTATCAGAAGCTGAATAGGTCCTGTAAGAAGTAAAGATTTGGGAGTGCTTCTGTATGAAGCTTGAAAAATGTGGAATGGCAGCACATTCTGTAAGTGAAAGAAAATCTGTAGTGTTGCAAAATCGTGTGGATGAATAATTGCTGTCTCCTTACATAAGATCAACAATAGATGAAAGAGAAATTAGGCAGCAAGGAAGAAAGAATTGCATTACGGAACACACACAAAAAAAAAAATAACCATGTTGAATCTACATTTACCCTGGAGGAAATCTGGGGGTTGTGTCTATCATGACCTTTAGCCCACAACATTGTAGTAGAATCCACTTTTTGACACGGGTATTGGGTTCATTTGGCTTCCATCCACCATTTCTGAGCAAGCAAAGGAGATGCTTGCAAGGGGAAAGACTTTAAGATGGAGGGAGAGATGATAATTATAACTTGCTGGAGGCCTATTTTCAGTAAATGAAGTGCTTCAAAAGAAGCACACTGCTCCGCTGTCTTTGGAGTGCAAACCTTTAGGGAACTAGTGTAAGAAAATAAAGTAAAATATACTTTTTTCAACCCCAAACTTGTTAATTTGCTAGCTGTAATGCTTTGTCAGGGAAACACCACGCTCAACTTTGAACTCCAAGGTTAGTGCCAATAATAGTATCCCCTCCAAGCATTGTAACTGTGAATTACTGCTGAAATGATCAGGAAGATAAGAGACTCTGTTATGGAAAGAATCAAATATCTTATCTAGTCACTGTACTAATTGAAAGCAAGCTTGTGTGGTAAGAAAACAAATTCTTGCTGAATTCAGTATAAACCTGAAGGTGTTTCATCCGTGTGAACATCTTCAATATACAGAGATGGGTTATGAACTGGGTTTTTTTTA
Source organism: Cyanoderma ruficeps (assembly GCA_008694505.1). NCBI lineage: Eukaryota > Metazoa > Chordata > Aves > Passeriformes > Timaliidae > Cyanoderma > Cyanoderma ruficeps. Next base: position 1,881,046 of record VZDJ01006092.1, read on the forward strand.
TAAAAGTTTAATATCTGTTCATATTTCTGTGGTTTGTTTCCCATGTCAGCTTGTGCTTAGGTTTTAGTCTTTTATATCCACACACTCACACTTCTAACAAGAAAGTGCTCACGTATTGCAAATAATGGAACTTATTGACATTCACATTGTACGTTAAGATAGCTCAGTCGAAAGATCAAAGAAAATCTCTGGAGCACAACCAGAAAAGGATATAAACAGAGGTCTCCTGGATCCCTATCACATCCCTTGTTCATAAGATACTCTTTCTTCCCTTATCCTGCAAAGATAGCAACAGAAAGATGAATGAACAAACACAAAAGAATGAAAAGATGAACTGCACCTCTGCTGGAGGATTAATAACCATATTGCAGGAGTGAAGACTGCTCTGGATGACAGGCAGCACAACTACATCCTTCAGATGACTGATCATATATTTCACATGGGCATTAGTAATGTAGGATGAAGGCTTCAGGCCTCTCAACTTCCCTGGAAAATCCTTGGCAAATAGCTCAAATGGGTAAAATACTGGAGACACTGATCATTGATCAGGAAACATTGTTTCATTGCTTCCACTTGTGTTACTGGAGTAAAATGTCTTCTCTAAGAGAGCATCTTTTTACTGCTTACTACGTTTCTAATAGTCTTTCTAGAATCAGAAGTAAAAGCAATATTTTTCTTATTTTGCCCTGAAATTGTCTCTTTGTTTTCCAAATGTGGCATTGTGAATAAAATCTCAGTGCTCTTTTTATTGATATTTATAATATAAAATCGTAGTCAGTGCCTGAAAGTGTAGGAATTGTAATATAGTTACAGAATGTGGGCTGATGAAACACGGTAAAATTATAATAGCATTTTCTGGTATAGAAAAAGTGCAAAAAATGTTTTTGCCATCTGGAAGAACACTTCAGATTTGGACCTTGATACATCTCTATTCTGTTTCATTGATTTCCTAACAGTTTTGTTTAATGGGATTGGAATTATTAGATAACTATACTTCTATAGTGTTAAGCATTGTTTACTGTTAGTTTGATTTGTGCCATTAACCTGTGATTGAAGCTTGAAGAAGCCCTTTCCTTTTCATGACCAAGAAAAGAATTTTCTTTTGTTTTCTGACCCAACACAGTCAATGTTAATTAGTCATTACAGCACTGATATCTCTTCCACCCTCAACTGTCCTTCTCTTACTGAAGGAACTTGTTCCCCAACAAGAGGAATGCAGGCTCCCTGCAGGATGTTTAAAGCAGATTTCCTCCTCTGTAGGATGAACCTAGGAGGGGTTAATGGGTTTTGAAAAAGAAGCAGGGGGTTTGAGTAGAGTTTAGTCAATATTTTCCCATAACTGCAGTTGAGAAGTGACTGAGGTAGAAGAGGAGGAAGTGGGGTGGATTCCCTCCTCTGAAGGGAAACCCCTGCTCAGAGAACAGGTGATAAAGCCCTGTATTTTGGTGTGATCTCTCCTGTACCTTGAAGCAGGCAGAGGTCTCAAGGAAAGAATGACATTTAGTTATGTAACTTGCTTTATTGTTGGAAATGGCATAGAAACAACAAAGGTATAAAAACAACAAACTGAATTAAACACGTGATCCCAAGTGGCATTATTTTACACATTGAGACCCCCAATATTTTACATACTGGGACCCACAGCCTTCTCCTGAGGATGGTGTCCAAAGGAATGAAGTTGCAGTCCTCCCCACAGCATCCGTACAGTTCAGATCCCACTTTCACTCTCTCCTCTCCAAATTTGTATCTGCTGGCACTTCACTGGTTTTGGGCAAAACAGATACAGTTCAGCGGGAAGGAAGGAGGAGGACAAAACTGGTGCAGCTGTTCTTATTTGGTGGTAGATTTTTTTTAACAAAAAAGCGACTGAAGGGAGAGGCCTTTGAGCTGTCATGGTTTCTCTTCACCAAAGAAATAGGATTGGAAATGAGATATGAAGCATTGAAAGATTCCATGTATAAACAGGTATCAGGTGAGCTTTGGTCATCAGCTGCCATAGTGTTTGAAGCTTCCTCACCATGAATGGGCATCCTATAAAACCTGTTCAGTCCTGGAAACAGGAGACATTTCTTTGCCTACTTTCAGGAGTGTGAAACAAGAAATAGCACAATTAGAAAATGCACTGAAGGAGAAAAAGCTTCAGCAACCCTCCAGATCACCTATTTTGAAATCAGACATTTACAGATAATGGTAGTCAGCTTCAGAAAAAGAGAAAGTTTCTAGGGAAAAGATACTTTAACCCAGTCATTGTTTAAAATGCACATTTTCTCTCCTGCATGTAGCACATGAGAAAAAATGATTTTGAAAAAGAGAAGCCAAAGGAATTTGGAATAAAATCAGCTCACTCTGAATTAAAGAGTGAACTTCCATTATTCGATAAAAATTTGAAACGACCGAGAATCTTATCGGACTAAATTAAATGAGGAGCTCACCACATTGCAGATGACTCATCGTAATTCGAGAAATTTATAACAGAGTAGAAGAAAACAGATGGTGCAAAGAATCCTCTGTACAAAACACAGATGAGTGCTGAGCTCAAGAGCCAGAAACCACCCGTTAGCCTAGGACCAATGGCAAGAAAATGCTGCCCTTAAAGTGATTAAAACCCATGCTGCTCCTCTAAGCATTTCTTTTTTCAAATGGTTTCATTGGGTAACCATATTAGAGCTCTCCTACAGCTACTGGATTTGAAACAACTAATTAGAAAACTTCCCATTGATTCATCATAGGGACATTAGAGCAGTCTTAAGGGGGAAAACAGGATTTACCTATCTTACAATCTTCTGGTTAAAAAGTGCTTTAATAATAAGTGGATAGGATCTCTAAGGTCTAATTGACTTCTGGTCTGGTGAGCAACAGTTATAAGGAGCTGAAATTTCTCCACAGAAAGTGGAGAGTGCTCTTCAGTAGCACTTCACAACAAAAGAAATAGAAACTCAGCTTAGCTGTGCTTTTAATTACTTGGTTTTATTTGCCTGCTTCTTCCTACAATAAATTTCTGACTGGAATCCTATCTGGCAAAAGCGGGATCACCCTTCTGCACATACAGGAAATGGTCAATGGTGATTCTTCTGGGCCTTTTTGTTTAAAAGTGCTTTTTTTATTTCTTTCTTTTTTTAACCTTTTTTTCTTAACTTGATACAAATACACCTCTCATATTCACAGGTTTATGTGCACAACTCTGCATTTGGATTTGGGGGATTCACTTCTGGCACAGTGCTACAGGTGTGATGTGAGCCTTGCTGTATGGGTTTGTTGGTTTCAAGTGCAGGTCAAGCACAGGTGGTTCAGGGGAGATCTAAAGTAATTTTGTTCCATTGATTTCCGACTGAATTGTTTCCCAGGAAGACAACTGGCATTATCTCATACAGTGAAGTTCTGAGAGGATCTTCCAATGCACCGCGACTGTGCTTTTGAAATGTACTTCATCAAATGGAAGTATGTGTGTGGTGAGCTCAGGCTGAAAACATGCATGAATTGCTGTATAAATTTGGAAGTTAGAGCACAAAGAAAAATCCCCGTCATGCAATACAGATTAAAAGCTTGTAAAGTTTAGGATGTAACATGTATGTCAGTGTAACATGTCAGTTTAGGATGTAACATGCAGTCTGTGTTTTATAAGCCTAAAGAAGGCAAGAATATAATTTTATCTACAGGTTAACCTGGTGGTTTCTGTCATCAATCTTTATAATTTTGCAAGAATGGGGTTGTCTGACCAAGGAGCTCCCAGATGCAGTGGGATGAAGCTGCAGTGTGCTGGGAAGGTGTCCCAGCTGATGATCATCACCTCTAAGCAGGCACACAGGGGGTACCAGATGTATCTGACAAATTGCTATCTCTCCCTCAGACCCACCTGTAAATCACAGCTCAATGCCAGTGAATGGCTCAAAATAACAAACAGTAAAACAATTTATGAGAGCAGTGCCTTCCTTGGCCCTTGATCAGTTTTCTGCAATTACAAATCCATGTTTGCTAGCTCCTGCTTTCCTTTAAACAGACCTGACTTTGTATCTTGTTTGGAGAAATTGATTGCACCCCAGAGAAATATTATGAGAGCTCAACTTCACCCTCAGTTTCAAGAGTAAAAATTTCATTTTAGGTGAAGGTGTAGTTATACCTACCCAGAGATAACATTTTGGTTCAAATCCTGTGAATGGCTTTTATTTGTGTTTTGTTCTGTTCAGTTATTTACATTATACTGGCTAAGGACTTCCTGAAAACCAGGTTAATTCTTTATTCTGCATGGCAGGATTTATTTTTTCTTTCTCTTCTGATACTCTTGCATCAGACCTGTGGTTAAAATGGCAAAAGTGTAGAAGTTTCCTGTGTGAGCTTTTACACTTTGGTAGGGATTTTTTCTGGTGTTATGTATTGAGTTGGGTTTTTTGGTTGTTTTTTTTTTTCCCCCCACATCAGAGAGAACAAAACTATTATCTCATAGAATAGTTACCCAGAGGGAAGATTGACAGGGGATGGAAGTTAATTTTCTCTCTCAGATAAATGCATTATCACAGAGAAAAATGCCCACTTCTCTGTGTAGTTTCCCCTTTTTCAAAGACAAACACATGGGCTTGTTTTCTTCAGTGTTTGTTTATAGTCTAGAATTTATTTATTGTTTTCATTTCTTAAACCTGAAATGTTTACAGGAAAGAAAACTAAGGCGTGAAATTTTGTGACTAGAAGCAGATTCTCTTTTCATTTTCCTAGGGAAATTATTTCATTCAAAAGATAAAACCAGAAGTCATAAAAATGTGTTATTTTTAGGAGAAAACTCCATGGAAACTTGGAAGAAATTAAGTAAGATTCAGAGGAGAAAGGAATGGGGGAGGGTGTGTAAGAAACTGATATTTTTTAGTGGAAAGGCAAATAGTGAAATCTGTGAACCACTTAAGGCAGCTGGATTGTTGATCTTAGCTGTGTAGAATATGCTAGAATATGTTAGACTGTTGAATATTAAAATGATATGAGGTTTTGGGTTTGCTGTAATATCTGGAAAGCTGCACATCAATACTATTGAAACGACATTAGTTTCTGGAGAATATTTTTACCTGCTTGACCAGATTGATAAAATAAGCAAAGATCATTTCCTGGAACACGATCTTTGCACCATTTGAAATCATTGCGTAGATAACCATTCTCTTTCAAAAAGGCAGAAAAACTGGTTCATTAAATTGGTTGAGCCCACAGTGAGATAATTTGGTTCCTGGATGCATCCATGCATGTTGGGGCCCTTCCAGAAACTGCTTTTGCCCCCCACTTTGCCCATACCCCAATCCCTTCCAGAGGCCTCCTGAAGAAGCCGGCTCTTGTGTGCCTTTGCCACAAAAGGGATTAATTTCCTCTGTTTTAAGCTGTGCCTCTTCATTTTACCCCCAAGAGTAAACTGAATGTACATCCCAAACAGCTGAATTATAGCATTTAATGAAGATTAAGCTGCATGCAGAATTTGTTGCCTCTGAAATGTGCTTCTGCTGTGGGCACGGCGTCCTCGGAGCCAGCAGCGCGGCCGGGTTGGGGCAGGGTGCAGCCCAAGCGTTCCCTTCTGTATTTTTGGGATTTTTCAGAAGCTGCTCTGCACTTTAGCAGAGGAGTTTCCAGCGTGGACTTGAGACATTAATTCCAGGTTATATGGTTTCCCTGAGAACTGCCATCTGTCATGCTTTTCTGTCTGGAGGTCACTCCGAGTTGCCTCGGGTTGGTATCCTCAGACAGGATGTTGGAAGGATAAACCATGTGCTTCGTCTTTAACCCTTAGTTATCCTTTTCCCTTTCAGCACCCACCTTGATAGGTATGGTAAGGAAGGACTGGGCTTCCCAAAACAGCATTGCCCTCTCCTGGCAAGAGCCGGACTTTCCCCATGGAGCAATTCTGGACTACGAGATCAAGTACTATGAGAAAGTAGGTCTCACTTACAGCATCACCCACACTCAGATCCTAAAGAGCAATGTGTTTTGTATTTTTAATAGTATTTTTTAAAAAGCTTTTCACTTGACCCCACATACAATGCCGTGTATGTATGCCAGACGTTTTATTTTGTGCTGATTTTTTGTTGTTTTGCTTCTAACTTGTTAATGACTCTCTTGTTTCACATCAGAATTGAGTAGAGCAGCAAGCAGATGGTGCATTTACTTGTCTGATAGTAACTACATTTACAAACATGGATAAATGGGTCACATGCTTGAACATATTTTGATTTATGGACTGTAAAACTTCACATTTAGATAGACACTGATGCAACAGAATTAAGGTGAATGGGAACGTGGTTTCATTTTGAGGCAAAAGATGTGTTTATTTATTTATTATTGCTAAGTAAAGCAATAATATGTGCTCAAAGAGTAGAGTGAACCAGCCTTGTTTAGAGGGTTACAAGAGAGAGAAACTGTCAGATTTCTGGTGCTCTGTCGAAATCAGGCAATTTCACACAACATACATTACAAGTAAGGGTAAAAGGTGCACACACAAGCCTGTGTTGGGAAAGCATAATTTGAAGCCTCCTTCTCCATAAACATAAAACGTATTTGGTCATTTCCAGTTGCTACAGGGCCTCGTACCAGTAAAAAAATTTTGTGCTGACCAGTGCCTGCAACCCTGAAGACACAGACAGGAAATTTTTGGTGTCTGTACCTTAAACAATTCCCTGCTAAGTCAGTTCTTGCTGTTTTCCTGCCCCCCCACCTGAAGTCACAGGGGAATTGATGTGCACATATGAAGATCACAAAGAATAGAAACACAAACCAAGTCATGAAAGAAAGTATTAGCAATATTAGGCTCTGTAAATATCTGAGAATTTTATTCCTTGACTGCACTTCTCTATTGAGATTATGCAACTTTAATAATGCAGAAGAAAGGGTAAACTGGGGAAAAAAATCCAAACAATTTAAATAGGACAGCTAGAGGGAGATGGCAGATTAGTTAGAATATTTGGTAAGCCAAAGCAAGGAACCCTATTTTCCTGCACTAATGGAAGTCTTTCAGGTTCTGATCCATTATCATAGTACGCCCCATTATGACTTGAACTTCTTTTCTTCCTAGATATTAAAGAGGTGAATTAAACAGAACAAATTGTGAGGTTTTATTCAGTTGAATAGGAACAGTTCCAAAGCCATTCGTATGGATATTAAATTATAAATCTCATATATGTATCTTATAAAATCCTTTCTCAGTGGATTATATGCCAATACCAGTCAGTGATCAGTGACAAGGCAAATAAATTTTCTTAGAAGTCTACTTATTCCTTAGCCTTGACCATTGTGCAGCAAGACTACATGCACAGGTTTGATGACCCTTTGCTAGATACAGTTTAAACCACTCTTATCTGTTTTGGCAAAAAAAAAAAAAAGGTACAATTTTCTGTGTCCACCTTCTAAAATATATAAGGAGCATCTGCTATCTATAAACACTTTCCTCTGAGGTCAGGGGAGGTAAATGCACTGCTGGCATCTTCCAGTGCTGTGGGACAGGCGTAGTTTGCAAGACCTCTCTTGGAGACCAGGTTCTAGATCAAAGAGATGAATAATCCAGTACTGCAAGTCAGCCTGCTTATTGACAGAATTAAACTGGAAAATTTGCACCACTTTGATAATATTTACATCTTGCTTTAATAATATTTACATCCAGAAGCACACACCACAACACTGGCTAAGTGTAGGGGCCAAATGCAAATGAAATTTTATATTGAGAAAGAAAAAGGGATGGTTCCTACCTCGAAACCACAAAATATTATTATGCACAATTAATTTAATTTGATTGAGTTTCAATTCATTTTTTCTTCTTCACTGTGGAGCTTTGTATATTAAAAAGCATGGTCTGTATTATCACCAAGGTAGATGTAATCTCTCAGCCTTCCCAGGAACTCTGATATCAGCATTCCTGTTCTCAGCAGAAGTGACAAAATAGGGGTGTTGTTGCATGCTCACAGGAAATATGATAAGAGTGAAATCATTTTCTACTGGATCTACTATGAATTTATCAAAAAGACATCCCTCTAACAGAGAGCAAAAAATGCAGGTAAAGTTGAAGAACACGTTAAATATGAAAAGGTCAGAAATTTTATTAATGTCTTAGGGAGTCAAGAAAAAGGCAGAAAACAGTAGTCTTAGCTACTAATAAACACACTAGGTAGAAAAATGGACCAGCTTTTACAGTCCGTCTTTATCCCTTTCTACTTGTCATTTGCATTTAATAAAGAAAGGTGGTTTTGTTCTGATAAACAATATAAGAAATGGAATGTCTCCATCAAACAAAAACACTCAATCCCTCAAATTCAGCTGCTTCTATCAGTTTCTTAACTTCCTGAAGCTCTGAAGAAGTATGCAATATTCTAAAGTTTTACAAGTATTTACTGCTGTTTCTTTTAGGATTCCTTGTAGACATTTGAAAAATTGTCAGTACATCATTGGTGAGCACATTAGGAGAGCAGCCTGCTTTTAATTATCGCCAGAAGGAATTCTGTGGGTCACAAATGGAAGTTGTATCTTGTCATGGGCTCCCAAAATTTCCAGAAAGATACATAAACTTCAGAAATAAAGTAGCTGCCCAAGAAATTATAAGCATTCCACAAAATGGGGTGGTTTCCAACAATTTCATAAGGAAGACAAATTAATGTTGATGAGCATGGAACATAAAGATGCATCTTTCCATGTATTTCCAGAACAAGCAGAAGAAGGGAAGGAGCCTACACTGCGCTAATTATGCAAAAAGCTTACACTTATACTCTTGTAAAATACAAATTACACACAGGGAACTACCAAAAGATCAAGTCCTCTTTGTGAAAAATATTCTTTTGAGAAAGACTACCAAGTTATAAAGAAATAAAGCAGAGAAGGAGAGTTATCTAGGGGTCTCAATAAGTTACAAGTATGGAATCATCAATTAATTTCAAAGTACAATAAAGCAGTTCAATAATTTTTCTGCTTTAAAGTACCTTTTCCTATATGACCTTCATTCCTCCAGGGAATTGCTGTAAAACACTCAGAACTTCACAAAATATTGTCTCTAAAAATGAAAATCTTGTGGCAATAACAAAATCTCCTTGTGAAGCGGTTGTACAGGTTTGTAGTTTCTTACTTAGGAGTGCGCTGGTACATTTTTATCTGCTTGTGTGATAAGAGGTGATTTTTTTCTGCAGCCTTTCAGCCAAAAAATACAGGAAACCAAATCTGACCTAGGACATAATTAGAGAGCTGATTTGGCCTGGGAGAACAAAAAATCCTTGACGTTCAGTCCAAGATTCTCTGAGTTCTGTCACAGCAAAGAGAAAGGGTTTTCCATTGTTTGAATAGTCGTGTGATATAATCAAGAAGAGAATATCATGATCCTGAAATGATTGCCTTGTTGAGGCCTGGTAGTTGAAATACCTGATTTCAGGTAGATTATGAATCATTCTGAAAACTGTGCCTTGGATAATGAGTCTTTACAGCAAGGTACAGAAGATCAGTTAAGTGTTTTCCCTTTGAGATCTAAGATGTGCTCATAAAAGCATTTCTTCATAGACCTTCTTTGGGGTCTTGAGATCCTAAACATGGCAAATTATCTCTGTTGATACAGGGTGTCTGCCCTGTTCTGCACTCTGTCCATTATATTTTATTATCCCTTGATATCATCCACAACACTATTTCTAAAAGAAAAAGGAATTTCTCATGGACAGTATTGTGTTTCCATTTAAAAATCAAACTCATTAATATAGTGCCATTGCTAATTGCAATTAATTTTTCTTTTATACTTCAAACTATTACTCAGACACTGACCAAAGCTTGCACTATTTGCAAGATTCCAGGACATAATAATCTCTTCACCTCTTACTAAAAGAGTTTCATGTTTGGAGCAGATGAAGGAGTGAGGCCTTGTTAGAGCCTTGTAATGACACTGAGTCCTTCTGTAGGAATTCCCTCAGGGAAAAGGGAACACAGCACACACATATAAACCTCACCAGCTGCACTCCAGCTTGTGCAGCTCAACTGGAAAACGTTTATTCCTCCCCTCTCCATCCAAACCCATAAAGTTAATCATCAAAAATTAATGCTCCCTAAGACCTGTATTAGGCATACCAAGCTGTGCATGTATCAGCAACTGTATTAAGTTTGTTCTCCCACGTGGCCCAAGCACACCAGCTGGATTACATTTCCTGTTACACACAAGATAACATATAATTAGCTAAGGAAGCCTGTCTGTAGAGAAGGAATTTTAATGGAATGTATCCAAGCAGTAACCCAAGGCCTTGCAGTGAAATCTCTAAATAGAGAAACCAGAGAATATCTTTAGAATCAGGATTTGGAGGAGAGGGCTGATATTTCTTTGCTTGCTTGTCTTTTGATGAAATTTAAAGCCAAATCCCTTTGCCAAAATACTTTGTTTTGTTGGGAGATTAAATTTGCAGCTCACAGGCAGTTTTCAAAAAAAAAAAAATTAACCCACCTCCACAGGATAGTGAGTGGAGAAGATATGTTGGATGTCAGATATTACTTTTCCTTCATCCCAGGATTATTTAGAGTTAAATTAATAAACAGTAAGTGAGAAAATAACTGAGCAGTAGAGGCAAGGGGGAAATTAGTTTTCCAATGAGATTTGAAAAAGAGATGAAGAGCTGATGAGGCAGAGAGATAGAGGAAAGTACCAGATTTAAAGAATTAGAAAGCAGCATGACCTTGTTAATTTTTCTATCAGTCTACAGCTGTCTTCACTTAACTTATACAAGAAAAGATGCTCAGTCTTAAAATCTAATATTAAACCAAAGACAGCTATTTCTTTGAGTAATCATTAGTATGAATTAAAATGAGCCATCCTGAATTTGAGTGACAGACCTTTAGGTAAATTACATGATAGGAATAATGAGAAGTTTTAAGACTCTCAGTGCATAATGTTTTGAATGACAGAAATTATTTTTATAAGAATTAATATGGCAAATTATGAACATCATGTGACTCATCCCAGTTTAGAGGACACCAAGTGTTCATCTGTGTCTTCTCCAGCTAAGGAGATATTGCAGTATGATCTTCTCACATTAATCAACCTGACCCTGCTTGAGTATGGGCTGGAATCAGCATCAGTGAACACGAGCCACACGTGTCCACATTAGATAAAATAAGGACATTTCTCATAAGAAGCCACCTCCTGCAGATCAGATTCAGTCCTCAGAATTTCTGGGTGGAATTTTGGACTCGTGCAGGAAAATCAGTCATTTCTCTTGTAAAGCCCTCTGCCTTTCTGTGAGGTCTGCATGGCATGTGTGAAGTTCATTGACCCTCGACCTCCCTACTACTTAAACAGCCAAACCTCTCCAGTCTCTCCACCTCTTCAGTCACCATTTTCCACAACATTTAACTGAGATAGAAGGAACACATTTTTTCAGACGCAACTGTTACAACTCCCCTATTTCCTTTAAGCCCCAGCCATTACTTTTTTTGGTTCAGATTTTTCTTTCATGGCAGATTTTTATATCATGAAGAATAATAAATGCAGCAGGTCCCAGTGGCATGAGGCTGAAGGGAGCCTGGAGGCTGTGTGACATTACCCACGGGGCAGAGGTGATTTTTTTGGTACGGGTGTGGCTGGGTTCTTGGAATGTACTGCTTCTTTCCTACTGGAGTGTCCTTGAAAACCTTGTTAAATTTTAAAGTCAACATCAGTGATAGGTCTGGGGAACTGACGTCTTAGAAAGGCTGACCTGAAACAGAGACTGGACAGAGTTAGAGAATAAAGTAGATATTTATTGAAAGGCCTCCAGGATCCCCCTTGGGCAGGACAGGGCCTGACCAGGGCTACACCCAAGGTGGACTGAGAATGGTCACAAAATGGCTGACCGGTCACGAGGTCTTACATTGTTATAAGTTTTGGTCCATTTGCATATTGGGGTTTAATTGTCCATTTACAGCTTCAGGTTGTGAGGTTCCATCCTTCTTGTTCCTCCCTTCAGTCCACCGTCATTTGTGCTTTTGGGCTGAAAGTTGTCCTTGGCCTTCAGCAGGAAAAGGATTTGTTTTGTCTCCCTACCCTGTAAAGAGCTTACTGGCACTTAATGTGAGGCTCAGAACTGCACCCCTGGGCAGCACAGAATCTGAAAAACATGAAAGCTGAAACTTAAAGCATCAGAACAAGTACAGACTGACACCAGTAGGGATAAGCATCTGAGCACTTGAGGAATCTGGCCATTTATTGAATATGCACACTATATAAAGCTGTTTGCTTCAAATGATCAGCTGGGGAACTTTTAACTTCACACTGATTTTTTTTTATGGACACTTTTCTTCAGTAATATTTTTTCAAATTATTCAAATCATTTAAGGCATAAGTAGTAATCTGCTGCCTGCAAGTAAAATGTTTCTGATATGACTGGAATCAAGAAACGTAGGACCCGTGCAATAATACATTTTCATTACATTTTCAGCATTTCTCATCAAAAAAAGAGTGCTGAGTGTTTGGGATGTACAAGAGCTTTTGGACAGCAGTTTTAGGCAGCCCTTAGTGTTTGTTCATAGCATGTCACAGGGAGGCACCAGGGCTCTGAGCAGCACCTCAGACATTCTCGGCCCTTCATAGCTCCTGGGAAACGAACCATCTCTGCTGAATGTTTTTAAAAAATAATCACTACAAATGTGCTTTGGGATATAATCATTAAAATGAAATCTCCTAGCTTATTTTAGCATAGTAAGTGGTGTTAAACAAGCTTCTCAGTTTTTCTGTTCCGCTGTTATTAACCCAGTTTCCCAAGGGAAAAAATGTAAAAGCCTCAGATTCTAAAAAGAGGGAAAAAAAATGTTTCAGAACTGTTGAAAATGAGAGTGACTAATTACCAGACTCTCTGACCAGATATAATTTTTGCCTGCAGGATAGAACCTAAGGACCTTGCAGCAGCCATTGTTAATGACACCGATGTAATTACTATTAGGAGAAAAAGAAATCTGGCGTCTAAATATCAATTACGTGCAGCAAAGGCTTTATCAAAGAAGTTCTAAGCTAGGCCTCTATTAGATGCCTGCTTTGGCTTGTCTACTAATCATTGTTGTCAATTATTTAGAAACAGCTTCTAAACTTTTGTATTTAACAATGAAGTAGCCTGTAGAGTTATTGCTGCTGTTCCTGCTGAACCAAAAATTCTCAATGAGAAGTATAATGCTGTTTAAGCAAGCCTGGTGGATTTGATTTTAAAAAAAAAAAAGCATACTTAGGTCTCTGCTGATCTTGTGTTCTTGCCTGCAGCCAATACTATTTTCTCCAAGGAAAATTACGTGTACAGTGCTTATTCCAGTAACTGCTAGAAGAGCTGCACAAATGCGGAAAAAGTGTATTAATGGTTTTGAGTAAGTGGTTTTCAAATGCTTTCAAGGGCCTAGGAATAAGCATAGGAGGCATGCAAACTATTGCAAGACAACAAACACAGCTAGTTCCATGCCTCAAATAAAACTAAGAAAGCTAAATCCATCACTGACAAAGATTGGTTGCTAATAAAAGGAATTATTAATTTTTCTTTTTTCTATCCATTATGGCATTTGAACCTCAGGAAAAATAGTTTTCAGAATTGTGCATTGACACGGCAAGAATAATAATAATAATGTTAACCTCAGGAATCAGTATTAATCCTAAGTATGTGTTTAGGTGGGGTCAGGAATCAGAAGCAGCTATTTTATAGAGCAGGAGGTTTCAGCTAAGGACAACATTTCGATGATGTTGGTGAGCACCCTGTAAAACAGAAATGGTTTCTCGTCAGAGAAACCTTTTCTGTACAAAAAGAAGTGGTAAGAAGTTTAGCATGTTTAATCCTGAATTAACAAAATAGAGAATGCACTCCCAAAGCATTTTATTTTTGTTGTTTCTGTTATTAACTGCCTGCAGTGTGTTCACCTTTGAGTTTAGGTGCAGTAAGTTTTAGTTGCATATGAAAATAGAGTTGGAGTTCCCTCAGATACCTTAAGATAAATTCAGGAGTCAAACTTTGGGTATGAAAGTTTGACAGATTTTTACAAAAAAGGATGGCAAGTTTTGTGAGCAATGACCTAAATATAGCAAGCATACTTGCCAAAAGATGGTCATCTAAATGAAAGTGATTTCCTTATTTATAAATTTAATACAGTGTCTAAGTCTCCATATCTCTAAAACCACTCAGGATGTTTCCTTTAGACCGTCTTAAAATAAAAATTGGCTTAAAAGTTCCCAAAAATCATCTGTGAGCCCAAATTCTTTTAAAAACTGAAGGTAGCACAGTGTTTTTCATAACACACAAATGACTTACTGTTCATAAATTATTGATTTGCAGACATAAAGGTGGATTCACAGATTACATCAAGATACATGCCTTGAGACATGGGTTTATATCTTTGTCTAAATGAAGGAGTGTTCAGATATCATTTAATTTACAGTTTCTTCCTGCAATATTCAATGCATTCAAGAGATACCTGGGGAGGTACAAAGATATGCATCATTTTGGAGTGTAAAACCAAAAAAAATTGCCTTTATTCTCTCTCTCTTTTTTCTAAGGCTGCATTGCAGTTGTACTTTAACCACAGAAAAAGACAGGATATTAGTTTTCCTCTTTGAATGGTCTTTTTTTTTCATATTAAATGAAGATGAAGCCACTGACTGTGCAATGTTAGCAACCTCTTTTTTATGAAGTAGCAGTGATTCCAAAGCAGTCATTCTGGGAGAAGGGAGAAATATCCAAAGGGAAAGAGGAAGCTTGTTTAGGGAGAGCCTCCCCATTTTAATGCACTAAACCACTACTTTCCTCTTCAATGTCAGTATAATCACTTTACTGTGTATTAAACAAAAGCTGTGGGTTTGGTGTGGGGATGTGGTTGTTGGAATCAAAATGAACATTACAGGAGCTTTTAATTTAAATTTATAATTTCTTGAGCCAACTTGAATTCACAGACATTGTACCTTATTCAGTAATTCCCAGGTAGTTTTGTTAGGTTTGTACCCAAATAAACCCGCAAATGTTTATTTGATTGATTGAAAGAAGCAAAATGGTACAATTCTCTCTTTTTCTTTTAAGTTTTTTAATGTATTTGCATTAATAGTTTCAAAGTGCCCTTTCTTGACATGCTTGTTGGGATGGCTGAGTTAACAACCTATTATTATGTACTCCTTACCGAGCTGTTAATAGCTTTACAGTCTTTTGCAGGAATTCACCTGCTGCTCATAAACACATTTCTGTTGCTGGAGGAACTTCAACAGGTTGATGCATTTTGTATTTGCAATGACCTTGCACAAACCAGCTGCTTTTCATGCATATACAACTATTCATATTATATTAACAAAGTTCTTTAGTGGCTGGAGCAGCTCTTTTTAAAAAGGTATTGACATCCATCTATTTGTGAATTTTGCTGACATTTTTTTCAGGTTTTTTTTTTTACTTGTTGTTGTTTTTACCACCACCAGAAATCATATTTTTGCTGAAGTTAGCTACATCAGAAATGTGCCCTTCCCAAAAAAATTGAGCAAAAACTTGCTTTGTCAGTTTTGAAAGTGCAGAATCAGCTTTTTGATTTACTCACCAGTTTGTTTACTTTGCCCTTGAAATTCATGTTCAATTAATTGGAAAAAAAGATTGCTGTTTTTGCTTTACACCCCATTAACTCACCCGAGTGTTTGAAGAAAACATAAACTTAAGGAACATGCTGTATTTATTGTTGATGTATTGCCAGGTTCTGCACTACAGTCATGATACCAGAGGTGAATTCAGCCCTTCTGACTTAGCATTTCAAGACAGATGTTTGCTGTTTGCCTGCATTGAGACACAAAAAAAAATGTATGCAGGTGCTCACAAGTGCACCAAAAAATGTGATATTTCAGTGACTCTTCAATAGCTATTGTATGTTTATATCTGAAGAGGCATAATGAAAAACAATGCACAGTCTCTATATAGAGATCAGCAGGTTTCCTCTTGCCTCTGATATATTATTTGTATTGTAGTGATTAAAGTCAACCATTAGTTAGCGTCAGACTTTGTTTTAGAGCCCAAATTTTTCCTCTGAAATTGATATTTGTTGGATGGTTGAAATCTATCTTAATATTGTCAACATTATTCTATGCTCATAAATCCCAATTTTCTTTGAAAAGGGAAGTATTTGTCCGAAAGAAGTGTATTCACAGTTAGCATATGAAAGACTTGTTACCATTTAACGTTCATTCATATGATCTGAAATGAATCTTAATGACTTCAGTCATTTTTTTCCAGAACAGCAAATCTGAATAGCAAAACTGAATCAATTCAATCTATAAAAGTAGATATTTTGCTTACTTACATAAAAGTGATAGCTTTATTAATACCACTGAGTTTGTTTTCAAGCTGTTGTATATCAATAAGGATCTTTTCTGGATTTGCCAGGCAGGAAACATTCAGTAGCAAATGAAAAGAGAAGATTCTGCATTAGTCTGCTCTTCTAATATTAAAAGTTATTTTTGTAGAAGAGTTAAACTAAGCTTAAACCAATCTTAAAATAAGCCCAGTCAGTCAACCTGTCCTAACATCCAAAAAGGCTGAAAGACATCTTAGAAAGGAGTAGGAAAGGAGTGTTTTTAATACAGAATGTGGTTTTTATGAGGATGTTTGTGGAGCTGCAAACCTCCCACAGCCATTAAAATTTCCCAGCAAGGTGTTACAAACCTGGCAAAATATTCAGCACTGAAAGAGAGCCCTAATCCAAATCCTGGCCCTGTCTGCCTGTGAATATTGTAGGGATTCTGAAATTAGGTGAATTAAGCCAGTTTGTCATCAGCACTGTTAGAGCTGAGTCTGTGTAGCTGACTCAGTGCCTTTCTATATTTTTGCATTGGCAGAATCGCTTGATTTTCACAGCTTTGAACATATGTTGTGGGTTGTAGGGCTTTTTTGGGGGGAAGAGTTGTTTAGGGGTTTTCTTTGTTTATTTTGTGGGTTTTTTTGCAGGGGGGTGTAGAGCACTAGCTCCTCTGTGCTGTAGCAAGTCACCTCACTGTAGAAGTCTTCTGAAAAACCGGGTGATTGCTCTTGTGTTGAAACTCCACTTCCCTTTTGAGATTCTTCTTTGCATTTAAGTTGCCTTTACGCTTGAGTAGGAAATAGGATCACCACAGCTTTGAGTTCTGCTGTGAAGGGACACAGCAGTTCTGTGTGTACAGCCGTGGTGTCACCCGTGCTGGCAATGCTGAGGGTGAGAGGATCGCCTGCCCCGTGTCTCAGCAACTTGGGTGACCTTCAGCTGTTTGGACTGTGGCTTTTTTCACATCACACCAGTTGTCCATTTTTGTTATCTTTCTTCCAGGGTCTTACGTTTTCAATTTAAATATTTCATCATCCAGTGACCTGCTTCCCGTGTGTAACTAGAAGCACTGTTTCTATGATATACACAAATATTTTGAAATTGACTGGACATATTACTGATACTGATTATTATTCACTATTTCTTACAGACAACAAACTAAAATATATTGAATAAAATAGTCAGGAAGCTGATTTAAAAAAAAATCCCCACCGTATTTTTTAAACACAGTTTGTAATTAAACTTGTTGCCTACGGATGTTTTGCAAAATCGGTTCAAGGAATAATTAAGGAAATTCATGGAAGAAAAGTCCATGAGCCGCAATGAAGCAAGTTTAGTTAATTCAGAGAGCCACTAATCTAAAGATTGCTGGGCTCTGGGGGAGTGTTAAGGGTCAGCATGGGGAGAAGGAACCTGCAGTGGCATCAGGACCTCATTCAGAATTGTGAACCTCATAGACCGAAGGAATGACTTTGCAATCAGCCCACTGGCTGTATATTCATAGTCCTCTGGGCCCTCTGGGCTTCTTTCATAGCAAAGAAAGTCACATAAGCCTTCCAGTCTTCAGATTTTCAGGATTGCTTCTGTTTCCTGTAGCACTGTATTTGTCAGCAGGTTTATTACATCATTATGAAGTAAACCTTAGTGTTAGGTGTCCCAGGAGAAACTGTGCTTTACTGTCCTAAGGTGAAATTTTGAGTACCACTTGAGTTGACTTTTAACATTAGAAATTTAGTTTGTGCTTGCAGTAGCTTCCTGCTTCTTTTCAGCTGGAAAAGAAAATTAAAATGAATGAAAAAAATAAGAAAAATCTTCAAGGCAGCTGGAGAGTTTGGCACTTTTATATGCAGAAGTTAGAGAGACTTCTGGAGATCCTGGTGCAGAGGTTTTCACTGGTAAAGATTTTTTGTTAGCAAACAACTGTTATCAGAGTAGCTCATTACTGCCAGAAAGATGGGATTTAATATCTGTGCACATCTGACAACTCATGCCACGTTCTCCAGCTGCCTTTGTTGCATGCTGGATTGCACCCTGTTCCATCTCTGACTTAAGGCACAGCCCTGGTTTTATTTCATTTTAATCTCCTTGTCAGGACAATCTGCTCTGTCCTGTCTGCTGCCTTCACACCTGGCAGTCCCACTTGGCCCAGTGTGTGAACCACACAGCTTTTCCTCTGCCCAGCCCTCACCTCCTTGTGCTGATGAGAATTTTAACACTGTTTTGGAGCCTCCCTGTCCTCATCTCTCTCCTCATTTAATTTTCTGCTTTTCATGGTTCACCTCACATCAACTCATTTCTGCCTTTCCAAGTCTATAATCCAATTAAAATGAAGTTTGTCCGGGGTTTGACCTTTCTATATTTTCTTTATGATTGGTTATCTGTTCTTCCCCTTTTCACCTTGACAGCTTCACTTTATATATGGAGAAAGTGGTGAGCTGACTGACAGGCAATCAAAATATAAAATATTGAATGGCCAAACAGGTAAAAGACATGAGTGTTTCAGCTCCCCTGACTGTTACATCTCAGATTAATCAGGAGAGAGGCCAAGGAGGGAAGGGAGAGGGTTACAGCCTGGAGGGGCTGATGCCTTTAGAGGCTGCAGATTTCTCCTCTGAGGCAAACACTCCAGCCATTGGCAATTTTCTCTATGGCCCTGGTTTTTTGCTGCCACTGTTTTCTACTCAGTTTAGATTGGTCCTCAGATCTTCACAATCACTTTTCTAAATTCACTTCAAGTTTGTGGTTCAGATGAAAACCAGAGATTCAAGGGGTTTTAGGAAGAGTGTTCTTTAAGAATCTGAGTGTATCTTTCAGTTCTCTTACTGTAATTTTTCTTACCACTCTATGTTACAGTAAAAAATTACCTATAATTCTGTTGATCAGATTGTGATTAGTAATTAATGTTAGAAGCATTTTTTTGAACCTTTAAGTCTTCTCTAAAATCCTCTGCAAGAATCCCTGTTAATTGATGTATTGTAGGTCAAAATAGTTTTCTAAGAGAAACTCACACAAAATTAGTTTATATAAAAAAGCTTTCAAAGGTAAACACTGAGTTCCATGGGTGTAGTTAATTTTATTGATTTCAGTGTAATTAGTCCTTACCTACCCTACCTGTCTGTGTAAGGTGACAAAGGTGCTACGACTAGAGGCAACAATCATTCTGAAACTGTATTATGAAAATATTTTATTGTAAAGAAAGAAAATACTTTTTGAGAATTACTGGGGGAAAATTAGTTGTGAAAGGAATAGGGTCTGTAAATCAGAGGCAGTTTCCATAAATTAGAGCTGTGGAGACTCTGTTTTTATTGATCACAGAAAGTACAAACTCCACTCTTTGATGTTATTTGTGTTTAATAGATTCTATTTGAACTGATTGATCAATTAATGAGTATACCTAATAATTAACTAGTGTATTATCCTAATAGGTAGCACAGCATTAAAGTTCAGGTGACTGTGGAGTGCCAGCATAGCTGATCCCATGGGAAAAGTAAGAAAGAATTTGGAAATTTAATTGCACAGTGGACTAGAGCTAAGATCAGTAAAAATTGCTGTTTTCCAGAATCATGGTCATTCCTTTAAAAGAATGATGCTTCCTCTGTAGGTCACACTCTGTGTGTTCCTCAGACTCGTGTATCTAGGGAAGAGGAAAGATGTGACCAAATGGTCTTTTATTGGTGCTTTTATTTAAACATTTATAGTGCCTGAATCATGAAACTCCAAATCTTCTTTACTTTATTGTGGTACATACTCAGCTTTGACATTGTACTTCCATATACAGGATGAAAACCTGCTCCCTGTGGTATATAGATTTAATCTCTATTAGTACTTCTTTCAGTTAAATAACAGTGCTCTGAAAAGGCCAAGCAGAATTATGTGGCTTAATACAGAATTTTCATGTTGCAGGACAATAGATATAAACCAGAAAATGTGTTTGCAAACAGCTGATAGTAAATTCAGTTACTCTCCCTGGATTCTTTCTGCACACACACACACTTGGAAGTTGTGGGTACAATAAGTCTCTTTTAGCTGGCAGAATGTTGGAAATCCCTTTCCCTAGGGTCAGTTTAAATAGACTTTTGTTACTTGTGACACTGAATGAGCTGAATACCTCCATTGTCTTTCATAAAATACGCCAGACTAAGACTGTATAGCTCCCATTATATATTCTAAATCATAGAAACTTGTATTTGGTTATCTTTTTAAATTGCTAAACTAAGGGCTGATGCTATTTTTATTAGAGCCATGTCTCTTTTTGCCACTCAAATTTTAATGGTGACAAATCTTGTATGCCTGAAAGTGCCAGAATTTTATCAGTGCTTTACTGGTAAAGTTAATATTTTAAAGGTTATTTCAGCACTGCAAGCAAACTTCTGCATTTCAGCTTTAATTTCTATTGATTTTTTTTGCACTAAAAGTTTTGAGATATGACATCTTTTTATCGCCTATAACATCAGAATGTAAATTCTTTGATTGCCATAGCAGTCTAAACTGATTAAAGGTCATCACATTTTGGTTAGTCTTTATCAATATATTTCTCATTTGTGTCCACAAAGTCTTCATTTCTGTGCTCTTTTCCTCTGTACTAAGGTGGAGATAAAATTAGAGAGCAATTTGTTCACACAGGTGTGGCATGTGAAATTTTATCTATTTTTTTACAATTGTGTGATGTTATTGGGGGAATCCCCTTTTTTTTAAGTGTATGAGAAAAATGGTGCTAATCGTTCACAATAATAGAACATCTGGAAATCGCTGCACTGCAAAAGCAGAAAGCATTTCATTAATATTTATCCTCTGATGGTGCTACTCCATTAAATTAGGTTGTCTGGTCTTAGACCATTAGCACCATTGTGCCTTCCACTCAGCCAGTCTGTTTCTTTACATATGAAAAAATGCCTTATCTCTAAAGCCAAGTATAAAATTAGGATAGATACAGATTCAGATAGGCAGAGGTGGCTGCAGGAAAGAATTTGATTCTGAAAGGTTTTCCTGTTCATGCACAGAGCAAACTGTCATGGATTTGTGAACACTGTCCCTCATAATCAGAACTGAATCAATTTACAAGAAGAATCACACAAACAATAAGAAAAACACAATTTCCTTAGAAACAGAGATAGCATTTTCAAAGTTTATAATGTAATTCTGTTTAACTTGGATAGGTAGTCATAGACTTAGTATTACATTGTATAATAATGTTGGCATAGCTTGCATTTGGGTTATATTTACGTTTTAATTACAGATTCTCACCAAGATAAATTTGCAGTAGGCTGTGGAAGAGGTCTTATGAATTTCCTCATATCAGATTGTGTCTCGTAGTTCTATGAGTATATTATATTATATTAGATAGACTCCTTTAACTCATGTTTAACCCATCAGCCTCTGTGTTCTCAGCACTGCTTCTTCTGAGTCCTTTGCCATCTCAACATCACAAATGCTGCTCTCATACTGATGTAAAGGATCAGAGCATTTCTTGTGTCCCTTTTCTTCTTGTGAACACTGAACCATACATAGTGGCCAGCTGTATATTATCTTATGTGCCATGGGAGGTAAAGCTATATCAGTTCAACTCATGATTTATTTTGCAGATTTTGTAGTAGCCCTCTGTAGTTACAGAATAAATTTAGTCTGTGGCTTTTCCCATTGATTCTGGCCTTGTTACTGTCTAGGTCAGAAATCTATCACAAGAGATAGATCCTTCTAGCACACAAAATCATGCTTCCTTTTGATGGAAACTAGGGTGCATGATAAGTGGGTCGATAGATATCTGTATTTTGCCACAACTTGAAAGCAGGATCTGGGGAAAGCATGCACTAACATCCAGGAAGTACATTTAAGTCCTTCAGTTCAAAATTGATTTTTTGAACACTGAATCCCTGCAAAAGTGAGTGCATATGGTCTATAGCAAGAATAATACAAAGCATCCCATAATTCTGTGCAGACTGGAATTGTATTTTTTTTTGTTCTGAGTCCATCTTCAGCCTCCTGTCAGGAGTGGCCAGCCTTGAGAGTCAGCTCCGTGCATCTCTGTGGGAAAGCTCTGGCTTTCCAGGTAGGCTGCAGAGCAATTGTCAAAAGAATGGAATGGTGGCAAAGCATCCACTCTTTGGAGAATTTTCTTTTGTATGAATCCAGTCCTAAAAGGCTGAGTTCTTTGTGCAAAACATTCCAGCCCTGCGAGGTTTCTGGCTATGAATCATTTTGTCTTGAGTTTGAGCAACTTTTTCCTCAAGCTGCTGAAGCTTGTTCTCAAACCAAGGTGACAGGTTCCCTTCCCACTGTTTCACGTGCAGTAACAAATCTTGCCCCCTTCCCCATATGGCAGCACTATTACTTTTAAGGTTGTGTGCTCCCAGACATGATTTTTCAGTCTGTGGGATGGATGACACGAGAGGCTGCAGAAGGAAAGGAGAGGGGAAGGGCATGAAGAAGGGACCTTTCAGGACTTCCTGCAGGCAACCCCAGGCAGGTGGTGAGCCAGACAACCCCTGGAGATGGCCAAAACACCTTCCAGAAGGGACAGGCAGTGATGGCTGCCCCTCAGGAGATTGCTGTTCATCCCAGAAGGACCCATTTTGTTGATTGTTACCATCACACATCACAAATGTTACCCTTGTCACGCTCATCGTCTTTGGCCAGCTACAAATAATGAATTCTATTTGCTGCCTGCCTGTCCACGCCCCTGGCTATGGTGTCCCAAATGTATGTTTTACACAAGCAGCAGTTAGCCTGTAATAACATGTAATAGATATAGCTCAGATTGTTTCTTTTTCAAAAGTCATTCCCACTTTTTGCTGCCACTGGCCTTGTTCTGCAGGCCCCAGGGAGTAAATATTATCCCTGGATCTTGGGGAATCTCCACTGATTTTTTGGACAAAATTTCCATTTCCATCCTCCTCTTAAAGACCCTATTTCTTTTTTAAATTCCATCAGTTTTTTTGGTAATCTCTCCAGCAGGTCAGAAGAAGCAGTACATTGTTAAATGCCAGGACTTGATTTCAAGCAGTAAGGTAGTCTAGGGAAAAGAAACAGCTTGCAACTATTACATTGTACGGTGAAATCCCTTAGGTGCTGGTCTCTTCCTTAGCTGACAGGCTCTAAATAAAAATTTCCAGAGCATTCCAGAGTATAAAATCAGTGCCCATCTATGGGCCATGACAGACCACTTTGAATCATACTAATAGCTGTATAAAATAAGAATTTGTTGTTTACATAATTTGCAGTGAAGATTTCCAAGATCTTTCCTTCACGGGGAGCTTAATCAGGAAAAAAAAAAAGCACCTATCACTCAAACAAGTAGGCTTTCTGTCAGAAGAAAACAGTTATTTTCTGAAATGTGTTAAAGTATGTCTAAAATCTGCTAATCTGTTCAAAGTGAAGTTACAACATTTCAAGTAATTGGGAGAAGTCTTATAGAAGTAATTAGATGGTGTATTAATTATAGTCTCTATCCATAAGATTACATGAACATTTTATCCTACTATTTCAGTTTAAATACACGCTCCTCACACCTTCAAATTTTGGTAGCAGACTGTAGAAAAAATCAATATTTCCTCTTATTGTAGTTTCTCAAGTTATTTCCCCTGTTTGAAGCACAAGTTAAATGTAGTTATTTTTAATATTGATCATGGTTGCCTTCCCCCTGCTCCTTCCCTTAACAGAATCATTAGGTTGCTTCTGTGTGTTTGTTTTTTAATCTGGTTTTCTCAGCCATCTTCCCTGTATTCCTACTGAGGGGATAGTGATCCACCTGCTGCTCTATGCTAATGTGATTTGTTACACACGGCTGAAGTTAACACAGCATGTTTTATAAAAACTGTTTGTTTTATATAAAAAGTGCATGCATATTGCTGAGAAGAGGTTAAAAGTCCAACAGAATCTGACTGAAACCTAATCCTCTCCTGGGTATATCTCTTCTGTGAACTAGATTTCCTTCTGAACAGGCTGGAAGCATCTTTTGAATAACTTACACCTGCTCTATTATAACTGCAGGTTATAATCAACCTATATGGTGCCCTGTAGGTGTCACAGTTGGACTGTTAAGCACATGCCAATGACATTTCTGCTCAGTTTGGAGACAAATCCTGCTCCAAGGGAGCAAACCTCACCTTAAGGCAACGCATAAAATATTACAGATTACTGGTTTATCAAGTAACTAATGACAGGGAATAAATATTCTTCTTCCAAGTCATCCACTCATGCAAAAGCATCATCCAAGACATGTCTAGCAAAGCAGAACTCAGTTAAAGCACAAAAATTGATGTTTCTGGTCTCCATACTAGAGCAGCTGGTCTGCAGTGGTAATTCCCAGAGACCATAATTCTCAGGGGTCTCTGCGAGACTCAGGAATTCTCAGCAGCTGCCTGGGATCAACTGCCAGGAGATTAACAGGGGCCTTCTGCACAGACTATTTCTCCTTATAGAGTTTCAAAATGAATTCCATGTATGACTACCTTACAACTACCTGCAAAGAGATATTGAGCCTCAGCAGCAGGGAATCAGCTGAACCATGCTGGAAGTTGACAGGCTTTAAAGAAAAAGTTAATTCCTATTTTCTTTTACCCACAGGTCTACCCACGGATAGCGCCGGCATTTTGGCACTACCTGCGGGTAGAAGTGAGTAGCGGGTATTTGAATACTCCCACATCTTTATTTTACAGCTTGGTAGTGTTTACTGACCTCCTACTTTGTCCATTGTGCAAAAAATAATGAGCTTCCATTCTAGTTGCCATTCTTCTGTGGATGTAGTCTTGTACTAATTCATGTTGGTTTGGCTGCGGTTGGGTTGGTTGCTAACCCAAGTCACAAAAACATGTCTGTTTTTGCAAGGTTAAAGACAAAAAACCTGGAATCTAAAAGTCAAGGCCATATCATACATTCTGACTGTAGCACAGAACCAAAGTACAGAAATCCATACCTGCACCTCCTTTTATGAACACATTTTACATTCATGAGAAGAATATGGAGCTTCAGTGCTGTTATATCATTTTTGCAAAGATTGTTCGACTCAACTTGATATCATTTCTTCCCTCTTTTGTCCCTCAGGAGCATGAGCAGCTCAGCTATTCCTCCACAAGGTCCAAGGCTCCAAGTGTTATCATCACAGGTCTCAAGCCAGCCACCAAGTACATATTTCATATCAGAGTCAGGACGGCAGCAGGATACAGCGGCTATAGCCAGAAGTTTGAATTTGAAACTGGAGATGAAAGTAAGTTTCACTGAAGGGAAAAAAAAAAAAATACATTAAAAGTAGCATCTAATTCTAAACCAGTGAGACATTGGGAGTTTGAATGGCTGAACCCATACCGTTTGTTTATCACAAAATGACCAGTGCTATGTGATAAAAAACAAGCCTCAGACTCACAGTTCTGGATTTACAACACAAAGCCCAATGTTAGCCCAATGCTGCAGCTGAAGGAATGTCCTCTTCCATAAAATTTCCTTCTGGGTCTCTTCTAAGATGCTCTAGGATTCTCTGATCATTTCTTTCCCTATACAAGTCCTATAGGAATACCCTTAGCCTGGCTTTCCCTAAGTCCAGCAGCTTCACGTGAGCTCCCGGTGATGGACTCTTCACTCTGTAGTTGTCAGTGCTTCCAGGCTCCACAGATAAAAACTGAAAACTTTTATATGTATTTTCATCGACCACTAAACCTACTAAATTTGGCCCTAAGAAGCAAGAGGCCTTCCTATTCCTACAAAATACACAAAAAGGCTTCATGTGTGATGTTCATGCTCCGAACAGTTTTATATTTGTCATGTGTTGCCCTCCATGTTCAAGGAAACATAGCAAAAGGTATTTTCATGTATTTGAGAGAAAATTAGTGTAGCAGATGCAGCACTAAAACACTCATTAATTAAATTACTTTAATTAGCCAGTTATGTATACCATGTTTTTCATTAGTGTTTTAGAATTCAAGTTGTTTAAGCTAATGTACAGACTCAAAACTATGTAAGTGCTTCCAAGAGCACCCAGGGATTTGAGTTCCATTTTTATTGCTTCTTAACTTCTATTTCAAAAATCAATCAGGGATAGATTTCCAAGTGCTTAATGCCTAATTGGATTTTTTAAAATTTTCTGAGTACTTAAGCCAATTGGTTTGAATAGGAGTTGAGCACTTGGGTGCTTTCAAGAATTTCAGTAGATCTCATCTGTAACTTCTGGTGCAATAAATACAAGACTTAATTCATGTAAAAGGAAAATAGTATCTCAACCTCTATGAGGTTTCACATTGTGAAAATGTCACTTACCCATCTAAATCCGGAGGGCTGTGGCTCCAGTGACATTTTCCTCATTGGCATTGAGGGAATCTCCTGGGAGTGACATTCCCCTTACTCCATCCTGGCCCCATCTCTCCTTCTCAATGCACTGATGCAGCTGGCCCTTGGCCTGCATGGTGAGCTTGATTTTAACATCCTTTCTGAAGTATAACATCAAAGCTGAACCTGATACTGAAATAAACTGGAAAAATAAATCTGTTTATGATGCCATAAACAGACCTAACACATCTTATCTCCCAATAATTCTGATTTCTTTTACTTCTATGTCTAAGCACTTGCTGCCTAAGCTGGTTTCACACAGCTGAATAAATAGAATACAGCAAGGGTTTTTTCAGTGTTTCAAGATACTAACTAACATTTACACGGAGAGATTTGGGAGAGTTGTGTTGAGATTTGGGCTGCTTGGTTCTGTCAGTACCCATAAATGTTAATTTGCCCTTCCTGGCCTGCATCTGTCTTACAAACCAGTCCTAGTCCAGCTGTGTAGAAATCTCTCTTCATCATTTACTATTCTGGCAGTGTGCAGCTCAGCTGAAAATGTTCTGATTTTTTAAATATTCATTTTTCTCATTTTTTCTGAAAGGCAGCAGATAATATTAGGCCAAGGCAGAGTATTGCAGCTCCCGCCATCCCTGCTTGCTAGAAACAAGTTACTTGGTGAAAATTTCACTTTTTCAATTACTTTTTGTGGACTTTCAATTGGATTTTAATTAATTCAAAAGTAGCATTTTCATGAGAAGGCTGGGAAGAATAGAGCTTTAAAAGTTTGTGTTGTGAACAGAAAACTTATCAACCAGCACTCTCATGAAAATAACAAAAAATATCATAAGTCAGGTATTTGATAAAAATCCTCCTTAACTGGCCTTAGCTTGTAACATCCTTCAGCTCTCTTCCAATTGAACATGTTACAGGGAAGAACTCCCAGACCATTTGCAGGTAACAGCCCAAGGTTGTTCCATTTACTCTGCTTGAATGTTGACAGAATTTGTTCATAGATAGCGGTAAACCAAGCAGTCAAAAATTAGGGTTTTTCTTTAATAGAATAATTACAGAAAATTAATGATTCATCAGCTGTGAGATGTCTTTATCAATGTCCTAAAAGATCCTGTCCTTTGGCAGGACAGTGTCCTGCCTTCTCTGATCTTCTGGGGAAAATACATGTGTCACTTCAGTTACAAAGGATAAAATAGATACCTCATTACCGGGAACACTAAAACATTTTGGTGGGATTGCTAAAAGTGAGGCATGAGGTATAGAGAAGACCAAATCTGCAGCAGTAGTGGAGGAAGTTAGTTATTAAAGCTGATGTGTTTTCTGGGAAGCACCTCTCTTACTGACCCACAGACTGAGGCAGCCACAGCTTGGGTAGCCCTGTTGTTGAACCCTTCACCCTGCTGCAAAGGCAAACAAGTGGAGCATCCAAAAGAGTGAAATTTGTATTTTCTTTGTGGTAGGAAATGGAGTTACCCACCATAGTCAGAAAAAATCTCTTCAGAGAAGCAGGGTTGGACAAATGGATGCTGACAGGCATTTCTCCCCCTTTTAAAGCTCAGAGGCTGCACCTGGGAAATGTGAAACCTTTCCAAAGCACAGCAACCACCACTTGTGACTGTGTTTCTTGTTGCCATTTTATCCAGTCTCTCTTTCAGCACCTTACAGGCAAAACACTCCTAGCAAAACTGGCAGGTTTTCATACACTCCAGCACACACACAGCTGCCACTGCTGGGGCTTCAAATTGGAGCATAAACCTCACTTGCAGTTCCTGCTTTTATCTGTCAGAATTACCAGCTATCTGAGTCACCACAAAAACATTCTTGTCCTTCCTAACAGGGAATAAAATGTGTTCTGACAATAAAAAAACATTTGTCCTAGGGCAGAGATGCTTTAATCTCTGGCTGTTACCCTCTATTTTTTTCTCCCTCTCTCTTCTAACCAGCTGTTTTTGGAATGCCTGTTTGGATTGGTTGGTTTGTTGTTTGGGGTTTTTTTTAATTAATGATTCAGACTTTTTCTTTTCTTTTTTCTTTTTTTTTTTTTCTTTTTTTTNAATGGTTTCTTTACATTACCTCAGAGGTCTTTCTGCCCAGAGGAATTGGTAAAATATTGAACAATTTACAGCTTTTAGGCAGTTTTCTTGCCAAAGCAGGGCTTGTTCTAAAACCAAGGGTATTTTTTTTGTAAGCCTTGTCATCATTAGAAAAAAATAATCTGAAAGTGGAATGGTTGGCTTGTTCTGGAAGGGGCCTAAGGGGCAATTTTGCATTTATACAGTGTGGATTTGTGCTTGGGCTGAACAGAGTGGTAAATGTGAGCACATGATGATATTTAGTCCAAAAGCAATGCAGTATATACACTTTAAATTATTAAATTATTAACAATAAAAACCGAAACCTTTTAGAAATGCTAATAAAATACCTGATTCGGTGTTTTATAAGGTTGAAAATTGTGAAAAAATAATTGGCTGAAACTCCAATATTGATGGATCAATAACCTTAATTTCTTCAGTCTCAGATGGTGATTTTTGTGTACTGCTAGAAAATTCTGCTGAATTTTCACATTCTTCTCCCTCTTCCCACATCCACAAAATCCGCCTTTAACTTTTCATCCTCAAATCAGGCTGTTTTGGATTTGCCACCAAATGTGACTCCATTCTTTCCAGAACTCCAAAGCTCAAGAAAAGGGTCCAGAATGATTGATTCTAGTGCAGGTCCACTACTGGTTTAAGCACATGCCTTAGTTCATGCCCTGAGAGAGAAGCCATCCCAAAGATTTTTAGAAAATATATTGCTTTACCAATGCAAAATGGAGATAGCTTTTTTTTTTACAGTGTTTTATGTTTTGACTATAGCAAATTGAACTCCTTGTTGAAACAAAACAGATCAGATGACGTGTATTTCATATTTAGAAACTTCTTGTTGGGTCTTTCTCCCCCTCTGCCTCGTCCTACTGTTCATTCAGTGTTAGTCAGCGCTGGATACCAAGAATGTCTCATTTTAATCTTTAAGTATTTCCTTGCTGTGTTTAATACTTCCAGCCATTTGTTCTTCACATTTGATTTTGATCTATCTGATTGCACTACTGTGTGTGTCCAGAAAACCCAGAGACTTCACTTTTCCTCTGCATTTCCTAAACAAGAGCGGCATCCTTGTTCAGATCTCGAGCTGCCTGCACAGGCTTTCTCCATTTATCTACTGGCCAGGAAGTGGATGTTTGGGGAAAACACTTGGAAGAAAGCTTTTCAAGTGAACAGACACCAAAAAGTTTTACATTCCTATGCTAGTCCTTTTTAAGATCACCTTTCCTTTGCCTTCTCATTTCCCCTTTGACTGGGGCCCATCAGCTCACTGTACCACAGGAGCTGCACAGGGACTGCATTTTCATTTGTGAAGATGTAAGGACTGCCCTAATGACACTTTGTGGTTTTTTAACCTATTGTTTTAAGCACTGTTGTTTACAATGTCTTGCAAATCCCCCTGACGGCCTGTTGCTGTCTGTTAGAGCTCCAGTGCTCACTGTCCACACTTATCTGTCTTACAGCTGCTCACTGTTATCAGTCTGGCTGTCTTCCTGTCACTTTTTTATCTTTCAGTCTGCTAGAGGGTCTGCTGCCTGATAGATGTCAAATTGAAGTAACCAAGGGATGTAGCTGAGAGACAGAAACGAGCTGTCATTAGGGCTTCCAGCTCTTTTATACCAAATACACAGACTTGTAAAATGTTTTGGAGAAATTTGCTCAAAGAAAGGGCAGAGCTGGAAGATTCTCTTTGATTTTCAGCCCCCTTGCACTGTGACTAAAACCTCTGGAGCATTTGTTCCAGTGTGCCCAATGAAGAAATGAGGAAGCCTCAGGATATTTCCCTTCAGCCCAAAGGGGAGGGAAAGTGCAGCTCTTCTTCCATACATTTGGATGAAGAACCTAGAGAGAAGATGGGACAGGGCATGGATGTAAAAAGTGGATTGTAGATGCAGAACTGACACCAGGCTGGATGCAGAAGGGATTTCTGGGCATGGTGTTAAGCAAGGAAGCTGGAATGATGCAATTAGAAAATTTAAGCATCATTTCAGGAATATAACATGAGTTAAGCATGAAGAGCAATGGCAGTGAGGAGTTTATCTGGCTAACAAGATTCTGGGTGCATATTCATGGTACAGTTTTAAAATCACTTTGATAATCAAATCAGCTGCAGGTAAAATGTGCCTGAAGAGTTTTGCCACCCAGATATTGCAGTATACAACTGAAACATCTTGGATAAGTTACAAATTCTCCCTTTTCCTTGTCTTAGCTACTATTTTTTTTGTTTTCTTTAAGTGTCCAAATGAACTTATTGAACAGACAGGTAGAGAGAATGAGACATAGTACCAGATTAAGTCAGTTAGAGGGATGCTAAGCTCCCTTAGCTCTGCTCATGATTTATGATAAATTTGAGGTGCTCTGGACAGTGTAGAAACAACAAAATATTGATTTTAGCTATAGGAATGCTGGCCATGTTGTCCAACAAATGAGATTCTGGAAAAAAATGCTGTGTACTTCTGTGATTAAATGCAACATTTTCATATGTACACACAAAGGACTGAAATGAGGTTGCAGGAACTTGCCACAGTTGTTTTTTAAACTGTTTTTCTGTCTTACATAATCAGGAAGTTCTGAGGAGAAACACAGGGTCATAGACAATTATAAACAGGAAAAATAAGGAAGGAAAACCAGGAAGGGACAAAAAATATTCAAGAATATGCACAGCAGAAACAATTAAAGCTCTTAGTATTTACAACTTGAACTTTACCTTAAGAGAAAGGTGGAGAAAAGAGCAGAGAGGCAGAGAGATACATAGAANAAAAGAGCAGAGAGGCAGAGAGACACATAGAATTTAATTTAGAATGGAAAAATGCTGTAAAAATTCTAGGTATTGAGAGTCTCTGATTACTGTCTTCTCACTGCCGAAATATTTTTTGTGGAATTTTTTGCCTGCATGTGATAAGTCTGTGTATGTGGATACTCACATGTGCTTAAATATGTATTGTTCACTGTGCTGTGCCTTTATTGATTTTATTGAGGGATCACTTCAAGCAAAAATAAGTATTTCCATCATTTTGCCTTACCTGCCTCTCTGCCAGTTTTTAACAAATCTACATTTTCCAATTATTCTCGTCTGCCATTTGACATTTTTATCTGACAGGTAAATTACGGTCATCTGGAATTTTCAGGCTTGAAAGCTCCTTGTAGTGGTTTAACTACACAAAAAAAACCCCCTTAATGTATTCCACTCTGGCCTCAAAAATACAAACAAGAGAAAGAGAATTATCACTTTTCAAGTAGGCACAGTCTCAGCTAAAAATTGTATTGCTTACAGGCAGAAAGAACTGAAGTCAGTTTTGAATTACTCCCCTTCATTAATGTGACTGCAGGTGCCTCTTTGGACCATGGAGTCAGTCCCTACATTTGCATCAAGAAATTCTGGGTTGTTGGCCTTGGCAGTGAATGTCTGTTGAAGAAAATCACAGCTAATTCTTCTAAGCTCGTGGTTTGCTTTCCTCCTGCCAAATTCACTATTTTTGCACATATTTTTTTCTTACTAAAAACAAAAGGAGAGCTGCAGTTTGTCCTCTCCTTTCCACTGCAGAGATGGGCAAGAAAGACTCCTCTGAAACCTTCTCCATGTACAACTTCAAACTGTGCCTGACTTTGACAATCTTTGCCACATTTAGCACAACTCCCACTAGTCAGAAAATGAGATTCAGCATTTGCATTGTTACTTGTGTGCCATGATATTTGTTATGTTGCATTTTTCCAACTAAACCTGAGCCTGTGGAAGGTAAACACAGAGCTGGAATCCACTCCCACAACATCACTAGATATCATTTAACTGTGCAGTCAATATTTGCTCCCTCATTTATTGGAAGATGTGTACATTTAACTTGTCTGACCACAGGTACTGAATGCCTTGGAATTTACTGCCTATGCATGCTTCCATCAAATTATTTGGACAGAAACCTGATGGCAGAAATAAAAAAAAAGTTGGGTTTGCTGAAAATTTGACGTAAGCTGCTATTGTTTCTATTTGCTTTGCTACTCTTACAAAGCCAGTTTACACCATGAGTTTTTAAGCCACACACGAACATTGTTCGGAAGCCAAATGCTTTTCTAGGAAACAGCATTTTGTGAGGCTTTGGATAGCAATGTGTGCATCAAGCTACATCAGCTGCAAAGTGAGAGAATATCACCTGCTGAGCTTTCTAGACAGCAGCCTTGGTGGTTTCCCTAAGCTTTAATCACCTGATGCCTAAAAAAAGCTGAAGATTTTGCTTCTTGAACAGTTTGCAAGTTTACGAAATCAAGGTTGCTTCCCTGATGTAAAAATTATTCCCTTTTCTGTATTTACTCCTGCTTTCAGAAATCATTGAATAGAATTATTTTATTCTTCTTTCAAAACAATGTTTTATTTCCCGTGGAAATAGTAACAATTGGGTAAATGTCATGTGGTGTAAATGTTCAAGTGTAACAGAGTTTAACAAATAAAACTTTGGAGTCACAAGACAGGAGACAGAGAAGAAAAATTACCCTGATTCTTTTTCTGCTTGTGTAGTATTTGGACAATGAGGACCACCTGGACTGTAAGTAGGTAAATTCTCAATGTAAAGATTTAATATTATACACGAATAAATTATAATAAATTAGGAAGTGTCCAGCAACTGGATAATTTCAGGTGATCTTTTTTTAACTCAACATCCTAGAAAAAGCAGAGAGAAAAACAAAAGGCAGAAGATTTATTTTTTTTTTGTCAACTACAGAGTTGCAAATCACTAAAGCATGTTCTGATAAGCTATATGTATTTTGTGACAATGAAACTGAACACTAGACATGCTGAAGAATGTGTGAAGCTACACATTAGGTGTGGGGGTTTTGCTTTGCTTCCTCCTGAACCCACTTTAGTATTTTCACATACCCAGCACTGCTGCTGACTTCACTGGGACAGGGGGATGGAGAGAACTTCTGAATTAGGTACAGGATTAAGATAAATAAAGCTAAGGAAGAAAATACAGTTTTATGTCCAAAATCCTGTCATATTCAAACTTTAGTAAACTGCAAGTGTGTGAGAGTTACAAATCCTCCTTTTATGAACCTGCAAACATCTTCTCCCCTCCATCCTAGTTGGGACATGGATTGTTGTTTCTCGCTTCACAGACACGTCTGCATCCGATGCCCTTGCTAAGCACTGAGGAAACCATTAAACACAAATTGTGACGTTTGGCCATTGAAATGATTTCAGCCATTCTGCAAAATCCCTGGGTGATGGATGGAGCATCAACCTCTTCTCTCTGTGCCTCTCTTTCAGCTTCTGATATGGCTGCAGAGCAGGGACAGATACTTGTAATTGCCACTGCTGCTGTTGGTGGATTCACTCTCCTGGTCATCCTCACTTTGTTCTTCCTCATCACTGGCAGGTAATCAAAACACTGTTCTTGTATAGTCCCATCTAAAATTAAGAATTTAAGAATAATATTCAAGTCATTAAACCACATTTTCAGAGCTAAAATTAGGGTTAGTGGAGTATCAGCACTGGTCTTACAGTTCTTTTGTGAGTGTTGTTTTTCATAAAGATACAGTTTGGGGAGATAAGGAATTATGTGAAATCAGAAAATACTTTGGATATTTTAGAAATAAGTTTCTGGACCTCTTGCCTGCAGAGTGATAATGTAAAAATACAGTATACCTGCTGCACCCTCAAGGCTCTGACATTACCAGGAAAAAAAAAATTCCCACAGTGTATTTTACCAAATCTCATTACTGTCAATTGCAAAACTTCAGAGAGTGCATTACTCAGATGTCAACAGAGGGTGCTGCACTTTTAGATTTGTAATTACACATCTGTTTTTTCGGTATGGCATTACCTCTAATTTCAACAGAAAGTGAAGTTCTGTCAGTGCAGGCCAGAGGTTTTGTTTGCAATACCCCAGCAACTAAATATGGCACTGCAGTAGCTGCCTTTATGTGAATTAATGCTCTCCCTGCTAAATAATAAAACCAGTTAAATCTAATGTTCTGATGAAGGTAATGAGAGCAGTTAACCTCGGAACATATTGTGGCCTTAGATAATCTTAGAGGCAAAGTAAATATTCCTGCAATTACTACAGAAGGTGACGAACAGTAGGATCTTTCAGGAGAGGAATTATTTAGAGAGAATTTTCCAGAGAAAATGATTGTGTGGAATCCATATGTGAAATCCTGAAACAACTCAGACACCTCCTTTAGAAAAAAAATCACTAAATTTGGGAATGAAAAAAATATGGGAAAGGGTTTCTTTCTGTGTTTCTTCCTTCTGTTTTCTAATGTTAAGAATATCAGAGATTCTCTTGGCTTTCTACTGCCTTGCTCAATGGGACCATTTCAATTATGTGAGATAGGAATTCATTTTGAAGTGCTGCCTAAATGCAGTGATAAGAGCATGTTCCACAGAAGACAGAGCAAGAAAAATCTTGAATAAATACTCAATTTACTCTAGGACTGGAGGCAAATTTCAGCACAAAAAAATGGGACTTGTACCCTACAGATGTGCTCTGCTTCACTGTTTAGAATTAACAATTTGATGAGCGGTTGAGTCTCAGGGCTGCTGATGAGCCTATTCAGAGTGGAGAGGCTGGGTTAGATGAGCACCTGCCTCTGCACTTTGCTGGGTGATTATCCACCAGGAGCAAGCAGGAAGCACTCCTGACAATTGCAGATAAGAATATGAGAGCAACAGAGTTCAAGACACAGGACTGGGGTCCTGGCTCCGTTTCAGGAAATGGGATGTTAAAGCTCAGTCTGATTTAGTCTTATCTCCGATTGTTCTGCAGCCAACATGAGCAGAGAATGAGGAGACCCCTCTGCTGGTGATTAATCACTGGCTTCTGTAGTCAAACTATGGGGCCACATGGATGTTTAGGAGGGTTGGGTAAGGTTAAGTCTTGTTTCTTTGACTGTTCCTTTGGGAAAGCACTTGGAGTGTAAGAACCTTGGTTTAGGGCTCTGGATAGGTGGCACCCTATAGATCATTTGTTCAGGTCCTAAAAATGGCCCTGGGATCCGTAGGGGGTCCCAGCAACTGGTGTTCAATCTCAAGGTTTCCACAGAGGGAGAATCCACTGGTTTGCATTCCCTCCACAAGGGTACATCAGCTTCAGGAGTTTCTGCCCTTAACTTCCTCATCATCACCTGCACTGAATGAACTTGGGACTGTTCCTGCAGTGTTTCAGCACTTTAAACAAACCATTGTAATGAGGTGGGTGTGTTCACCTGTTCCTCATGGATCTCCACTGTTAGTATGGGTATACTGACTGTAATTGTTTTTATTTAATTTTATAATGCTGTTAATGTTCACACAGAGGACAGGCATTTTTTTTCAAGCTGGTCTTGGACTTCCATGTTTGTACTCCAGAGCACTGCTGTTCTCTACTGGCATCAGAGCCTCAACAACCATTTGCTATGCTTTAAACCAAATGGTTTCCCTCTAAATAGTAATTTTTAGGCTGCTCAGTGAGTGAGAAAGAGCTTTAAGGCCAAGACAAATATTTTGTTTTTGCTTGACTGAAACAGTTGGTCCTGCCATGTGACCCCCTAAATCAGTATTATCAGACCTGCAGGTAGGCAGTGTTTGGCAGCTCAGACTGCACAGAGCCACCCAGCAAAAGAGTAAAAAGGGATCCTCATGTGAAAAATTATTTTCTTTTTTCATGAGACGTGGTGAAGTCTTACAGTTCTGTTCTGAAGAAAATGAGAGGGTATTTTATCCACTGTATGTGAAAGTTAATGGGATAAAGTTTAATTACCACAGGTCTACGCATGCAAACAGGAATGCAGGAAAATAATAATTCATTGGAGTATCAGAATTCTTTGGAGGAGTCAAACTTAAAAAAAAGTATTACTTCAAACTTAAATTCAGGTAGTAATTGTTATGCTAAACATTCAACCATGATCTGTTTTTCTTTCCATATAATCTGTTTGTAGTTCATCATGCTTATTTCTCTCTTTAGATTCAGAAGTAAATATATATTCCAAATGCAAAGAATTTGGATTTCATAAGATTGCAGATAAAACTTGGTGTACATCTGTTTTATTCATGGATTTTATTTAAAACCTCACTTGTTTTTCTTGAAAGATGCCAGTGGTACATAAAGGCCAAAATGAAATCTGAGGAGAAAAGGAGGGCTCATCTGCAAAATGGACACTGTAAGTAGTTCAACACTATATAATATCTATATCATGTTTCAAATGAAGAAAGTCCACTGTTTCCAGAACAACTTTTGCCCTTGGTGTTTTAATCTGGTTATTTGAGTAGTTCCTTATTGTCTGCATCATCAGTGGTCTTTATTTTTGTTTGCAATTCCACTAAATCTATTCTAGTTATTAAATGGTTTTTTTTTGGTATTCAGCTAATAATATTTAGCAGGTTTTCAGGTATATTTCTTTGAATTCTCAGTTGTTCTGGGTACTGAATTTCTGCCTCAAAATTCCTCTCTTGACTGTGTGACAAGTCTAGTTCTCTTTGGATTTAGGGATTTACGCTTCCAGCCACCCAAGAAATAAGAAGTAGAATGGGTTGTCTTCCCTCATGTTCCTGCTCACTGATCAGTACAGTGAGAGAAAATCCTGGTGATCTCTCATGGGCAGTAATTAGTTTATATACCTTAGTTTAGCTACCTACTTTAAATGAGTTGCCTTACTGTTTTCTGTTAGAGTAGCAATTTAAATCTGTTTTTTTTTTAATTCAAAGGATATCAGATTTTATTCTTTCATCATTTTGATAACATCTCTGGAAATGCTATGATCAACACAGAAGTAAAATATTTTTTCAGGTAACACCACCATGTCAAGCCAAGTGTCTCTTTCTGTCAAGGAAAAGGGCACATTTGCCCATAAAGTATACTGCCTAGAAAGATGGTTTTGTCATTTGCTTCCAAACATGGCCAGAAATAAAAGAAGACAAAAACCCTCCTTCTGGAGGGCTTGATATATGCCTCTGAGACCGTGACTGAATTTGAAAAAAGCCTCACTCAATGTCTTTCAGGCCAGGGTAAATGACGACTGCATTTCATGTTGACACAAAGCTTCATCTCAGAGCCTTCCCATTCATTTGTAGTGATCTCAGCATCACACTGGAGGGGGCAAGTCTCTACTCTACTCTCCACAGAACCAAGAATAAAGAGGAATTGCTGATTTAGACTCAGCTATTAACTGACAGGAGGAAGAAGGCTGAGAAATGCTTCATTCTTTGTAAAGGGATTCTCTGGACCGAGCTGCAGATGCCTCTTTTTATCGTGATAAACTGATGGATTATTAGCATCAACTTCTGATGATGGATTGAAAGCTTTCCAGAACTTAATCATGATATGGCAGCAGCATGAAAGAATTCCCATCTGGATAGTCCAGAAGAAACAACACAAGTTCTTGAACAGGCTGTACTCAGGAACACAAGGGATGCCAGAAAATGACAGCTTGTTGGAGCCTGCCAAAGCAGTCTGGCACCAACCCACTACTGCCATGGTCATCTCCAAGGAAACAGACAGAAATTATCTTGAAAATGGATCTGGATATTTTTGTTGTCATCTTGCACCTGTCTCTCTGGCTGTTCCAGCTGGTCAGAAGAGAACAGAGTAGCACAGCCCTCCAGGAGTCGTCCTTGGAGAAAAGGAACTCAAAGACTTGACCTGTTTGGCAAAACAGGATGTTCAGCCATCCACTCCTAAATGAAAGGAGGGACCTAGAAACAACTGTTTTCGTAGTAAAGGACAGATAGCCTGAATTGCCCAAGGAGCAGCAAAGGGGAACTGCTTTGGCAATAATCAGTGTTGTTTTGAGGCTGTGCTTTTCCCCATATCATTGAGCCTTCACTTGGTGTCTCTGCAGATCCTTTTTCGAGTGACCAGCTCTTCTGCTGGGTTCTGAAATCTTAAAGCTGAAAGATATAATATATTATTTTCAGTCCTTTCAATTGTCTATTGAAAAAAAAAATAGAAAACTATTGTTGCAATGCATGAATGTCAAGGAGTTCCTGATTCCTTTTATTCTCTCTTTATTGCAGTGCATTTCCCAGGGCTCAAAACATACATAGATCCAGACACGTATGAAGACCCATCTCTTGCTGTCCATGAGTTTGCCAAGGAGATTGATCCTTCAAGAATTCGTATTGAAAGAGTCATTGGGGCAGGTAAAACTATACCTACTGTAAAAAAACCTCTAGGCATGGCAATACTGCTTTTTCATAAGCATTAGGAAATTAATTCATTATCAGTTTTTCACGTAAGGTTGATTTTTTTGCCTGGTTTGTTGGGGGATGTTTTTTGTGGGCTTTTTTGGTTTGGTTTTTTTGGGCAGGGGTTGTTGGTTGATCGGTTTTTTGTTTTGGTTTTTTTTCCAGATATATTCAAAACACTGTGTCACTCAGCATGTGCCATAGTTATTGTCATGTACTGTCATGTCACTGAGGGTGAAATTAGATCAGAAGCTCTTTCTATGGGGATACAAGTTCTGAATATAGAAGACTAGGAAAAAATTATTCTCGAATAGAAAACTGGAGGAGTATGATGGAGGAAAAGGAGAGGCTGGCTTGGGAGAGGCTTTTCTGTCTGATGAAGGATCACTGGCAGAGAGGGAGAAGAGGAAGATCTGTTGATAGGATGTAGACAGTATGAAAGATGTTGCCTTGTAATCCTTTTTTATATTTGCTTCATATATCTTAGTCGCTCTAGAAAGGAAGGATATTTTTCAGTTTAGACCCCTCATTTAATAATATGTTACTACACTGATAACCATGGAAATATCCCCAGTGTTGCTAAGAACTGTTTATGCACTAGAAAACATTGTGCAATAATCCTACAGAAATAAAACTAGGTCTGGTAGCAGACAGGAGAGAGAAAGTACCAACCTGAAAGTAAAAGAGAAAATTCTGTTTCACATTGCAGTCCATAGTGCTGGAGTACTCCAGTTTACCTGATTGCTTTGGCCACATCATCTGTAGCTGGAGCTGTTCACCTCTGGAATTATGATTTTGGGAGGGGCCCCAGAGGGCTGACCTCTGCAGAAAATGTTCAGTTTGCTTTCTTCTATTTCTTCCTTTTCTTCAGACATGCTTTAGATATTGATCTCTTAGATTGTAAAGCAGATTGAGCTACATTCCACATCTGTGTAACTGCTGATTTCAGTTGAATACAACAGACAAGGATTATTTGTTTTCCTTCAGATTAAAATTGTGTCCTTAATCTCAGTTTAATTCATTTATGAAAAATCTTCTCTCAGCTTCTCTCTCCATTTTCTTGTATGCATGGAAGTGTATGCTTTGACATATTTTATTTTTATGGGCTTTATTTTTATGGGTTTTATTTTCTAAAATTACATCTGTAATTTTTCAACTTCAAAATTATTCACCTAACACCACTTGCAAACAGGTTGCAATGAAATTTAAACCCATTTCTATGCATACAAAATACAGGTTAAATACCATGGGTGAGGCGGGGAGAGCAGAAATTCCCACACTGTTCTTCAGTAGCTGCACAGGGACACAACACATCAGTATAATTCTCAGCAGTTCTCAAGATTTCTGTGCATTCTCTCTAATTCTGTATTGCACATTTCAATTGGATATAAAATGGATTTCTTATCACTAGAGAATTACTTTGAAAAGATGTTTACAGTTTTACAATTGTAAAAAAAAAGATGTTTACAGTTTTACCTGAGTGAAACCAAAAATACACATCTTCTCCAAAATGAAACATTGATATCTTTTATCAAGTCAATTGATAGATGCACTTTTAAATTTGTTCTGGTTTAACTTTTTTTTTTGGCCAATTATTCTCATTTTTAATTTCTGTAACTTTAATTTTAAACGAAAATTATTTCTATTCAAGAACCAAAAGATTTCATTTTGAAACTGCCAAAATGGAAAATCACAAATGCATTTCTGTTCATGACACTTTTAAAACTGTTCTTCTCCTGAAAGCAGTTTCCAGTTTGTTTTTTCCATGGAAAAAGTCACGTCCAAAGGTTCTTGATAATTCACTACTTGCAGTTCCGATAGCTGTGACACTTAAGGCAAGTATTTTTAGTTAGTTTCTTTTTTCAGCTTAACTCTAACCTAACTTTGTACCCCGGTTATACTTCAAAGTATTTGGTGATTGTATCATGCCCATGCACTTTTTTCTGCCCCATCTCTTCTTGCTGTTTCATGTAAAGGTTTAGCACCTCTTCAATGAATGAATTCCCAGAGGTACTTAGTCAAATCTGTCTTAAAATTTACAACTATCCTCCTATTTTCTCTGTTAAAACATTGAAACTCAAGGAAAAGACCAACTCTCCAGCTTTTCCCAGAGCAGACAATATTCTTTGCATGATCTAAATCTCCTGCAAGTTCTTCAAGAAGTGTAAAGACTGAAATGGGGAAGGGAGTTGAGCTGTATTTGATGCTGTGACCTTTCAGTCCTATCAGCAGCCACTCTCTGTGCTGTGAGACATTTGTTCTGATCCCATGCAGTAATACCAGGCAGCACATCAGACTTCCAAGTGACCGACTACTCCTGTTTCACTTTCAATATCACATTTGCACTGCTGAATGCTGTGTGGTTTGCACAGATTAAATTTCTAGACTGCTCAGTTAGCTCCTTTTTGTATAATACACAGTGAGATAGGTGAGGTTGCTGTTATTGAACCAGAGATTATTTTAGTAAACAGGCAATGGACTCTATCTTTTTCTCTAGTTGTGATCAGCCTTTTCCCTTGGAGCAAGAAAAAATGTTGACTTCATTGACATCTGGCTCTTAGCTTCAACTTATTACACATGCAGTCATGAACCTCAGCTGCTGCAGGGTCAACATTTATCCTGTTTATCGTCAAACTTGAGCAGTGAGAATGAGATTCTTTGATTTTAAAACCCCCTTTGGTTGAAACCGTTCCCCTTTGACTTTAAAAACATCGAAAATTCTTTATCTGAACAGAAGTGTAGAAAAGCTACTCTGGGATGAAATCTTGTCAAACTCTCAGTGTAAATAATTCAATGCTTTAAATTATACCATTGATCTCCATCTAGTCTAAAACAGAAGTAGAAGTTATTATACACCTTGGCTTTCTAAATGTGGGAACTGTCTGTTCCACAAGCTGATAGTCTTAAGTTTGACATCATGTCACAAAAAAACCTGCTGGTGGTCTTTATGTTCACCAGTTTATCAATCCAAATATCCAAGGGGAGGGAAATTTCTTTCTAACTTTGCAAATCACGCATCTAAAAAACAGTGAAAGAAAACAGGAGTTCCTTCCCCTGCTTTGGATGTTGTAGAGATAATAAATCTTGGAATTGCAAGTTGTTCAGCTGCCTCCTTCAGTTCAATTCATTTTAAAGCACTTGGTAACAGCCTTTTACAGTCCCTGAGGGATCAATGCCATTATTTATGAAATTCTGAAGCTGTAATATTCTTGTATAATCTTGTAGTAGCAAAATGGTTTATTCTATGACCTATGCTTTTCCAAAGTAGTCTTAAACTGAGTTTTTGCAATTCTTCAGATTTACTGACCACAACATTTCTTTTAAAATCTCAATATTAAGGCTCTAGTATTTTTGCTTTTCACTGCTTCATCAAGAGAAAGAAATTGGAATTTTTTCTCATTTTAGGCATTTAAGCTTGAAAAACCAGCAAGATGCAATAAGGTCATGGCTTTAGGGAAGTGTTCTGCTCCTGCTGAACATGTCACAGAATAGAAGATTGATAGACCATGTCTCCTGCAAAACATTCAGGTTTCATGACTTTCTTTTATGGGAGGACGTCACAAGTCCAAATTATCTACTGCTTTTTCAGTGCAAGTAGTCAGGCAAGCAAACTTTTAAGGAGAGCCTTCTAAAGGAGAAAGGGGCAAAAATCATATAAAAAAATCCTCACAGAACTTCCCCTTTTGTCAGAAGATCCCCAGAGCATTACTCTAATGACATAGATCTTCTCACGTATCTTATATTTGCACACATCTTTAATTTATATTTTAAAATCAAGTAGAAATAAATTGGTGGGAGGAACTGTACAAAGATCTGGGACCACTTGGCTTTTTTTAGCTGTTGAGGAAGCTGCTAATTTATTCAGAGGTTATGTTCAGCATGTGTTAATTGTACTACTGCACTTTGATACCGCTGTCATTGAAGTGAAAGACAAGCTATGAAATTCTTCTTTTAATCTCACTCTTCCTGGATCTCACTGACTAATAAAACTTTGCTTTGTTTTAGTGGAAGCAACAGAACCTAATAAAATAAAAGTCTTGTGACAATATCCATTCTAATCTTGTAACATCAGGGAGTTATAATTTTCTGAAGTGAAGGTTGTTCCTTTAAGGTATACCTTTCTTCTAGATTTGCTTCATATCTGAAGATGCACTGTTACGGAATAGAGCTCCTTTGTTTTGTTTACTTCTGTCCTTAAAGTTTAGGGAAAACTACTACAGACAGCACTCAATGGAGTGTTAAATCCCCAGTTAAATAATCTATCTGTTCATTACTTCCTTTTTGGTTTTTAGCAGTTGTGATTTCAGAATGACTGGGGTAAAAAATCTAGATTTGCTGTGAAAGCAACCTGCACTTGAGAAATGCTCTGAAATCTTTCTGTGAACATTGTTTTTCATTTATTGAATTATGACCCATGGAAAACTGAGCTGCAGTCATCCCAAAAGTGTGTTTGGTAGGGGCTCTAAATAACTTCTGGGTGCCTTCAAGATCAAAGGAAAGTTGTGGTTTCCATACAAACTGAATTAGTAAATGTGTAAGGAGAAAACAGGGAGACACACATCCTTCACAGGCCCTACATACACAGGGAAACATCAGGGGAAAGAAGTTTTGAGATTTCTCTCACTGCACAACTCCGGATTTTCTGGAACTCTTGGCCTTTGGCAGTCTGAACAGGGGAATATTTCATTAATTTCAAGTAGGTGTGAAAGTCCATTTTAATGAATCACATGCAAGTGTTTTTCCAGGTCATAACAGCAGAAAGTACTTTTTAAATTCTTTCTGTAGCTGAAGGAAAGTCAAGTGTTGTGATAGTCTCAGGGTTTTTTCTTAACACACAGCTCTTAGTGTGTTTCACTCCTAGAGATAATATTTCTATCAGTAAATATTTTACGTAGATATTTTATCATCAGTGGAATAAAAGCCCAAGTTATATTTTTATATATATATCCTCAGTTATATATCCTGAACATACTGTTACCAATGTTCAGTCTCAAAGGGAAAGCAAGGTGAGCCACAGTGGGGAGGGCTGAAGGTTTGGCTTTTGCAGGCACAGTGCAAGGCCCCATGATCTCTGCTGTGGCACAAAGCAAAGATGATAGGAAAGGAAAGGTGGTAATTTCTTGTCAAGTACAGCTGAATATTTTGATTTTCTGAGATGTGATAACACTCATCAGTTTGAATATTCAATAGGTTACTTCTCTGTCCACTTCTGTGGAATGTGTGAGTTCCTTGAATATTTTTCTGTACGGGCACTGTGAGTTGCTGAACAGGTATTTTTCATCTCTCTAAGGGGAGTTTGGAGAAGTGTGCAGTGGACGTCTG
Source organism: Cyanoderma ruficeps (assembly GCA_008694505.1). Taxonomy (NCBI): domain Eukaryota; kingdom Metazoa; phylum Chordata; class Aves; order Passeriformes; family Timaliidae; genus Cyanoderma; species Cyanoderma ruficeps. Next base: position 1,925,107 of record VZDJ01006092.1, read on the forward strand.
AAGACACCAGGAAAAAGAGAGATCCCTGTTGCCATTAAAACTCTGAAGGGTGGCTATATGGACAGGCAGAGGAGAGATTTCCTGAGGGAGGCCAGTATCATGGGCCAGTTTGATCACCCAAACATCATTCGCCTTGAAGGAGTTGTTACGAAAAGTAAGTCACTAAAACCTTTCCTTAATAGTTTTATGCTGGCTTTCCCATTCTGTATCATTTAGTATTGAAATTAAGCATTATTTTCTCATTCAGTATGGGTTACAGTTCTCAGAAATCTTCCAAATCATTGACAGTCAATACTGCAAAGTTTGGGACCGTAATAGAAAATGCATAGCCTCTCTGTTTTCAATTTGAAATGTTTAATTTTTATTTTTTAATAACTATTACCTTCATTCAAGAGAAGTCTTTACAGGTTCTTATGAAATAGAGTGGTGAGTTTGCTTATGGACAAGTGGAAAAACCATAAACGTAACTGAGCTGACAATAAAATCAAATCATCTTGTAAAATGGGGTTTTTTTGGAAAAGTGTTCATTATTTATTTGATTGACATTTACTGATTTTGGTACCAGAAGAGATGAATTTCCTATTTTGAAGAAATAAAATAAATAAACTCTGTGTAGCTTGTTGCATACTGCAAATGATTGACTAAAATCCCAGAATAATCTTTGAAATGTTTTACTCCTTATAACTGTTTCAGCTGCCAAGAAGATCCTTTGCCTCTGAAATCCAGGAGGTTTAGTGGTGTTATGGACTTTCTGAAAGGCTGAAGTACCTAGTTATCACTTAACTATTAAGAAGTCTAATTAACATGCATGTAATTTCCTCAATGACAACTTTTTCCATTAATGAATTAAAAAGCTCATGGTATATTCTTTTCAAAATTAATCACTGTCTCAACCAAATAATGCTGAAGGCAGACTGAGCCATCATGGACACATGCACTCTGCTCTTCCAATTTTGTCTTTAGGGTGTTGCCTTGAATTTATACTGCCTCATCTGGGGCATTTAGAGAATAACGTGACTTCAGCTTGGAGGAGAGGCAGTTCCCTTGCCAAAGCACTAAGTCTAGGATTGCCAAATCCTAAAAATTCCTATAACTGGAAAAAATACATATAACATAATTTCACACAACCGAAAAGTGTGCTTTAAAAGTCAGACAAAACTTTGTCCTAACCAATTTATTTATGTATTGATAGCACGAATAAAAGGTTTTGTGCTGAAACCTTGATTAATAACAACAGAAACTATTTATCTGATGTGCATTACAGTTCCACTAAGCTATAAAGGCACATCAGATGCAGTAAATTTGATTAATAGATGTGTACTGCTGTTCTTAGCACATGCTTTCCTCTGTGTAACCATTAGTCATTAACTTCTAGCTGTTGCTGGTAGATACTGCATCAGTTTGTAAGCAGTGCCTTCCATTACAGTGCCATTGCCTACTGAACAAAAGAGAAAAAGGGTTTGGTTGTAATAAGCAGAAGTGCTGTACCAGGTCAATAGCTATTGACTGGGGCAATAACAAATTTGCCTGCTCGCTGCAAATGAGAGCTTTTATCTCGTGCTACCAGCAAATGTTAACTTTTAAATTATACTGTTTTCAAAATTGCTGTGGAATATGCACTGTACGGGAGGAAAGAAATGCTAAACTAAGCCTGCTCAAAAGTAGGTCTGAAACAGAGATTTAATTCCCTTTTCTTATTGCTTCATTTCTCATTTGTCCTAGCTGCAATCCCTAATCACAGAGAGCAGTAGGCAGAACAGTTGCTGTAGCACAAGCTTGGTGTTAGCAGGGAGTTCATTTCAAGGGCAATTTGCTGGGCCAAGGCAAAAACACCGTGGCACAAACTCTGAATCCACTTGTATTGCTAACCAGAACTCACATGGGAAACTTTACTCCTGTTCGGTTTTGTTATAGCAACACCATTATTTGCATGGTTTGCCAGAAGAGACTGCTTGATTGCCTCACAAATTTATCATAGATGCTTGAGCACTTCATAAAAACATCCATGTTTCCTTTCAAGCCATGTTAGCACAGTGATAGTTTTGGGAGGTCTTTTGGGTGTGCCAGGGCATGCTCAGGTGAGTTTTATGTCTGTGGACAAGCTGCTGCTATTTCATAAACAGGTATAAAAGCAATAACTTCCTTCTCCAGTGCAAACACATGTGACCAACACTGAAAGCTGGGCTCCAGAGAAGTAAGATGTGTCTTCATTTCTGCATCATGTTGAAACTTTTCCATGAAAAGTCTATAAATTAAACTAAAGCTATGCCTACAGAAAAAAAATCAGGCTTCATAATTATATCATGAAAAAAGGTCCCTGGCTATTGTAACTGTACTGGAAGAAATCCAGACTTGAATCTTTGGTTTTGCTTGACTGTGTCTCACACAATGGTTTAAAGCAAAACCTAATCAGTACTATGAAATACTGGTTCAATGAAAAATATCAAGGCATGCAAGGGCTTTCATAATTCATAATCATTTTGTTCCCTTGTCCCACAAGCTTTACCCTAAATAGCTTCCAATTCTTAGAAATTATTTCTAAGGAATTGCTTCTGTTTCCAAATTTTGACTACTGAAGGGTTCTTACCTGTCACATGTACAAGAGGAATCTTTTTAAGGCATTCATTTTCTTTGACAGCATTATGTACATTTTTATTCTCCAGAAGGATTTTCAAAATAAGGATATTCACAAAAGGAGGATAAATGAAGACAGCACCTAGACCTCTGGATCTGTGTAAATTCACATCCTCAGACATCTAGCCTGGGTTTGGAATGACACTTATGACTCCCTTATTGTCTTCTCACTGTTTTGATTTAATGGCTTTCAAACTGTGAAGAGTATTGCAGTTCTGAAATCTTCAGGCACTCATTTGCAGATAAAATTTAAAGCTTTAATCATTGAGTTTCTTTTCAAATTATTGTATATAACCCATTCAGTGCAACAAAAGCCCTAAAATCAGAGCACCTTTCCTTGTCCATGAGGGAGGCAAAGCAGCAGCATGATCCTTTTCACTGGAATTTACCATAGGCAGTTCTTAATAGCTTACTTTTTTTTTTTTCTTCCCCCCAGAAATTCAGGACATAATGAATTCTTCTTTGTACAGCCAAGACATTGTGCTCTAGGCCTTTGAGCCTTTATTGTAATGAATTTAATGTTGCCCTTTTCTCCCACCTGTTCAATGACGTTCAGAATCCATTTCAGGTGGTGACATATTTTGTAGCACGTGTGTTTATTGTACACATAATGTTATACATTTTGTTGCTACACAAAAAAGGATCGAGCCACTTTTGTGGCAATATTGACAATATTCTTACCTTGGTCATGCACGGTGAAGTTGTACTCCCAGGAAGCATGATCCTGTAAAGTTTAAATGTTGTTAATGGGCAATGCACTGTGGTGATGAGATTATACGTGTGTCATGTGAGCCAGTGGACTTTACATGGCATTGAGCATAAAGCTGAATTTTTCTGATAAAATATTGCTGTAGTTGTGCATATAATGACAGACAAAAGAGCAGGATCTCAGCTGTGTTACAAATCGTTCAGTAAGTGGAGCTGTACGTTTAAATTTGGCTCACTCCCTTTATTTTCCTTTGTGTCCTTATTCATAGATAAATATTGCAGCACATACTGAATCCAGGGCTGGCGTGGCCATCAAATTAACGCAAAACCCACAGCCACCACTTGCATTGTTAGCCAAATTTATGAGCTCAGTTGATTCAAGTATCATCCAAAATACGGAGCTGAAAGTTAAAGCTGTGCACGTAACACAGACAACACTAAGTATTTGTTGCCTTCTTGTAAAATCAGTTACCCTTCCTGAGTGGTGCTGGGAGAAATGTGATTAATGTTGATAGTCCTGAGCTGTTTTTACACATGCATGCATCTGTGTGGACATTTCAAATTACACATGCAAACCACCCTGCACCCATGTGTTGAAGGTTCCTGGCAAAAGTTAAGAATCCACAATACTCAGTTCTGAATGACATATACTTAGAAGAAATTAGCTTTTAGCCCTCTGGGAAAATTTAAGTTTATCTTTCATGCATTACATTTTGAGAATTTTGTTCCAAACATCAAGGGGCCATTTTGGTTTCCTGCAGTTCAAATGAGGCACATTTCTGTGTTCTGCTTTTCCCTTTTTTTGCAGTTAGCAAGCCATACATCATGACTGTCAAATCTGCTGCGGCATCTTTCACAGGACGATAAGCAGTGAAGAAAAAGCACATTGTCAAACAGTCAAGCAGTAACACCCTGTTAACAGCAGCTTAATCTGACCAGGGTACACTATCTAACATAACTAAATTCCATAATTCAGCTTTCATAGGTTACAGCTCAGAAACAGGATTTCACTTTCTTCATGATCCTTTGCCTTCAGATGTCTGTGTTCAGACACACAGGACCTGACTTTTAAAGATATTCAGATACTTTGACATGATATGTGGTTCTAGTAGAAAAATAGGTGACAAAAATGATTCCTATTAACAGCCATAAAAAGATAAAGTCCTGTAGATAAGATATTTATTTAGACCAGACCGTTTATATTTTCTTTTTCTTTTGAAGGGAATGCATGGTCATCATTTTTCATAATTAGCATCGTTATTAACCCCAGATGATTGCTTTTCCATCTGAAATATCTGAATATGCAATTTCTTCCTCCACTATGAAAGTAAAGAAGAATATGGTACAATAAGTTAAAGGGCTGGATATTTAGAGCATGCAGGAGATATATGAAGGGTTGGGGCTTTCTTAACAACTGCAACCAGAAGATCAATGAATATCAGGGGGAGACAAGATTGCATTGTGCTGACAGATTTGCTGCACAACATGGCTGATCTGTTGCCTGTGCAGGAAAACCATAAAAGCAACGATGAGAGCAATTATAAATGACAATGGCAATTGCAGCTGACAGCCCAAGGATTGAGGGGGTTAAAGAGTGTGTAGAAAGCAATCAATAAGCCCAATTCACAAGTTGTATTTGGTTGATTTATTTTGATAAGTGTACGTTCATTTGTTCTTCTGTACAGAGGCAAAAGCACACTGGTAAATGTACATGTGATTGAGCATGGGAAAAGGCTGGGGACAACTCTGCATACAGAGTTTGAGTTGTTTTACCCCATCCCAGGCAGAGCATCCTGCTACACCTTCCCCTGGCAAGCAGGAAAAACCTGTTTTAAATGTAAACTGCGTTACTCATCTTCAAATATGTGTGGTTTTTCAATAGCAACCATTGTTGGCTTTCAGTATTATTGTATTAATAGTTCTGTTTATTATTACCCATAGACCCTCCAGGTCTAGTCTGTCCATACAAACCTCTGCAGCAGAAGTTTGTATTGTGATGTTTCCCACAGCTTTAAGGCTCACACCCAAATTTCTAATGCAAAGCAACAAGCTTAAGATATCTTTAACAGCAGATTCATGTCACAAAGAAGAATTGAAAAATAGACTGGTAAATTTCTCATATAAATATCTGATATTGTATTTTATGGCAACATGAGAGTTAGATGTGAGGAAAAGAAACTATTTCACTGACTATAATTATCTTTCTGATTTTTAATACTTACGTAGTTCAGGTTCCAGAAGAATAAATAACTTAGATACAAACTGTTTGGGATCCTTTCCAAACTCCTGGTTGGAAAATCAGTTGGCAAAAAATACTCCTTCATAAATGTTACATTTCTTCACAGATCAACATAGTGCTTGTAAATCAGGAGAGGATGATAAAGCTGTTGAGGGAGACACAATTGAAAGAGAGAAGCAACATGGGAAAGAAAAGAATAGGATTTTAAAACATCATAATAGATGGTGTGAAGTTACACAGTATTCCGTTTAAGTATGTTCTAAACATAAGCACAAAGCATTAATGACAATCCCATGAACACATTTTCAGAAGCAAATGTATTCAGTCAGACATTCTCAAATAGATTCATAGCAACATCCATCTGTAAATATTGTCATTTTTCAACTAAACTCTAACAAGGTAATTTCTGCTGAATAAAATTTGAAAGCAAATAAGTTTAGCTGATAATGACTTCATTTCAATATTTTATCTAGAGAAGCATAGTACAGAATTTTTATAATAGTAAAAATCTGAAACAAACCACTGTACTGTTGCTAGAATTCACATAATTGATTACCTTTCTTCCTGAAACAACAGAAATTTATTAATATCTCTCTAGACTGACCATAATTAATTTACCCACTTTGGAAAAAGGTGTTGTGTCTTTCCTTTCTCTGCTTTTTTCCTATGCCCTTTAGTTGAGCACATTCTTCAGCATATGAGTGTTTCAGGTAAGACTGTCAATTTACTTCCGATTTTCAGTGAATGCCTTTATAAGCACTGAAAAATGTGAGTTTGTGGCCTAAGTAAACAAATACTGTTCAACATCCATCCTGGCAGAGTCACTGTAGCCAAAACCAGCACAAGGAAGATGGGATGAGAGAGGTTTTACCACAGGGCAGTCACTGAACACCAAGTGGTCTTTGAGTTCTGAATACACTGGTGTCAACAGGGAGATAATTAACAAGCACGGCTAATTTTCTTTGGTTGGCAGCATTTTTCAAAAAAGAAAGCAGAATTCCTGTCCATGGGCCTCAGCTCATCAGAGACCTGCCCACAACCTTGGTTTCTCGGGTGTGGGCTGGGACACCTTCACTGAGCAGAGCAAAGAGGATTTTCTGTCTAACTTAGAGATTTGTAAATCTAAACCAGCATTTAATCCACTTCTAATCAAAGAGTTCATTCCAAGTCAGAGTTCTGGTAATGCCAGACATCCTTCCACTTCTAATCCTGGCATCTTTTATTTTGAGGAAATCACTTGGCGTTTGTTACAAAGAAGGAAATCAAACCTGTGGGCTTTATTTCACTGCTATTACTGCACAGTGAATTGTGAATGGTATGAATGTGAAATAGCAAAAGGAATCCTCAATTTACACCCTACATTTGTTCAACAGAAAATCACTCAGCCCCAAGGGTTGTTTTTTTTTTCAACTGAACACAGTGAGGCTTTTTCAGTGGTACTGATTATTGTCTAAAAGTGGGGAGTGTTTGTCTCCCACCCCTGGTTCATACTGTAACAGGGTAACAAGGCCAGAAGAGGAGAAAATCAGAGCTTTAGCTGCAGAACTGCAGAATGCATAGCAGGCTTCATCAACACATTCATCTTTAGATGTCACCCATGAAAAGCTATTTCACTCATTAAATTAAAACTTACTACAATTTCTAAACATGAAGTACAAAACTAAAGCTAAATCTCTGTTTTTATGGAAATACCATGAAAATGGGCAGCTGAAAATTACAAGCCTCTGGAACTCCTTAACCATCTCATTTACCCCATCAACATTTCACATGGGAGTTCCCTGTCTTAAAGGATTGAGAATTCCAAATGATAGGAATGCTTGGATTTTTCCTTCCAAAATAACAAAATTGGTTGATGAAAAGATAATTCAGCTAATTATTAATGGGTTCATAATTCCCTGAAATAATGATTGATATATACAAAATGTATCACAAAGGTTTTGGCTGATACTACAGGATTTATTTTCTTCTATCATGACAACTGTAATTTTAAAGTATTGTGTTTTCATCTGATAATGAATGCATGATAATGAAATCCAAATGTACAGCATACAGTGTTAGTAGAGGTGTCCTGGGTATCATACATCCCTATAAACACATAAAGGTTTCAGGTTCTTATTTAGCATTGTGCTAAAGCCATTTTCAGATTAGCAGGGACTGAAAAATACTTATTTAGTAGACAGCTTAAGCATACACAGATAGTTTTATCCCATAGAAGCTCAGTATTTCCATTTCTATTCCATTAAGACTACAAAGATGATTCAACACTGCAGTTGTTATTGCTGTTAAAAGCCTTAATCATATTAATGTTGTCACACCAATCTTCCCAGCAACAAGTACTTCAGTGTGCATTGACATTTAACGCATCACAAAATAAATGCCTGTAGTGTTTGTAGAACTCTTTTCAGGCAATTCCCTCATTTTTCCTCCCTAAATCACCTATTTGTCTAGAAGCAGCAAGGGAAATTAAATTAGATGTTAATATTCTCCCCAAATATTCTGTAACGTACATCAGTCCCTCCTTAGGAACTGTAAGCTTCTTTCAGCATTTGCTTTTTGTCCCAGAGAAGTCATAAGTAAAGCCAGAAGTTGTTATAATTGGGGTTTTCTAAAATAGTCTCGTTCTGTGTAAATATTCTGACCTCTGGATTTATTCCCATCTGCTAGAGAAGAAATGAGAGTGCAGGTTTGTAGGGAAGCATTGTCTTTCACAAGGATCTCAAGGTTAAACTCATCAGGGATGGAGATCTGAACAGCAGCTTTGCCCTGCCCAGTGTTTGTCTTCTTCATGTTTCCAGACAGATCCTGTAAATTTATATCTGGAGCAGAAATTAGGGAACTTGACAGAGAAAAGCAGGACTTTGAAAATATGCTCCTGAGAGCTGGGCTAGAAGGGTCTGTTCCTCAGAAATGGAGCCAAAGTATAGGAATGCTTCACTCCTTCCAAACCAGTAAACTGAAGGAAATTCAGGGTTAAAATATAACTGAAGAGTAAACCCAAAAAGCACGGAAATAAATGATCGAGACACCAGGAGAGGGCAGTCAAAGGACTCTGTGAGTTTTTGAAAGTTCATTGGGGGGTGACACAATTATTTGTGGGTATGATGTTCAACTACTCTGGTGGAATCTGGGGAAACAAAATGGGGCCACCCCTTTGAAAATCTGCTGCTGAACATGAGAGTGTAAATTTCCCCCTGCACAGCACAATGCAGGTTTGGTTTCCGTGGTTTAAGTACCTTAGAGCAGAATTCAGCCTTCAGGAGTTTCAGTGTGTTATTTGAAAGGTAATGGAAATCCTCACATGGTTCACTTGGACTTGGTGGCCTCCAGAGGTCCTTTCCAACCTCAACCATTCTGTGATTTCAGCAGGGGTTAAGCACAGTAATATTTGTCAATTCTTGCTGTGCTCTAATATTTTGTGCTGCCTATTGCAAAATGCTATTTTAGTGATCTTGAAAATCAGATTTTTCTAAGACATATGAATTTTTCAGGTAAGAATTTAGGTATACCACTCTATCAGCTTTTGCTTTCATGAAAAAACAGGTCTAAAATAAATTAAGAGCATATTCTAAATCTCCAGGTTATTGCATTGAAAAAAGTTTATGTTTTCTAAATGTACTGAAAACATGATCCAACCAATTCATCATAGATTTTTTTCCCTGCTTCTGATTTTTTTTCCATTGCAAGTCAAGCCTTTTGAGTGCTCTAAAAATTGTAATCTGACATCATAATTTCTAAGTTTTATAAAGCCATTCCTTAAAAAAACCTTCCATATGTTCCCTCATAAAAGATTATGAAGTAATGTGCCATTCCTGGTGGTCTAGGAAGGATAAATCAATAAAATCATGTGAGAGAAAAGTCAACCGGTATTCAATAGTTTCCGTAATGGATATATTTCAAATAATTTTGGGGGAAAAAAATGCTCTAACTCTTCTAACTTCCCCAAAGAAACACCAGTAACAATAAAAAACAGGTTTTATTTTAGAACAGGAAGTGCTCATAACAGAAGTCAGTCTTCTCTCAGACATTAAGTAATAAAATTGGCTAATTCCCCTATCCAGAAGAAGGAAAACTTTCTGCATTCTGTCCTCGGGTATTTTGTTACTAAATGTTCAGCCCACCCTGCATGGAAATGCAGTTTGGAGTGAAAACAGCCAGTTGCTTCCTGCCAAACTGAATGCAAAAGCTCCTTACAGCCCTCACATCCCCAAAGCCTTCATCTGCAGAGTCCCTGAGAACTTTCTCTTAGCAGGGTTTTAACAGCTTGGAAAGCATTGAGAGAGCTGACTGTATAGAAAGAAGTAGCAATGGGGTTTTTTACATTAAATACACCACCCATGCTTTTTTCCTTTCTCTTCCAAACCAAATCTGTGGGAAAGGAACAACAGACTGAAGTTTTCTTTAGCTGGTGCCAATAAAGAGATGGTACTTGTACAGACAAATAGTAGTAGGCAATTGTGACCTCTCTAGAACTTCTAAATCCAGTTTGTTAAATTACGTGGCCAAAGAGCTGCTTTTGAATCTGTAGCTGTTAGATGCTCAGAAGTACACAGCACCATGAAATGGTCAATTCCACCTGCAGAAAGTACTGAAGTGTAGCAAATAAGGAAAACCAGAAATAACAAAGAAGAGGGCACAGTTTTGTGGCTGGTGCAAGGCCATGGGATGTGGGCTGGGAGCAGTGGCTGTTCCTCCTGGCTGGCCATGCTGTGACCATGCAGAGCCAATAAATGGGTGTGAATTAATGTCTGTGCTCTGGAGCTGAACTAAACATATGGATTTCCTTTGTCCAGCTACCTTCTCCTGCCCTTCTGCTCAGTGGGATAATATCCTACTAAACCCATGCCAGTTTAGGATGCTGTACCAGTGACTTCCCTATCAAATCCCACAATTTGTGGGATGATACTCCCACAGGAACAACAGCTGAAGGTGGAAGGCAGGCTAATTGATTCAGCACTCCTGCCTTGCCTCTGAGCTCAGGCACTTATCTGTAATTATTGTGAAACAGAAGAATTTACACTGAGTTGTAAACTGGTATCACAGGGCTCAGAAAGTGGTGGATACTTCATGAACTGTCAGCTATTCCGAGTATTGCCATGTACCTCTACAGTTTCAACACACTTTTCCAACTAAAATTGTAACTGATGTGGTTTCCTATGTTAAGGTGACACAATGTTCGTAGTGTGTAACTGTGGAGGGAGGGGTTGGGGTTTTCTCCTCAATAAATCCATGACTCTAAGTTGCTAAATAACAACTGCATTTGAGGGCACTGAGGAACCGTGGCTTAATATTGTTGTCTCCTTTTACCAGTTTAGAATCTTGTACTGAAAGGTCTTTCCATTAGCATCGATGCCTTGGGAAGGCTGACATGGAACAGAGACTAGACAGAGCTAAGAGAATAAAGTAGATATTTATTAAAAGGCCTTTAAAGATACATACCTTGGGATATACAAGAGCCTGGCCAGGGCTACACCCAAGGTGGACCCAAAATGGTCACAAAATGGCTGAGTGGTCACTAGGTCTCACACTTTTATAAGTTTTGGTCCATTTGCATATTGTGGTTTAATTGTCCAATTACAGCTTCAGATTATGAAGTCCCATCCTTCTTGTTTTCTCTCTTCAGCCCACCATTGTTTAATCTTTGGGGCCTGAAAACTTGTAACTATTGTCCTTGGTCTCCAGCAGGAAAAGGATTTGTTTTGTCTACATACTCTGTGAAGAGAGTTTACTGGCGCTTAATATGAGCCTCAGAACTGCACCCTTAGGTAGCACAGAGTATGAGAAACATGGAAGGTAAAACTTAAGGTATCAGTGTGAGTGCACCCACTGCAAAAATCAATGTTCATTTTTGCAGAAAACAGAAGTGTTGGGAAGCACGAGTCTCTGCACGATGTGGACTGACAGAATGACATAATTTCTCAAGAAATCTGGTTAACTAGCTGACTCCAGGGGTCTCTTCCAACCTTACACATTCTGTGATTCCCTGTAATTCATTCAAATATTTCATGAATGTTTATGCGGAGAAGTAAATATTTGAGTAACTTCTAAACCACTGTAAATGCCCAAAGCTCTTATCAAAACTCTGTCCATCTGGTGGTGATTGATGTGGCTTAATAAGAATTAATTTGCTTTATCTGCAGTGGTTATCACCTTTCCAGTATAAAATCATGTAATCGAGTCGCAAACCGTTTTCACATGGTACACATGATGAAAAAACCACACCTGGGTCTGAAAAAAAGTTCATCCTGGGGCTGCATTTTAATTTGGAACCATGCATGTTTTAAGATGAATGAACTTTGAATATCTCATTTGTCTGCATTTTTTTGTGGATGGATACTGGTCAGGGCAGAACGTTACCAACCTTGTCCTTTTCAGAAGGTGTTTGTGGACTTCTAGAAGAGACTAAATGAGGTCTTGATCTTGTAACTCTGAGTTCTGCTTAGTCAGAGACATTTCTGGGGTGACAGGAGACTGGACGGGGTTCAGTTGCCTAAATCGACACTCAGTGCTTACTCTTAAATATCCAACTGCTGCTTTGCCTCTTCCTGCCACTTTCAGAGTGTAAATCTCCTGCTGATCCTGTCATGTCTGCCCCTCAGTTGGGAATGTCTCAGATTTTTTAGAGCATCTCAAATGACACAAACCATTTATACTTAAGCAACTGAATCCTAGCTTTTGAGTGTGAGAGAAAAGTGTTATTTATATGTATTCTTTTAGATATTTGCTGCTATAAAACCCCAATAATTTTAGTTCTCAGTATTCATAGAGTTACTTGCATTAAAATTCACTGCTCCTTGTTTTTTTTTATTTCTGAATATGTACAATAAGTGAAATAAATTTGGGGTTACCTTCATTAATTTCTATAACAAAGTATCTTGTTGTAAGACTGTTAGGAAACTGGAGTTATTTGCCATTTAACAGCATTTAAATAGATGCAAATGTTGATTGTGAAGCTGAAGCTGTTTGGCTTTTCTGAAGGTTTGTACATATGGTGTGTGACTCAGTGGCTGTACTTAATGGTTGGTATAATTTATATTTTGAAACAGAGGAGCAATGTTCTATTTGGGGAGTCTTCACATGTTCATTATTTAGCCTTTATGTTTTAAGATGCTGTTTGGTACCCAACATCTTGGAGTTAATGGAACAATTTCCAGTTTAAAATTGAACTTTTGTGTACTGCATTCTGTACCGTGTGTCAAGGATCACTTCTGTAAATATTTTAAAGTGGAAACCATGGAATTTGGAAGCAATTTTATAGGAATGCCAAAGACTTCTCTTGAGTGTCCAGAGGGAAAACTTGCCTTTAGCCATCAGATATAAAAGTACTACATCTAGATCACCAATTAAATTAATTCTTTTTCCACAGACTGCAGCATGTCTAATTAACAAATTTAAAGGACAGATGAATTGAGGGGAAACATTAGAACTCTTGCTTGAAAATAAAAGAAAAAAACTCAAAGCTCTCTTAGCCTACTTTAAATACAGCAAGCACGTGTGTTTTGAGGGCAAATTTTTCTCACTGTATTTTTATTAGTGGGAAAAAACATTCCAACTGTTGAGGGTCACTTACTTTTTTCATTGTGTATAAAGATCAAGATGCTTTCTGTCTGTTAAAAGAACAAATATGAAGTACCTGCAAGGTGAGGAAAACAAACCATTGCCTAACTTTTTGAATGGATGTTTACTTGATGCACTTGCAAAAATACCCAGATTATTCTGATTGTCAGTTTAGATTTCTTGCCAGGTGGGAGGATCTTGACCCTGTGCTTTTAAGTGAGATGTGCAGAGCTGTCATTTCAGATCCATCTTTGATGCTGGCACTCACTGAGCACTAACATCAGGAAGTTAAAAGGATGTCTGCAGATCTCTGTACAAATGCTGAAAGCTGAAACAGTGAATCAAATGCTAAGGCATCTTCATTTCTCACCACTGCAGTAGATATGTCACAAATATTTGCTTTAAAAGAGGTGGATAAGATAATTATTGTTTCCAGGAATAAAACTGTACATGTAGGCAATAAGAAGAATATACTGTTTATTATATTGAAAGTGTAAAATACGTTGAGCTTCTTGTGAGAGCAAAGCAGAAAGGGGCCATGTCCACATTGTCTAAAATCAAAAAGTCCCAATTATACAAAAAATATATAAATAAACTAATACTCTGTAGGCATCATCCATACTCCTGGTTTTTGCCTGTATCAGTGTATTGACAGGTGTTGGGAGGTGTGACAGAAGCTCTGACTGATGGAGCTGCCTTGACAAAGAGTTCAGTATTTTAGCTGCAAATTCTGGTTCCCCTTTGCCCCTTGCCTGATGTGGCTTTCGTCAGGTGGCTTTTAAATGCTGGTGTTTTGCTGGTGCTTTGCTGGTATGGCCTCACCTCCACTGGTCTGTCTTTGATTTGAACACAAAATTATAACATGCCTCTGTGGTGGAGTCATTTGGAAGGCATTATGAGTATCCCACAGGTGCAATTTGCTGTTGAAACACCAAATTTTTCTACTGCTCCTAGAAGTGCTGGGATTCTCCATTTGGAAACAATGCAGAAAACCTTTTTCTGGTTAAAGCTGTGTGTTGTATGACTTGGTGAAAAAGCAAACAAAGGCTTTTAACTGCTTTTCATGAGATCTGTTCCCATGGCACCACTGTTAACTCTGCAGAGATTTGATTGTTCTTTCTTTAAACAGTCAACTTCTTTTGTCAGCCAGAGAACAAGTCATTTGATTAATGATCATTTTTATTTCTTTGAAAGGATCCTTCCCGACCATTGGGGTGAAGTCTCTTTCGAGATTCCTGAGGGCGGGATTTTTAAATAGCATCCTGGCCTCACATCCAGTGGCAGGGGGTGGATCTTTACCCCCCAGCATTTCCTCTGGTAGGTATTCCAGCCTGTTCCCACACATCAGTGTTTTTTCCTTCTCTCTCTGCCCCATCTCTCCACACATCTCAAGGAAATAAAATTCGGTGTTGGTCAGACAGGGAGATCAGATGTCCTTTCCGATAAAAAGCCAAACCAAAAGGAAATGGAAAAGACAATAACTTCCTTGGAACAAGCCATTTTCCTGAATTAATGTATAGGAGAAATTGTGAGGGAAAGTGGTCTGCAGTGGCCAATCTAAATATTGGAAGAGAAGTCCTGGTATCCTCTAATCATCCATTACCTGAACCATCTCCATGTGTGTTTGTCCTGGGGAAGAAGGAGAACACGCCACTGTAAAATCTCAGAATTTGTGAGACTCTGTGACTCTTCCCTAAAAATTGTTATTCCTTTGCTAAAACATGGAAGCAAAACAAATTTGGAAAGGGAAAATTTAATTATGTATTAATTACATATTAATTAATTATGTTTGAAACCTTTGTGTGCTTTGGTAACTGCAAGTTGTGTCTCATGAAAACTGCCTATTTTTTTATAACTTTTACCATGATTTGATCTCCTCTAATTCTCTTTAAATGGGTGAGGACAGGTTATTAGAGGCATCCTTTCCAAGATAGGCTACTTGTGTTACCCATTCTCTTCTGGAGCCATTAAACACTATCTTCCATCAAAAGTAATAAATGAAGAGTAAATATAAGTATAGTTAGTTAAAACTGAATCAAAGTTTCTTTCCAAACTACATATTTCTGTATAAAAACGGATCTGTACATGGGCTAATGTCAGGCTGGTATCTTTTCTGGACATTCTGCATTATCTGTAGTGTTACTTAAAAGTTTTTCTTGAGATAAAAAAAAAAAATCTCTCCTGGTAAAAAGGGGGAGAAAATTGGAAAATTACATAATGTTATTGACTTGCTATACAAAATAAACTATTGTACTTCTCTGTGCCCCGTTTTATCTACTGCAGTAATTCTAATTACAAGATGATTCTTACTTGTCTTTTTATTTCAAGTGCTATTATTTCTTTCTTTGCTTTCTTTGAATAGAAGTGTCTCAGCAGCTTTGATGTCTTTTCTTATGACTGTTTGGGTTTCTTTTGTCGACAGTTTGTGAAATACTTGCCATATTTTTCTCCCCATGGGATACCTCAGAGTGTTTAATATCCCTTAGGTATTGTGGCAGTCAGAATCACGGTGAGGTGGTGCCTGTTACTAAACAACTGTTGAAGAGGAAATACTGCAGGGCCCATAAAATTCTCCGTTTTGAACACAGTGTTATGTAGAGCATCCCACTGATTCTGTTAAATTACAAATGGCCTCAAATTCACAAACTGGCTTCTCAACTACCTCCCTACCTACAAGTTAATTTTGTAAGATCCTCGGGAGTGTTGTTTTTCGAGTGCTTGTAAAACTTTTGATCTTATGGAGTTCAAACTTCTAAACGTAGTTCAATGAAACTCATTCGCAATGCCTTGCTATTAAAATGGCTTTTACTAATAATTCTGATTCAATCTGATGAAACACTGGAAATTGGAAAAAAAAATGCAACTGCATGATGTGTAACAGATATCCTCACAAGTTAATGGAGATAAATATTTTTGTTTGATCATGTCAAAAGCAACCAAAAAAAAAAAAAAAAAAAAAAAGAAAGCAAAAAANAAAAAAAAAAAAAGTAAGCAAAACAGCAACCCCAGAGAACTGGAAGATTTTCAGGTAGTTGAAAGGCAGTGAAGAACTGTGATAAATCCAATGGATGAGATGTGTTCCTTTGGGAAAGAATGCATGTGGGGGGTCAGGTGGCATGAAGTTCTGCAGTGCAGGTCAGAAATTGCTGCTAACAGTTGCATCTCAACAATCTTACCTGTAGTGCTGCTATTCAACTCTTCCTTTTTTAATTTATCGTATTTACATCTATATTAAGCACGGTACAAATTCTGAATTGCCTCTTTTTTGTATCAGAGATTGCCAGGGGATGCCCTTTCCATTTCTGAATTGCTAAAAGCAGCTTTGCTTTACATGTGAGCAAAAAAAAAATCCCACACCTTTTTGAAAGAAAGAAAAAAAAAAAAAAAAAAAAAAAAACAAGGAAAAAAACCCCACCAAAACAAACAAAAAACCCACCCCCAAAAAAGCACCCAAATCTTGACAAGGCAGTGCTGATCTGGGATGTGAGAGACTCAGAACTGACTCTCTTGCTGTGCATGATTGAGTGCAGATGTTTGGGCTTGTGTTGGACAGTAGCTCTCATAAGCCTAACAGAGGTACTTAGCATTTAATAACTGCAGGATTATAACCTAATTGTTTCACATAATGGTTATGGGTAAGATTTCAGTTAATTTAACTACATGGGAGACTTAAAATGCCAGCATTATTCTGCTATTAGGGTCATTGGGAACAAAGATAATGAGATGCTTTTCATTTACCAAAACCTTTAACTCACGCTAAGTGGCAGATTCCCTTCCAAATACTCAGAAAATGTATTCCTTGCTAAAGATGAAATGCTTTTAGATCTCTTTGCTACAAAATTTGCCACAGATGTTTTAATGAAACACAGAACTAAACTAGAAAGCCTGCTATATATAAGTGTCTGGAAAGCAGCTTGGCAGGACCATGCAGCTGTTGGTTTCCTTTTTTCCCTTTCTACTTTAATCTCAGTAGTTGAGAGGAGTGTATTTCTTTTACCATTGCATTGACAGCTGACGTTCAGTTTTGTGTAATCCAGCTTTTACACTGTGCAGAGGTTCTCTTATGTAAAAGGCATCCTCATTTAGCCAAGTTAAAGGTTAATTTATGCTGCTGGGGTGAGGCATTACATCTTTCTGCGTAAATAGATTGTTTTGAATGTAGGTGATTTTTAAGCCTAGACATAACTTCTAATGCAATAGTGCTTTTATTTGATAGTTACATCAAAAGTCTGTCACTGCTGTACAGCAGTTTCACCAGAAGCAAAACTTTAGGCAGACCTGCAAAATTTATCCTGGATTCTTGCAAAAACAAGCCCATTTTCAGAAAATATCTTCCTTTTTATTTAGCCATCATTTATCTCACAAATCACTTCATTTCTTGTTATTCCACCTGTTAGCAGCACAAATTGACATGACTTAGCTGGTGTAGGTCTGCAATGACAGATGGATTCACATGAGCAGTAAGTACTTTTTCTCTAGTGGTAGCCTTGCATACATTAAATAGAATTTTTAAACCACTTGGCATTTACGCTCCTCACCAGTATTGATGCTGGCACCAGCTGTGGAAGCTTCCTTCATCACACACACACACACACACACGCTGTGAAAACCCAAATTATAAACTGCCAGAGCTGCATCTCCCTGTTCACATTCCAGCTGTTCCAAACTAAACACCCTGCTCTTTGCTCCACTTTGGGGAAGCTCTCAGCTCCTGATTGGAGTGACCTGTGAATGGTTTGTTGTGTAAATGCCTGCCTGTGCTGCCTGGCAGAAATTGCAGGCAGGAACTTCACGGTGTGCCCCTCTCTTTGAAGAGCCAGAGATTGCTCAGCTTGCTGAGCTGGAAAGGAGAAATGGGAAAGCAAATAATGAAGAGGTATTTGCCTCTCCTACTGTTCCTTTCAAGCTAAACTCCTTCACTGAGTTTTTCTGTCAACAAGGAGTAGAGATGGGTGCCAGGCTATGAGCAACCATGGAAAGGTTCTGTGAGCCAAACCTGTCCTTCAGGCTGTTCAGCATTCAAACTGGATTGGCAGGAGAGGCAGGAGAACCATCAGAATTATCCCTGCCATGAACTCCTCTCTGTGAATATCATCTCCCCATGTGGTCAGCAGCTGGACCATTGCCCCCTGTTCCACTCACAGAGCCTCTCTCTGAAGCTTCCCTGAAAGTATGTTGATGTGACTTTTTAAAAGTATGACCATCAGTTATTTCCTGCCATTTAATTTGCAAGGATTTGCTATCCAGCTCCTTGACTTTGTAGGAAAAACAAAGAAGCAAAGAAATTTGGCTTGATAAAACAACCCACCTTTGTGAACCTCAAAAATATGTTGCATGCAAGAAATTTATGCACTTACTTTCCAGAAATTGGAAGTGATACAGGATGGTTTTCTCACTGCTGTCCTGGACTCCTCTTCAACAAAAAGCACATTCTGCAGAGGATATCCCCTCTTCAGTGTTTTCCTGCCTACTTACTTATGGCTCTTTATCTAACACACAATGTTCACATTTATTCCACAGAGCTCCTCAAAAAACTCAGGAAGAATTGTAGATTACTAAACTAGATGATTATCAGTTTTCTTTTGCCCAAAATTAATATTTTATTACAATTTCCAAGTGCACCTGAGTGAGTCCATTATTCTTGATATTGTATAAACTGATATTTGAAAGCAAATTGTATTGACAGACGCTTATTGAACAAAATTACTCAACAAGAACCATCAAGGAGCAATTGTACATTGTGAGTTCAGCTATGATTATAGTACTCCAATACTGAGGAAAGTGAACTTTTTTTTCCTCCCCAGTTAATGCATTTCTCTTTATTCCAAATTCCAGCACCTACATTTTTGTATTAGTTTTTAAATGAAAATTACTAATCCTTTCCCTAACAAATTGATTCTTCTATTGCATCTGCATTTCCTGGGATACCTGAGCCAAATGGCTCTTCCAGTTTATTCTTTCCAATCTCGGTGCTGTTCCACTGGAATATTTAGCTTATAAACCCTCTAACTGATAAATAATGGCATGTATTTTCTGAGAACAGAAGTTCAAACGTAGATAGACTTTTCCATTAGGCAGGCAGGGAGTATTTCAGAACCAAAATTAGGATGAGCAGCAAGTAGGATTAATACTGAAAGAAACATATTTTGTGCTGGTCAGTTAGGGTTAAGACTGAACTGTAGAACTGGGATTAAGCTCTGAGTGTAGGACAAGATAAAAGGAGGTTATCATTCTTCACCCTTGCTAAATATCTCATTTTATGCTCAGGTGGTCATGGTAAACAATTCCGAACATTTAATTCCTAGAAGTTCAGAAAAAAAGTATTTGCATATGTGGTCATTTTTACATGATATACATGACTATTGCATATTTTAAAAATCTGACTACAGAAAATGTGGAAATTTATTGTTACAAGCATGTTAGTTGAAGGAGGAGCCGGACAGATACACACAGAACTATATTTGTAAATGAGATGCACACAGATTTTCTTTGTTTCAAGATTAAGGGAAAACTGAACTCCCTTTTTTGCCAGTGGTAAAACACTGGATGCCAAAGCATAATCAGAACTGGATTATTTTAGTGAGATGGAAGGCAGGAGAAACAGCTGACTTGAATAATGTTTAAATGGTTTTGGTCTGTTTTCGGTGGGAAGCCAGTGTGCCTTTACCAAATTCAACTTGCTGAAGTAGCATTCCCAGGCCCAAATACTGAGTATGAGAGATAATGTGCCTAAATCTGAATTTTACACAGTGGTGTTTAAAAAGCTTCTTTAGGTGGATTGTGCAGGTGGTGAAGATTAGACAATCCTGCACAGACTCACATCACCTGTCTGTGGCACACAGTCAGAATCAGAGTTGGAGGCAGAAGCTTGACAGTGTGTGCCTTCATGTTCTGAAGAAAAAAAACTCAAATTAAGAGAAATCATGTAGAATCGCAGGAGATCACAAAAATATCATAATGTTAAGTCCAGGGCATCATGTACTTGTTGGAGCCCTGATTCATGTTTTGTTTTCTTAATTTTGGATTTAGCAGCCCACACGTTACAACCAAAGGTTCCTCTGTGGGTTTCAGAAGCTTCAGGAGTGTTGATGTGTGACCTCCACTACTTCTGCACATGAGAAATGCACGTGAGCTCATAAAGGAAGAGTGGTGGATCATGAGCTTTTTATAGCTCAGTGGTATCTGAGATGTTTAATCTTTATGTAGATTAAAGGGAAATGGAGCAAAACAGCTCAAATAGTAAATGGAAAAATACACAAAGGATATCCTAAAGTAATGTCAGACTCTTATAAACTTCTCAATTAGGCATAATATCGAATAAACAACAAATGACATTTTAAAATAGGATTGAAATAATACTTTAACCACATCATCATGCTTCTGAAAGCACAAAAACCTGTTTCATTGTAACCTTATGTATGCTTTTCTTTTTTTTTTTAATTCTGCTCCTTTTCAAATTTACGTTGTAGCTTACAGCTTCTAAATATAATACCTCTCTGATAGCAGGTAAATTCACAACAGAGATTAAGTAGGATTTGCTCCTAAGAACTTGTTGTGAATCATGGCAGGCTGAATATGAAGTGCAGAAGCCCCCAGTGCACGGATTTTATATAATTTAAATTCCTTTACCTGCTGTGGGGTCAGCAGGGGAAGTGATCATTGATGCAGTCAGACTCTGTGGTCTGATTCTGAACCAAAGAACATCCTTTGCCCTTTCCACAGGAGGATGTGGATTGGTGTGAATTCTGAGAAGCTTCAGGGTGAGATGTCATTAGATTAAGTGAAATATGCTGAATTTCAGTTATAAAATAACTGAGGTGAATTGTTTTGGTTAATCCAGCTGGGCAAAAGTCTCTCTCTTAAACTGAATCTGAACAGAATATGTTATCCGATTTTTTTCTCTTATTCTTTGCTTCAGTGCTAAAGCAAAAGTGCCAGGTTTTGTGTTTCTAGAATATAATTTTAGCCATTATTTCTCTCTCACCTACCCAACCCCCAAGCAGTGACAAAAAAACCCTATTTCTTCTGGGTTTACCCTCTCCTGCATTCCACTCGCTTCTCTCATGGAAATATAAGTATCAGAAAATAAATAATGGAAACAACATAGCTGCTTTCTCTTTACAGTTCCACTTTTCTTTCCTCAAAATCTTCCAGAATATCTTCTGTAGACACAAGGGAGGATTGGTGTGGATTAGGGCTTGCAGGAGCAGCAGGACTGCTCAGATTTCTCTTGTCCAAAGCACATTCTCCCTTTGTGATGTGAGGAACCAGGAGAGCCACATGCAGTGCTGCCTGCAACACGAGGGCGGGGGGGACAGAAGGTTTGAGAAAGTATTTTATAAATATACATACAGACTTTTCTTGGCTTCCAAAAACCACCAACACGCATAAATTCTTGCCAGTGGGTCACAGGGTAGTAAGTGGAAAAGCATTTAATGTATAATTACAGGAAGACAGCTCAGAGAACAGGTCTATGTTATGAAATATTTTCAGATTGTGTGGGTACAGTAAATCTTCAGGTAGCAGTGATACCTGTGTGGCCATACCTTACTAACATTTAAACACTGTCTTATGGTCATTCGTGTGTTTTGAATTGTTATTAATTGATTTTGCAGAAGTATCTTTCCCTGACTAAACTAATGATATTTGCTAAATAAATGTGAGGAAAACCAAAGTGCTCTAGCAGCAAGATAAATAAGTTATATCTGCGTGGTTTCTGGTGGCAGCAGGATGTAAATATGTTATCCCATCCTCTTTGCAAACTCTGGCTTCTAAACTGTCAAAAAGGAGTTTGGAACTGCAACTTCTATTTTTTGAGACTGCTTGGACACAGATGTTAGTCAGGGGCCTTCTGTCATGTGATTCAATAATTCAAGTGTGTTGGCTTGCAGTAAAATTCACATTGGCTTCATGTGAACTGATGTGGGCTAACAATGCAAAACCAAAAATGCAAAGTGGCAGAATTATTTTTAATTGGGGGTTTTTTTCATAATCTTTAGGTTGTTTTCTTTTTTCCTCTACCTGTTTTGTATTATAGAAAAAAAAAATTTATTCCTTGAAATGAATTCTTTCTGGTGCATACAAATGCATTTTTAGTCATGACAGGAGAGGAGCAGATACAGTGCCGTGGCCAGTGGCTCAGATTTGAAGAGTGTGTGATGGATGGAGCAGAGGTAAGCTCCAGGAGTGTTTCCAAGGGTTTTCCCCTGGGATGCTCTGAGTGCTGGGGGAGTGTGGAAGGCACAGCCCTCACTGAGGGGGTGCCCCTGTGTTTGGGGCTGTCTTATCTCTCTGGCTTTAACAGGAGATAAATCTCTGGGCAACCAACAGCAGAACATGGCTTTGGAATGAAAAGATGCCTGATAGGGAGGTGATTTCCTGAGCCACATGGACTCTGATCTGCAGAAGTGCTGGAGGAATATTTTCTAATATGAACCAGGGAACAGCTGCCAACCTGTGCTGTTTTAAGTGAAAGAATGAGTATCATGTGTTTATGTTAACAAATCTATCCCATAATTGGTATTAGAGATTTCATTTTAAGTCTGTAGAAAAGCAACATGTGCTAACTATTCTTTCTGGAGGATTAATCTTACATAAAACATTCATTAAAGGAGGCTTTGCTGCATTATTTAAAATGACAACAGGAGACAACAAGCTGAATATTTTGTCATTGATATGACACTTCAGATTCTCCTCCTTATTCATCACTCTGGCACTCAATTAAATTGCATGCTATCAAAACCTTGTATTGTGGAAAAAAACGAGAGAACTAGAAATATATACAGTGTGAATTTCAGATTTAATCGGTATTTTACATTATTCGGCAATGTATAGCTTTTTTTTCCTTTTTTTTNAGTGGAGCTGAGTGGGAGAACTTCAGTGAGGAGCTTTCTTAGGGAAAGTTGTCAGAAGCAGTCACAAGGTGAGAATTGCCTCAAAACAGTGAACAGCCCCTGCACCTTCTGTAGATTCATCTTAATTGTGATAAATTAAATTGCTGTCCTTTCCCTGCATCATGCCAAGCCCCAGTACTGCTCTTGTGGGTTCAGTGTGGCTTTCTGAGGTGCTGGAACTCTGGAATGGATCTCCCTGAGCCACAGTTACTCCACATGCCAGGAGGGAAAACTGCTTTAGACAATATCCCCCATGTGTCTGGGGTGGGGATATTTATGCTTTCACAAAAAATCAGAGAATGTGGGGATGATATCAGTGTGTGTGTCATGTATAAATACAGTTATTATTCCATGTTGTTATCTTAACTATATAGTACAATGATACCTCTGTTATAATGTGCTGCAGATTATAAATGTGATATACGCAGTGTGTAAAATCCGTATTTAGGGTTTGAACCTATTGCCTCAGGACACTCCATAAATTCCTCTGCTTCAAAAATTCTGCTTTCTCACAGTACTCCCCACTCCACCAGTGCTAAGCATCTAAAACTGCTGCAAGTCTAATTTGTTTGACTGATTTGATCGTTGAACCCATCTTGAAACATTTTCATTTCATCCTCCCCCAGTTCAAACGAGAAGTTGTGTGCTGTCCTCCGGGAACACCCACAGATTTTAGCTCCTTGCCAAGCCCTAAGCTGACACTTTGCCAGTGTCCTTTTCCCATTCCTTTCCTTGTGTGGCTCTTGACTGTAAAATTAACTCAGTTCTTCAGATCCTTCTCCTGTACCTGTCCCTGTATCCTTGTGGAAACACTTCCCTGAACCGGGCAATTTCTTGGACTGGAGATTGGGTGTGTTCCTATCCCAGGAGCTGCAGCCATTTATGGAGGTCATTTCCACTCCCAGGATTACCTTCCTTGCCATCTGTATCCTGTTGCTCTTTGTCCTTAAACCTGTTTTTTCTCCATCTTTTTGTGCTTTAAGCAATCCTAGGAAAACAATTCAGTGCCTTCCAGCACTGCATTAGCCTACCCCTTGATAAAATAATCAAAGATTGCTTCTCTGTCTCAGAGACTTCTCTGCCCTGCTCCCATTTATTCCTTGCTGTTCTTGTTTTGAGGATGAAGAATTCCTAAGTACCATGAGAACAACGTGAATTTTCATAATCTAAATAATAGGCATTTTTTGAAAATTTATTGAGACGCAAACACTACACTAGTTTAGAAATCCCCCAGTATTATTTGTAAAGTCAGTTTTGTAGTCCCCTTTCAAACTAAAGCAGTGTTTTGTGTTTGTACAGGGATCCAGCACATACAAGTTTTTCTGGACTCAAATTTCACTACTCTCTAAAGGAAAACCTCCTGGAAATAGAGCCAGTGTTGCCACTCTGATCATAAAAGTTCCCACTGAATTCTACTGTGTACCAGAGTTTGTTACTGTATCTTCAAGCCACCCTAACAGCATCTGGGACATTTTTAATCCACAGGTGCTCCAAAGACAAATACTGTGCTGACTAAAAATGTCACTGTCACAGTCTGGCTTGGAATACATGAATAGCTCCAAGGATACATTAAGCTTGCAGCCAAAATCAGATGGCTTTTATCAAGTGCTGTCACACTAAAGACTGGATTATTTGAGAATTTAGGTTTGTGTCCAGGTTAAAGATTTTTGCTTGAGATAATCAAATGATGGAGCCAGGTATATTTTCATGGTGCCATGACACATTGTGGTGTCTTGACACAATCTCACCTCAATTTCATTTGAAATTTAGGTAGCATGGCAAGTGATACAGACTGAGTCAGTGGGAAGCTCTCAGCCTAAGTGACTAAATTTATTGATGATATGCTGATTTTTTGATATACAGCAACCTGTTAGAAGGAAAATGCTGCACTTTTTTTTTTTTGGTGTATTTCTGTGCTGTCATTTGGAAGAGCTGGTTTCGTGTTAAAGTATGTCATTTCAAGTCATTCAAGTTGAGTGGTTTAAAACCTCAATGTCCAGTGAAAAAATTACCAAAATCTCTTGTTTAAATCCACAGATTAATGCATATAAATATATTTCATAGTTACTTTAACCTAGGAGTACAGGGTCTGAGCAAAAGGAAGTACAGGTGGGGATTTTTTGAAGGGAGGGATATTTTGTGAGAGAATGTAGAAGAATTGATAGTTCTGCTTAGCAATTATGACAATAATCTGTGTTGAAGGGTTAATGAGTCTAAGGAGTATAAAAGCTGCAGTAAGAGCCTGTGAACCTCTAGAGAACATTGCAGCTTCTGGAAAGTGTAGAGGGCCAAAGGATTACCCACAGGAAATCAGGGGTGCTGTTTTAAAGCTCCACTTGTCCTTCCCTTCAAATGCAAATTTTCCATACAGGTGTTTGAGTTGTTGATTTACCCAGAAAGAGAAATTTCTGGGTAACTTCTACCTGACCAAATATGCCATCTGAAAGCCAGCTTTACACCCCAATTTGTTGAAAAATGCTACTGTCTGCATCAATTCAGAAATTATTACTTGCTTGAGAGGGTTTTGCATGGTGTAAGATTCTCTAGCATCAGGCTGCAGTTTGTTTACTTCTCTAGATTATAGGATTTTCCTTTCATGTGGAGGTATCAGCCCTGTGACAGCAAGGAAATGATAAAGGTAAGGGAATCTGGGGCATTCATGTGCTTGAAACTAAAGAGTGGGCTGTACAACCAGTCATCGTTAGCAAACTGAACTAAAGGAAACATCAATTTTTAAAATGCTCTGATCTCTAAGAGCTTAAAATCATGTACCTTTAAAGTTTATAATGCAAAACCAGGGTATAACCAATGGGTGCAAGTGAATATCATTGATTTGGTGACAGATGCACATCAGCAGCTGAGACTAAACATTCAGTTAAAAAGCAAGAAGCTGGTTATTCTTCACACTTCCAAGGACTATCCAAAAAGACTATCAAGGCATCTGGGAATTTTCACACACACACACAAAAAAATTGTAGTATTGTGACAACACTAAGAAGTGTTTTATCTATTGAAGATGTGAACATGAGAGTCAGTACAGAAATAATCACAAATTTTATTAGAGGAAATGAGGGAATATTGGTAGGAACTACAGAAAGACCAGAGTGAGCTCTGTGAATGGGCATCCCCAGATACCCAAAACCCTGGGTTAACATGCTGGAGCAAACACAGAAATGGATCAGATGAAAGGTTAACTGTAACAGCTCAGGAGAAATACCTGGCTGTGGCCTGCTGTACATTGTGGACAGTTTAATAAACACTTCCACTATTAACCAAAATGAACAGAAATGGACAATTGTGCTGGAGCAATCAAAATGCCTTTCTACGCTTTATGAGCCCAAGCACTGTGTTTGTTTCTCATCCCCTCATCCAAAAAAAATCTCAAACATAATTTGAGCAGAAGAGGTAAAAAAAAAGTGATGAAAGAGTCTTCTTTTGGGCTTGAAAAATATTGGCCCAGCTGGTATGGAACTGAGGAAGTGAAATGGCGGACTCACAGTGTCACCACTTGGCATAGCTCTGGTTTTCTCAGCAGCCCCAAAAGAGATGGGCATTCCCAGGAAAAGTCTGCCATTTTAACACCTTTCACCTCCTTCCTAATCTTATTAACATTCTTCTTCATTAATTTTTTTATACGGAATGGCTGCTTTGTGATATTAATAATTCTAAGAACTGCTGTGCAGCTTGGTTGGCAGCCTGATTGCCCCTCTCCTGTCAAGCACTTGTAGAGGGGTGGGTTTTTTAAAAGGTACCAGCAGTGAGCTGGTGTTTAAGTAAAGTACACACTTCAAAAGTGCATCTCCAGATTTGGATATCCTTTCAGGAAATAAATGCAATGTCTTGTTCTGCTTCAATTTGGGTATGGTGCCACCCAGGGGCTCTGCTGGTTGAGCAAAACCTTGATTTAAGCAACACTGTGAATATTTTAGGTGTTTACAAATATATGAATTGAGAGTTTTACTGGGTTATAAACACCCAATGCACACAACATATCTAGGAGGGCTTTTCTTGTGACACCCCATTCTATCTGCCTCCCATGTTCCTAAGTCACTGAGATATTTTTCTTTGAGAGGAAAATGATGACCCTCAGTTTGTAATTACTTGGACATGGCTTATGAATATTTGTGTTTTGCCTTAATTCAGATACGTTCCAAAATATTACAAGTGGCAGGTTTTGCTATTTGGAGATAGCAGGTTCTTCTTTGATAATATTGAAGGGAGATGACACCAAAGTGAATGATGTGCATTCAGCTAATCCAGTAAGAACAACAACAACAAAAAAAAAAAAAAAAAATTAAAAAAAAAAAAANAATTAAAAAAAAAAGCACAGAAAATAATTCTTAGGGAGTAACAGAGGGAATAGTTTTTGTGGTCTAAATGAGCACTTTGGAAATATTTTATATATTCAGCTACTGTGAATAATCTCTGCAGAACAGCTAGAACTGTAAAAGCCCCATAATCCTAATGTGTCTCTTTGCTGTTTTGCAGGCAGACCAGTAATGATTGTAGTTGAATACATGGAGAACGGATCCCTTGACTCCTTCCTGCGGGTGAGGTGCCATTTTCTGATGACATTTTGAATCAGAAACCATTCTAGGTTAAGATTTTAAATCATTTATCACAAATTAATTTCTACATAATGTTATTCATGGATTTTTAGTGAAGAATAGAAGCCTTTTCCCCAGGGTACCTTTCTGAGGTACAGTAATACATTAGAGCACGGCTGGAAAAAAAAGAAGATTTAAACTTCAGAATATAATTGATTTCTTCTACAAAAGTAGTCCCTGTATTTAGCAAAATGTATTTCAAATTGTGTTTTTGTGAAAGAAAAGATAAATTGAAGCCTAAATGCCTGGCATTATGGAAGTGGTTCATTTTTCTCAATCACCTTCAAAAATACTCTGTTATGATTTTTTTGGTTGGTGAAGCATAGAATATACTCAGTAATTGATTTATAACATTTATGGCTACTTGCATTTAACAAATTGAATTAGAAAACAGTTCATGGGTGAAATGTCCTGGCATTAATTAACCCCCAAAGGTCCTTAGTAAACATTAAAGAAGGGCTACAGAAAATGTGAGTAATATGCTGGCAAAATTGTATTTAATTCTTTTTAGAAATGTAAAAGGAAAGGATGATGCCCCCCCCAAGACCCACTGACCCAAGACCCTGCGGGAATAATTTTAATGTCAAGTATTTCAAATTTGTCTTAAAAATAAACACCAGCCCTCAGCAGCCCCGCTGCCTTCCCATTTCCATCCTGCAGAATGGTAAATCTGGCCTTGTGGGAAGTCAGGGGTCTGTGGGTTTGGGAACTTGTTTGAAAGGGTATCCCAAAGAAGTGACATTCGACAGGAAGCTGTGAAAATATTGGTGTGAAAATCCTGGTGATGGCGATTGAAAGCTCTTCTTTGGTAGCAGGAAGGAGGAACTGGTTAGAGAAAAAAGGTGAATAAGCAGGAGGGAAAAGCAGCCAACACTTCAGAAATATTTACAGGTGAGGGCAGAAAGTCGTGCAGGCAATACCTGTTGGGAAGAGGGGAAACCGCAAGAGAAGAGCATTTGGAGCAAGGGATACAGCCCTGAGAGTACAGCAGAGCCATTGTCACAGATACCTCTAGACCCTGATTCTCTTTACCTTTGGGGTTTGATTATTCCAAAATAATTTTTCTCTGACATTTCTTTGTTCTCCTCCTCACTGACTGTCTCAAATAATGTTTTATTTTCCATTGTCAAGACACATGACAGAGTGCAATGTTGTCAGAAACATTCCAGCAGTTTCCCATGAGAACTTGCTAATTTCTCCAAATCAAATTATTTTTATTATTTTGATATCATGCATGTCTTGGACACTGGGTAGTTTTTAAAATTTACTCTCCTTTCTTTTCTGGCTCATCTCTCTATCCGTCTGCAGCACAGGAACTGCCTCTGATCTGAGTACCTGCAGCTTCCCTGCTCTGTAATTTTTTAGCAGTGCCCCAGGAAGATTTGTCTGGGCCTGAAACATTGTTCTGTGCATATGTGTGTGTGTGTNGAGAATTTCATAGAAGAGAATAGAACCAAGTCCTGAAATAATTAATGAGAGTGAATTACCTTTCTCTGAACTGCTCTGGCGTGATATCTATATTCCAGGTTTATTTCACATGCATTCATGTATCAGCACAGTTACTACTTATTAGGATACTTTAATAGAAAGTGGCATCAGCAGAATTATGATGTTACTGTGGAGCAATGCTTCTCACATTGCATTGGATATATTTGGAAGCAGAACTGCTGGGGGGAAATCTGAGCTAATAATTTCTGCAGCTGTTTTTCATGTGTATTATTTTACAGCTTCAATTCACACTTCAGATATGGGCTATTCTTCTAAAATGCTTTTTAAATGTACTTTAGATAATATTCAACATCCCAAAGCACTGGAGATATATGTCAGCATTTCTGTTTATAATTAGCAGAGCAAATGGCTGCAAAGTAACCTATTCTAGAAGAAATCCAGCTGCTTCATTAATAACAGTTGTTTCCTGCAGATATAAGTCCACATTTTTAAAAGCTTTTGTGACAATACAAAGAAGCAGAGAGGCTTTATCTTTAGCAATCCTAATGAAAGGCGTTCAGTGACTATAACAAATGTTGTGGGATTTGGAAGGGCTTATCACATAGTCTGTCTTTCTTATTATTTAAAGGAATCAATTGTTCCAGTGCAAAGTGTTTTTACACAGAGGGGGGAAAAAAGTCCATTTCTCACCATAAGAAATATTTCCCCACATACCACAACCGGCAAAAATTCCCCAGCACATCCCTCCATCTATCTTTCTCCAAAAGCCTGCAAAAATGGGTCAGTCTTACAAATTCAAAGGGAGATTCTGCAATGAACCATGTGATGGTATTCCAGAGGAAGAATTCCATTTGCCATCATCCTCCTCGCAGCTATGATGGGATATTTGCTTTTATGCCAGCACGGGTTGTGCCACAAATCAGAAGCATCCCCCAACCCCTAAAATCTTAATAGCCCTTCCTTCCTTGCTTTACAGATAGCAGTGTCCACTTTCTGCTATTGGTGTGGATTTGACAGCAAGCTCAGCTGAGTTATGTCTTCCCCACCACACAAAGTATCCGGTATGCCGGCTGCTAACTTGCAGCTTTTGGGTAAAAAACATTGGCATAGATTTGCAATATGGAGCTGCTTCAGAGATAGTCTAGTGGGAAGGCATCAGCTAATTAGAACCAATTTTGTAAGATGATGGTAATTAATTTCAGTGATTGTGCATCATCAGACATCCTAAATTGCTGGATACACTTGACACTGAATTTTCCTCAGAAATGCTGCATTATTTTCGCAATTATATAAAATGCATTTACAGCAGATGAAACTTTGTTTTTTGTAGTGTTGTTTTGGAGTTTTTTTTATCATATAAGATTGAGACATGTAGGTTAATCATCCCACAAAAGTATACCTGAAATTTGCCATCAATGAGACTGTTGTCTGACCAGAAATGAGGTTCATGTGGCTTCATTTCTGGTAACACTTGGAGAGATTTCTCTGAAAAAGGATGTGGGTTTCCAGCTAAGAGTTTCCTCAGGGGCTAGAAGCCTCTTCCAGCATTACACCAACAGCCTCCAGACAGAGGAAATCTGTGCTTGGAAAGAAAGTGGCTAACCCTTGGGAATTGAGGAGACCCAGGTAAAATTCCCTATTACCAGCTTCTCACAGACTTTGGATGGGGCTCATTGTTATGTTTTAGTCACCTGCCTGTGGCGTGGAGATCTCAGCAATCACTTATTCTGCAGGCATATGAGGAAAATAATAAAGGCCAGAAGGGTTGCAAGGGCAGCTCTCTGTATTGATAGAAAGATGTTAGTGATTAGACAGGGCAGTTGCAGTCAAATGTGTTTGCTTGGGCTTGTGGATACTGGCTGCAGAAGAGACAACAAGAAAGACAACCAGGAGAGATGCATCAAAGCCACAAACTAGACTGAAAAAGCTGAAAACCCACAAAACCTTTTTAGCAAGCAGTTTGGCAGCTTGCCCTGCTGTGGGCTGGGGATGGCTGTTGGACCCAAGCCTATGAGATGATTGCAATAATTCCTACAAAAGTCCTTTCCCCGTGGTTGGTCTTTTCACCCCAACACTCCGTGCCCCACTCAGCCCACTCTCTAAGCCTGTTCCTCACAGATTCTTGGGGCTATTCAGATTAAAGTCTCATCTGCTCCATTTTGTTTTCACAGCTCCATTTAAGGGGTCATTCTTGGCTAAAATAATTGGAGTTAGCATCACATGGAGAGGAACAGGGTGATTAGGAGGTGAGGTGGCTTCTTGGGAAGAATGATCCCTGGAGAGCTCTGTGCTGGCTGTGCTCTGTGCTCACCTCCTGATGCATCAGGCAGTGTGGACATGGATCTGAACACCGAAAAGGAACATGCCTGGAAGCTGCCTTTTGGAGGAGGTTTGTGGTTGGCTACGCAGAATCACGTAAAATGAACCAAAGAATATGACCAGAATACTGAACTTCTTTCAGCATTTTTCTGCAGCTGCAGAGTACCAGAGCTTTGTTCCTGCTCAGTGTCCAAGGTGTGCTGAATAGATATTTAGGTATCTAAATATCAGAGATATTTAGGTTTGAAAGATGCTCCAGTCTTCCCCAGTTTTGTGAATTCCAGAGCTGTAAAAGGAAGGGATGTATTTACCT
The DNA here is from genome assembly GCA_008694505.1 of Cyanoderma ruficeps. Lineage (NCBI taxonomy): Eukaryota > Metazoa > Chordata > Aves > Passeriformes > Timaliidae > Cyanoderma > Cyanoderma ruficeps. Next base: position 1,956,823 of record VZDJ01006092.1, read on the forward strand.
GGGGTAGTCACAGCACCATCTTGCTTTCTTCATTGTTGCTATTTGCCATTGTAATGCTCCTCTTCCTACTCAAAAGCTGGTGCTGATATATTTCCATTCACTTCAGAAAATTAAAATACTTGTTGAAGAAAAGTTTGATTTGTATACAGGCAAGCATAGTATGTGAAAATGCTGCCACATGTATTTTTTTTCTTTCAAAGAGTCTATAAGAAATATGCTTCATTGCCTTAGAGCACCAACTGCAGCAGACTGCACAGCAAATGAAACCCTGGAATTCAGCTCCAGGTTTTAATCCCTCAAGGATGGCCCAGCAGAGGCTAAGATAAGTGTTACTAGATGGAGAAAATATTGTGATATATTGCTCTTTCTTGCAGTAATCGTTATGAAGTTACTCTCAGAGCAGCTTTGCCATCACACTCACCCTCTTCTCAGCTACAGTTTAGATGCTGTGGCAGACACATTTAGCAAGTTTTGGGGAAAGGGAGAGAAGACAAAAATGAACACTTGCAGCAAATTCTACAAAACAGTGTTGTAAAGCATGTGTTGTATATCCATCTAACATGGCCTCACTAGACAGAGTAGGCTGTGGGGAAGAGAAGCCAGGTGGCCTTTTCCAAATTTAATGGTTCCTGTTATTATTTATCTGCATTTGGAGAAGCAACATCATTGGAGCTCATAACTAATAGTCCCTCTTTTGCTTTCAAAAGCACTTTAATTTATTGGAAGCATGTTCCTTTCCTGGCACGATAAAAGTGGCATTTTGCTTTCAAAAATCAGTCTGTAAAAGAGAAAACCTGCACTGGAAACCTGGAAACTGCTGATATTAATTTTTTTTCTTTTTATTTTTTTAACCAAAATCAGATTGAGCAATTATAAAGTGAATTTAAAAGAATGCATTCCCTTAACAGTGAAATTGTAAGCAGCACATTTAAGTGATTTAAGATTGCACTGAGAAGCTGTCACTGATGCTACAGAGCCAGCATTTGTTCTCAAGCAGTGTTTTACCCCCCTAAATGATGTACAGAACATAATTTCTGATGCTGCTCTGAGAAGTTTATTTGGAAATGCTGGGCATTTTTAATATGTAGATATTCTTACTGTGACATTAAATACCATAGATATTCTTAGTACTGAGCAACAAGAAATTTTTTACAAACTGTCTTGTATTTGAAGGCAAAAAGATTTTGACAGGTAATGTGGACTCTCTCAGTGTGCTCTTTGTGAATTTGTTGAGAATGAGAAATCAGAAGATCAGAACAGAGTCAGTGTCTTTTAAATGAAGGTATTTTGAATGTCTTTTGAAAGAGAGGAAAAAAGAAGCCAAGAAATTACAGGCCAGTCAGCTTAATGTCAACTGCTGTAAGATTTCTGGAACAAATTATCAAACAAAGTCTAAGCATCTTGAAGACAACAGTGAGATAAGTGTGAGCCAACAGGGATTTGTCAAGAACTAATTCTGTCAAACAGGTCTGGTTTCCTTTTGTAGCGGGGCTCAGGCTTTGTGGCTGTGGGAGAAGCAGTTGATCTCATAAACTTTGGCTTCAGTAAGGCTTTAAAACTCTCACATGAGATCCTTGTGGGCAGCCAGAGAAATGTGGTCTTCATGAAATTTCTGCTGTATTGGCTACATCCTGTGTGGAGGGAATGGAATTTGGATGGAAAGAAATATGGGATAAGGCTGTTCTTAACTCTGTGTAGGATCACTCATTAGCATTTAAAATGAACTAAAGTAATTAGATTTAATTGAATTAATGGAATCTGTTAATAATAATCAAGTCTGCATGGAACTCTGTCAACAGTTGAATGAAGAAGAAATTATCAGCTGACCTCATTTAGTACCAAAAATATAAACTTTAATGTGACGCACATGATAGTTTGAAGCATGAGTTACACTTCCAAGAAGTACCAAGTTGCAACTTGAATTTTGGAAGATTTATCTTGACAAAGTTCTACCATTCACTTTGCACAGTGAAACTGTAACAATAAATGCATAGCAAAAACTGCATCTTTTACTCAGTGACCAGTAGGAACTGTCAGTGGTGAATATGATCTAAGACACAGACACACCATTTTCAGTGCTGCTCTCCATCTAAAATGAGATCTAAATAATCTGCAATAAAATTTCTAGACCTGTAGCAAATCCTGCACAGAGGATAAAGGCCTAAAAGTGTTCTGACTCATTTGGCAAATAAATAAGTGGGTTTTGGAATAGATGGAACTCCAGAAACAGAATACAGAAAAATCCAGTGGCCACACTTCCAGAAGATTACTGGGGAGTGAAATGGAAAAACCTTCTGAAGAAGAAAAATTCCATGGCCTTGTTGAAAAAGCACTAAACTGGGCACTGGAGCTGGAAACTGGAGGGCAAAATGCAATGAGAGAAAACTCTGGATACCCTCCTTCCTCCCCTACAGTAACTGAACCTCTTCAGCAGCCCGTTATATGTTAGTGCTCTTGAAAGGTCTGGAACACAAGGGGAATATTTCACTTACATAAGGTCCTCAAAAGGAAACTGTAGCTGAATAAAAATAATTTTTCAGGGCATTTTTAAGGGCTGCACAAATGCAAGAGCAACTACTCAGACATTGCTTCTATACCCAGCTGTTGAGAAAAGTTTATTTAGCAAAGCCATCAATGCTTGATTAAAATTTAATGAGATGATAGGATAAATGTGGTGAGCCCACTGAGGTCTGAATTGCTGCCAGTATTGATTAACACCCTTAACAGCCCAGTGGGAATCCTATCAAAAACATATTTCAAATCTAAGCTATGGGAATCAGGATAAAGCCCTGGGTAACAACCATCCTATCAGTCTGATGAGTGTTTTATTTCCCTTTATACCAAGTGAATGAAACGAAATAGTGGAAAGTTGCCAAAGGATTGTACCTGGGGGCTTAAAAATGCTGAAAATATGAGGCCGTATTCTACCTGCTATAATTTCATCAACCTAGCTGAATTTTCCAAAGGTTAAATATAGCTCATAGTCTGTATCCAGATCAGCTTACATTAAAAAAAAAAAAGTGATGTATTGAAAGATAACAGTTTATAGATTGTAAGGGGATACAGCTGGCATGGAAAGTGATGCAGAAGTGATTACAAAGAGACTTGATTGAGAAAAGACTCTTCTGCTGACAGTAAAAATGTAGTTGGTCCAACTGCAAGGCGGCTGGCAGTGAAAAAATATAAAACCAAGCCTGAGAAAAGAGAGAGGAGAACAGATATAGTAGAAGATTTTGAGAAATCTGCAGAGGGAGAAGGAGGACAGAATAAAATTGCAGCTGGTACGTTAGTAGGTCTGTCGTTTCTTTAACAGTGAAGATAAGAAGCTTTTTGTGTCACGGCAGAAGCCAAAAAAAACTTGAAAGAAGGATGGAGAGAATAGCAAAAGCATGAGATTGTTTTAAACTCAGGCATTACAGCTGTACTGGTAAGGCAAGTACTGAGACTTGGAAAGAGCAGATAAAAGGTTATGTTTTATGAAGAATCAGCCAAGCATGGTCTAGATTTGAAAGAGCAGAAATTAAAAAAGGACAGAAAGAATGCTTGCAATCCAAGAAGACAAAAGGTTAAGGGAGGTGCTGCAGATGACTCTGAGGTTTGCTGAAAAAATGGAGCTAAAGGAGGAGGTAAAATCTAAAGGTTTTGAGGGGTTTAGTTTGGTGCTTTGTTGTGGGGGTAGAGAGGGGCTTGAATGGTCATTTTGCAAGTCATGTACTGGCACTTTGTTCCAAATCCTAATTCTACAGTTAGCTGAAAAAACTAATCCACACATGGTAAGTGTGAAGAGTATTAACTGTTGGCAACCAGCTTTGTAATTTTTTAATCAATTGAACAATTAGAATTATTAAATAAAAGACAAACCCAGAAATCTCATGTGGCCTCATTACAAACATTGGTCAGAATTCCTGTCCTTCCTTTACAGGAAGCAGCTTAAAGTAGTTAAGAATATAATCATTTGTCTCCCTTTGCTTAATTGCTGGATGAAATGGGTTTATTTAAAACATCTGCCACTGGTAGTTTGGGACTCATTACAGTTGTGTCTTGACCCTCAGCTGAGTGTCCCCTGCAGAACCAGCTGCTCAAAGGTGGCCTTGATGGTGACAAAGAGGGAGAGTGTGGCCTGATTGCTTGTGGAGAGCTGCCTCCACTTTGGTGTGGAGATTTTAGAGACAGAAGAGCTTTACATAAGCCATGACATAAGACACTGACACATTCAAGGGGAAAAAATTGCTCTAAATCAATTGTAAATAGCTGGTTTCAAAGAAGTGTCATTAAATGTGCTTTCTTGGGAGGTGGCTGTGGTGTTTGGCATGGCTCCTTAAATACAAGTGTTGCTGAGAAGTATAATAAGGCAGTGAGGTCTTCTAACTGACAAGGTGTGATGGTATCTTCCTTTTACCATTTTCTTTCTGATTTCTGTCATAGTCTCTAAATGTTTATATCCTGACTAGCTGGATGTAGGCCCCAAATCACTGAATCATTATGGGAATTCTGGATGTAGGCCCCAGATCACTGAATCTTTATGGAAATTCTGGATGTAGGCCCCAGATCACTGAATCATTATGGGAATTCTGGATGTGGGCCCCAGATCACTGAATCATTATGAGAATTCTGGGTGTAGGCCCCAAATCACTGAATCATTATGAGAATTCTGGATGTAGGTCCCAAATCACTGAATCATTATGAGAATTCTGGATGTAGGCCCCAAATCACTGAATCATTATGAGAATGCTGAAATACTTTACTGACCAAGGATAAAGCTAAGCATAGTTCAGCCTGTTGCTTTGCTGAATCTAATGAATTTGCTGAACTTCCTGTAAACTTCTCCCCTATAAAAATCATCTTGCTTAAATGCATGAGCTAAGCAATAGAAGTGTTCTGAATACTGATCAGAATTAATTTGCTATTTGACTGTAGCCCAGTGCTGAAAGTGTTGAAAAAGAAAATGGAAAGTTTACTTGTTTGCAGGAGTTGTTTTTGTTTGGCTGTTCCTGCAAACATGAAAAGCCTGGGTCACTGAATAATCCATGAGAAGCTAAATGTCTGCCAGCTGAGGTCACAGAAATACTCCTGCAAGCAGCCTGCTGTGAATAGTAGATAGGGCAGGCCTAAACAAAGCAAAGTGCCTTGTTTAAAATCTCATTTCTGTGCAGCTCCCCACTGCCACATAACTCAGGAGCTGTCTGATGCAGGACATAAAGAAGTGCTTACTTTTATGCTGCAGATGGAGAAACTGAGGCCCAGCAAGGCTGACCAGCTGGGCAAGCACAGTTGATGGCATAGCTCTTATTTACATGTTCAACTCCAATAGATTTCAGAAGGTGCTAAACAGTTTAATGCATTCATGAGTCTGAGCTTAACCTTAATGAGCTGGGAAGATTTTGGCAAAGCTACATAACCCCTGAATTCCATCCCAAATCTCCTTTTTAATCTAGTCTTCGGAGATTAGGCGTTACGTGCACAAGCAACATGAGCTAAAGCCCCAAACTTTTTTCAAGTTATTTTGGGATTTTTTTTTTTTTTTTTCAAAAAAACCATAAAGTGAGGTAACAGATGTACCTCAATACAGACAGTCAAGGCTGAGGCAATAAAAAGAGGGTTCTTTGTTTCCTGAGGCCGTGGAGTAATAGCTGAAGAGTTTTGTGTCCTTTCTCATTCTCGTAATAAAAATAGTGCTGGGGGAAGGTGTTCATAGTAACCAAGTATGAAAGCAGTTAAATGTTGTCAGTAGAAAGATTGTGAAATATGTGAAGGAAAGGGGGATAAGTTGCACAATGAGAGATGTGATGGGATGCACTGCCAAGCAACTTAAGTCCTTGAAAAAGCAAGCTTGCGAGCGGGCAGCTTTGCTGGAGGGGTGACAAAAGTATTTAAAATAAGAGCTGTGGTTCGTATCACTGGAATGAAATAAAAGGGAAGTAGCTGTGTTGTTTCTTCCCTTGCAGAAGCACGATGGGCACTTCACAGTGATCCAGCTGGTTGGAATGCTGCGGGGGATTGCCTCTGGCATGAAGTACCTCTCGGACATGGGCTACGTGCACCGGGACCTGGCAGCGCGGAACATCCTGGTCAACAGCAACCTCATGTGCAAAGTCTCAGATTTTGGCTTGTCACGGGTGCTGGAGGATGACCCCGAAGCTGCCTACACCACAAGTGTGAGTTTCTTCTCTAATCTGAGCAGCTAATTGCCTGCTGCCTCTTTTATTCCAGTTTCAGGTTTGTCTGTGCCATAGGAAGAACAATTGGAATTGGCTTTGTTCCCTTCTCAGTCATGTGATTCAGTAAACACACTGGCAGTGCTAAGGGAAGCTGTTCTGATTTTTGGCTAAGGGATGTGTAATAAACTTTGGCAAAAGTTTATTTTAAACAAATGTGCAAGTATAAGTGGGAGACCTTTTCCATTCTTTGTGGTTTTGTTGGCCGTGGAGAGTCTTTTCCCATGTTGTTTCCTCTTCTGGCAATTTGTGTTCCTTTACAAGGATATGTTTGTAAAAGAGAGAGATGGGAGAGCAGGGAATCTTACCAGCTTCACTGTTGGAGGCATCCTGGTAAGCCTTGCATTAATAAATTAGAATTTTAATCTTATTTCACTGAAGCTTACCTTCTAGCAAGACATGTAAGACCTTCCTTGCATGGTTTAGGTCTTAGTTTATTAATACTTAATTCCTTATGTGATGCAAATAAACTGTTAAAATGGCAAATGGGATTTGGGTGAGGGGAGTTGGGATGGGTTTTTTGGTTTGTGGTGTTGTAGAGGGTTCCAGTGAAGTGAAAAATTCTTGAACATGAAGAAGCTTGTTCAAATGACAAGTCCCAATGCACCATTTTTTCCTGATACCAAACTACATTTCAGTTCCAAGTATTATCACAACAGCTAAGTGCTAGCTGATTTTTGAGTAACTTTTGTATCTATCATTTAAACTAAAACTATTTCAGAGGCAGAGTGCATTCTCATTACTTCTCTCACAAAATGTGCAGAATTTGTATATTCCCATGATAGGGCACTGTGACAGAATTCTAATAGAGAAGATAAATGAACATTAAATAATTTATTTCACCCCTTTTTTTTTAAATTTCACTTTAAAAACTGATGTATGGCCAAAATAAGGAACTCATCTAATTTCTCTGTACTGCAGTAAGTATTGTGGTGCATCTACTGAATTCAATGTAGATATTGTAATGAGATTAGAGAGGTTATGTATTTATATATGTAGAATATATATTTACTTTTACTTTAGGCCTAAAATAGAGCTGTTCTCATAATTTTGCTGCAACTTCTATTTCTTAGAAGTTCTATACAGAACTGTAAGCTGACTTAAAGGAAAACAAGTCACTTTGCAAGGTTTTCTATTGCTTTTAATATGCAAGCTGGGGAGAAAAAGACCCCGGATTTTAATTTATAGCAGAGAATTCCTTCATTTCTCAAAACCTCTTTTGCTTCACACTGCTTCTTAGTAAGAGGCTTGAAAGGGAAAATAAACATCACTGCAGCTTAACAGGTTGTCACATGAGGGCTGAGCCTCACTAATGTTGTGAGGAGCTCAGCTGGCACCAAGTGCCCTAGCGACAGGAGTCAGGGGGCAGTCTCCGCTCTGAGCCCAGGCTAATGGGCCCAGCTGGTGTGAGGCACTGGGGATGGCCAGGCAGCCCCTCTCCCAGTCAGGTTCAGGAAAGATACCAAATGATAATCAGAGCTCCTGTATTTTATATAAATTATCCTGTAATTTTCTGCTGGCTACTGACACAGGACATTTCGTTTTACAGAGTAGTTAGTGCCTGTCCTGTTCATCATGGCTAGAGCTGCTTTTAATCAGGAAGTGCGGGGTTGTGAAAAAAACTAACAGTGCCATGGCATACTCCTTTTTTCCTTTATCTGTGCTGAAGGACTTCCTTGAAAGGAAGGCTTCCTTGGAAGGAACAGGCTTTGTTGGAATGCTCCCCGTTTTCCTGTCAGTTCACCCAGCTGCTTAACATGAGAGCCTGTTGTAGGTGTAGAACTCAGAAGTGCCTCAGAGCTTCTGCTCCAACCTGCCAAGGCTGCAGGCAGGTCCCGAATTACCAAATGCTGCCCAGCAGGTACCTAAGGCATGTCCAGCAGGAGGGGATATCACAGAGGCTGGTGGCCAGTGGCAGCTCCCTGTGTCAGCCAGGCATCCAAGGTGAATCTGTTTTGACCTTGAAGCCCCCAAAGCATTGAAAGGTGGGAAAAAGCTGCGTACCATTATGATATGAACTAAAATGTTTGTAAATGGGAAGAATTCAAAGCAACAGAGTCAGGTATAAGGGAAATTATAAGGGAAAAGCATTTCAGATCACTTATTCTTTCAACTGCAGCTTTCCTGTCCTTGCAGATGGGTGCTCACACACTGACTGTTTTAGTCATTGTGGCAGAGCCTGCCCAGTTCTTTCTGTCACCTCTGGTCCTTGGGAAGTGTCCTTTCCTCATTCCTGAGGGCAGACTGACAGCTGCAGTCCGTGTTCTGTGTTACACTCTGTATGAACTGGGGATAGCCAGGTTTCTGTGGGATGCTCTTGCCTTCCACAGACTCCATCCTCGGGGTCTTGTTCCCCTTGAGCAATTCCAGCAGATTTCTCTGTAGCAACACTCAGCAGGAAATCAAAAGCCCTGTCAGTTTGTAAAAGGGCTCAGCACAACTCTGACCAGTATAGGGTGGGGACACAAAGAAGGAAAGATCTGTCACAACGGCCGTGGAGGACTCAGGGAAAGCTTTTCATGGCAACAGAAGGGGCTAGAAGCCCCCACTGGGTGCCAAACCTCTTGCAGCTCTCACTGCCCATCATTTTGGCACTGACCATTTTCCCCCTCATGAACATCTTCCCAACAACAGGCCATGTGTATTACTAGAGGATTTTATAGCATCTCTTTAGTTCCATACTGTGTTATCACCACGTGAAGGTTAAACCCTCAGTGTTCTCTCAAAGATTCTGGTGCTTTTAGAATTCAGGTTTCCTCTCCACAGAGATTTTTATTGATAACAGCCCTGTACCTGTAACTGCAAAAAATCCATAGAGTGGCTCTGCATATTGAATAGTGATATTTCTAGCCTCACATCTCCCAGCACTGTCAGTGCTCAGAGGAAACTGATTAGTTTATCTTCCCCTTTTTGTCTCTGTCCTGGTGTCAGAAACTGAATGGTACAATTGGATGTTTTCTTTGGAAATTATCTACAATACACTGTAAGCAAAAAATAGACTTTTATATTTATGATGCACTGGTCAATTATTGTGTGAATATATATATATATATTTTTATTTTTTTTTGTCTTCCAGCCTATTGAGACAAGGGATGCTAATATGTCTTTGATGAGAGGGTTTTTAGGAAATAAAATATTGATTCCTGTTTGTTACCCAGAATCAAAAAATTTACAGCAAGATACCATTTTAGAAAAGGAAGGAGGAATTAAAAGCCAGGAACATTTGACTGCAAATCTTTGTGTTCCAGATTGATCAGGAAAAGATAAGGCAGACTTTGGGATGACTGAGTACTCTGTGGGTTTTGCCTTTGGAGACAAAACTTTTATTTTCAGTAGTGGTTTGCAAGAGAACAGTTAGTCATAAGAAGACATTTCTAGTATATGAACAAGCATTTCTGTCAATACAGAGGACAGCTAGGCTCTTGCATCCCTGCTTTTAGATAGAATGTGTGAGATGTTGTAGATTCATTTAGTTTAAAACATGGTCAGGGTTCACATGTATTTCAAAAGGAGCCACATGGCCCCAGAACAACTCTTTACATGTAGCAAAATATTTATAATCAGAACAGAATTTTTGGCACTACTACAAAAAGGACTAAACTGGTGTTTCTCTTACAGGTGACACCTTAATAGTCTGCTTTAAATCTGATTTTTAACGAGACAAAAAGCTGCTACAAATGGAATTGTATGATAAAGAAATGTATTCTAGATTTCTTTTATCAGCTTTATTTCAGAATCCATTCTCAATTCATTAGTTCAGCCTTACTATAGGAAATATTATCTTCTTTCCATACTAGTAGTTAGAGAATTAATTTATTGCATTGTATTTCCCAAATCACTTAGTAAACTTTATGGGTCTGATTCTTCTCAAGCCAGTTGGGTGAAATACCTCATCCAGGAAGATTTCAGACTTAGTAGATTCATTAGAGGAGCAAGGATTGATGCCAGTAATCTTTATAAAAATTAGGAAGTAGCAAAACTTTGAGGGGATTAGGATGAGACGTTCATTTTTTTTACTTTGTAATATACTTTTTGCATTGCAAGACACATTCAGATTTCCCCGAACACAAGTAACAGGTTTGGGGAGAGAAGGTTTAATTTGCTGAAAAGTAAAACAAGATGCAAGTGATTTTCCAATTAATTTGGGGTGTTAAGTAATAGTTTCTGAACAATCCCTGTGCTATTGCAAGCGTATTGCCTAGGTATTTACTTTAATGTTAGAATTAACCATGTACCATAGAGTAAATTGGTTATTGGCAATTGAGAAAAAGAAGCTGCAAAGGTCTCCATCAACCTGTTTTCTTGAAAACTCACTGGTGACCTAATGTTGAGCATAAATGGTGTCAACTCTTTTTATGTGTGACACGACATGAAGGGTCTGGAGCATCAGTCTGATGAGGAGGGGCTGTGGGAGCCAGGAGGCTCAGCCTGGAGAAAAGGAGGCTCAGGGGAAACCTTACTGCTCTCTACAACTCCCTGAAAGGAGCCAGGTGGGGGTTCAGCCTCTGCTCCTGGCAATGAGTGACAGAATAAGAGGAAATGTCAAGTTGCTCCAGGAGAAGTTTAGATTGGATATTAGAAAAATAAAATATCCTTCCAAGGCTACTATGTGAGATTATGATATTATTTCCCAAACCTCAACGGGATCCCAAAGGGGTTGTCTTTGGATAGGTCACTTGGTGCCATCTTGCCTCCTCAGGATTATTGTGCTCTTGTGCAGGAATCTCACACAACTTGTAACTAGGAATTACTCTAGTGGGACTGTGGCACACACAGAAATATTTTGAAGCAGTGAGTTAATATCTCTGAACGTGGGCAGGCAGCAAATAAACAACAGCTGTGCTGATGTGCCCAGCCTGCACCCAGTGTGAGAATTGCAGAGACTGGTTTTAAAATGTGTGATGGGGGATTCCTGTCCACTGGTGGTGAGATGAGGCACCTCCCCATGAGTGCCACCTTCAGCTGGATCCATTCCCTGCTCTCAGAGGATGCCTGGGGTTGGGCACTCTGCATGTGCCCTCTTCAAGCCCCTGTCCTCTGTTGTGGTGACCTGGACAGGGCATGCTCAAGGGCAAGAAGCCAACAGGGGAAGGAGTAGCCAAAAGAAGGAGTGTCTTGGAAAAAAAGACTTTTTGCCATTCGGGCTGTACCAGTCTGAGGTGTGATGACTTTTAATTAGTGGCTGTGTGTTTAAAAGTAACAGAAATCTCAAACTGAGCCATTCAGTGAAGGGTGTGGTGTTTGCTATTTACTTGGGTTGTTTGTGGCAGCCCCTGAAGATGAAAATATGTCTGTGACAAAATTTAAACATTTGGAAAACCTTCATTTTCAAATTCTCTCTTCAGCTTTTATCCAGCTGTGATCTCAAGTTCATCTAAGAGGTTTTCTGGTTTATTTAACCCTCCTTAAATTTAGTTATAGAAAGAAACAAGCTATAAAAGACCACAACAATGGCAGAGCCTTAGAAGGAAGGTCCCAGGACAGGAGTGAAATATAAAACTAAATTCTCTCAATGTTTTGTCAAACCTTGTACTTATGTGAGTACTCACTTCCACAGTCATTTGAGTTCTGAGAATGCAAACAACAAAGCATGCAAATTTGCATTTAGATGTGCAGAAATTAAAAAGCAGCTTAATGGTTGAATTTAACTATAAAACTTAATCTCATCCCTGCTTTTTTCTTCCATGCCACTCCAAATAGGAACTCCAAATACGGATTTGGCAGAGAAATACAGTTGGAATTTGCATTTCACTTTTTCATTCCCAAAATTATGATGTTGATGAATTCAACACAGGTTTGTCATAAGATTTTGGCCGTAAAAAAGGTGGTATTTTGTACTTCATTCCTAATGTGGCTTTCAAAGCAACATCCACCATTCATTGTAATCCGTTTTAATTTATAATTAAAATAATATATTGCAGTGTAATTAATCTAAAGGATGCTGCCTTTAAAGATTTGCAAGCTCTGCCTTTCTTTTAGCTTGGATTTCAGCTTTTTTGTCTCTCTGGCTCCTCCCATTTTCATATTAACAAATTTGAGTTTTGAACCCTACATGCATGTGCCTTTGCTATTTCTCAGGTTGACTCTCTGAACATCTCTCAGTGGCCCTATTTACAAATGTTTCATAGGATTTGAGAATGAGCTACTTACAGATCTGTAGTGCTGGTTCTCTTGGAGATCTTGGCATCTTAGGAGATAATTGATGAATCTGTTGGTGCCATTTAACCCTGAAAGTGATTGCATTTTTTCATCTCACAGGGACTCACAAATGGCAAGTCTGTCTTTGGTGTAAGATTCAAAACTTGCCAGTATTCAATCCATACAAAGAGGCAATGTTACATCTCTGAGCAAATCTTAAGTAGCAGGACAGAGGAGGTGGAAAAATTGCATGCACTCACAAATAATCTCTAAAGTAAAAGCAGATTATGAATCTCAGAAAGCTACAGGTGGTGACATGGAGCTGACCAAGGCACCAAAACTACTGACAAAATGGGGATGAAAGCCTTGAAAAATGGTCTGTGCACCCTCTTCTCCTTGGAAACCAGCCCAATAAATGCAAGCAGTACACTTACATGTATGTAAGTGTACTGCATACCATGAGCAGTCATTTTGTTGTTAATTCCTTCTACTGTTAATAGATTTTTTTTTCAGAATATTGATCTCATTTCAGACACAGCTGGGGTTTTAGCCCCGTATGGATTTGATTGCACGCATTTATAATTTTTAGTGAGAATTGCCATTTTCAAACTACAATTGAAGAAGCTATTTTAAACATGCACAACATGCTTACACACTTTTAGTGAGATCTTTATTCACTCAGAACAACACTATCCACACTTAAGAGTAGAAAAGTAGGTGTACTGGCATAAAACCAAAGCTCTGTTGCTAATTCTGTGAGTGAACATAATCTTGAATGCCTGTTGGTTTATTGGAAATGAAGGATCACAGTTCACTTAAGATTTCAGTATTCAATGTATCAACCAAGGTGCAGTAAATCATAAAATACCTTTCCAGTGCTGGAACACACCTGCACTATGCACAGCTCCTATATACTGCTTAATAGCTTCAAGGCTCATTAAGGTCAAAGCAGTTGCTTTCAGTAGCATGTCAGCTGACAGTAATTCCCATAGGTTATGGTATTTTGATATATAGAACAGGACAATCTCTTGAAAGCCTTGAAAAAGAAAGTAGCTTATTCATGTAGGCGGGTTTTGTTGGGGTTGTTTTTTTTTTTTTCTCTTGTTAAAAACTGCTGGTACCTTTCAAAGATGAGTTAAGAAACTATTATAAAATGTGTTTACTGTGTGCTTACAAGAGGTAAATAATTCACTGGAAAAGAAAACCATTCAGCTCCAGTGAGCCAAACAGCTCAGCTCTAACTCCTTTGTTTAGTTATTGGAAGGTGAATGGAAATAAGATCTGGATGATTTTTTGTTTTCATTTGTTGTACCACGCTCAATGGGAATTTATGAGCCACATTAAATACCACTGTAAAAAGTAACTACTCTGCATGAAGGCATATAAAACCTCAGGGTTGGAAATTCGAAGCACTTGGCTTCACCAGGCTTTTGTAAAGCTTCATAATTAAATCTTGACATATTACACAGCAGGATGCGTTATGTCCATGAGTATAATTAAATGAATTCTTGACTCTACTAAAAAAAAAAAACCCAAAAAACAAAACCAACCACCTGTTGGACTGGGTTATTTAAAAGCAGTCAGTTGTTCAGGCACAGTTCAGGTGCACATTTCAAAGCTCACGTGGAAGGAGCTTGGAGAGGAGGAGACTCATCCTGTGTCTTCATCTGCTGTAGATCATTTATGTTTCTGTCTCACTTCCCCGTGGTGGTGTGTGTGGCTCTGAGCTGGCTGTGTCAGCTGGAGAGCAAAAAGTTATGACCCTGGGAGAGATGGAGAATTCTTGACAGCGCTGCTAGATTGGGATTAAATCAAATTTGTTTTTCAGAATTGGGAATTCCTGGTGCTAAAGATCTGACATGCATTTGCAGGGTCTTTTAAGGGGTGGAGGGTTTTCTGATGCTTCCTGAGGAATTGCCCCACATTGTATTTGCGTGCGACTGGCTAGACCCGTGTTTCTTAATACCTGTCATCAATTTGAAATTTATCAAATGAGAAAGAGGCATTAAAATTTCAGAGACACTATTTATGTTCATGTTCCATGGAAATAAATGGTAACACAGAAAAGAAAATCCGTTAATTTAGCAAGGACTTGATCCTAATTGATTTTAGCCTGGAATTCTGATATCCAGTCTTCAAAACACAAGGCTGGGGTAAACCAAGATTCCTTTTCTTCTTTTACTTATGTGAAGAGAGCAAGTAGGGATTTCCTGGGGATAAATATCAGCATTTTGGATATGTTGAGTCACCATCCCTGGAGGTGTTTAAAAGATCTGTGGATCTTAGGGATGTGTTTTAGTGATGATCATGGTGGTGATGGGGTAATGAGTGGACTTGATGAACTCTGAAGTGTTTTCCAGACTAAATGATTCTATGATTCTGCCTGCTTCTCGGGGTAATATTGCCCATCTGGGAGGGTTTAGGATTCATTAATGATGGAAGAGTTCACAGGTGAAAAAGGAGTTTCTCTCCACATTGCTCAACTACTCTTTATATAAAGAATCTGTCAAAGGGTAGATCCAGTGAAATATGGAAGGGGGTGAGTTCTAGCCTAGTATGATTTTTGCTTTTGTGTTTAGATGTGCATTACTGATGTTTCATCATCTCTCCTTTGCTCTCCTGGAAGAACCCGTGGCCTGATTGTTGTTGTGTCGAGGTTATGGTATTCACTTCAGCTAGAAGAAGGAAGTAAAAAAAAAAAGCATGTCTCACGTGCCGATCAATTTTTCTGCTCACTTTGATACTAATTCTAATATTTCTCCTGTACACGATATCAAAGTTGTTGTAAATGGGATTCTGTAATTACAGGGGGAAGTTTCTGAAGCAAGGTAGACACGTGTTAAACTTAATCTACTTTCATATTCCTGTGATAGAAATGTTAACTTGGGAACAAGACTGACCTAGTTATTCACCTAAATTAATCCCTGGTGAAATCAACCAGAGGAATTTCCACTGACCATGTAGGAATTGTGATTTGCCCTAAATCAAAAGGATAACTGCAGTAAGAAGTTTTTTCACTGTTGCCTGTTTGCTTACAGGAATGAAAGCTAGATTATCTTCAGTCATGCACAAGCCCTCGGGAATATCACTTGTGTACTTTCCTTTATCTATCAGATTTTCAAAACTTTGCAGTGGTAAGCTTTTAGTTCCTTGCATTTGTTTTTAGTCTTGCTCTTTGGCAGGCTTTCAGGACAGCAGCTTCTTGCCCAGCTGTGAGTTCTTCCCTTCGTTCTAAGGGGGGTTTTGGGAGGGAAGGCTGATTCACAGTTTGCAGTTTCTTTTTTTCCCTTTGAGCAGAACGTCGCAGGAATATTGCGGCACGGTGCTCGTCTGTCTGAAAAGCGTGTTCGATTGGTGTGACTCTGATAAATCTAGGTCAGACATCACAGTCTCTGCTCAGTACTTACTCAGGAAAAAACTCCTGTTGAGGCCAAGGGGAGTTTTGCCTGACTAAGCACTGTGGGATTTTGCCCTTAGTATCTATAATATTTGATCTGCTCCTTGCGCGTTTGCAAGTGCTCTGGAGGCAAATCTTGTATCTTGTCCTTGACTGCCCCACTGTGGCTGTATCCTCAGCAGTTTAAAGGCTTAATATGAAACATCTCTTCATTGACAGAATATTCAAAAAAATCTGCACAACTTCATATTTATTTTATTTAAAGTAATTCCAAGATCTGTGTGCGGTAACTGTGTGTATTAGTGCATGAAAAGGAAACTATACTTTTGCATTCTGGACTCCTTGTTCCACTTTTTTCTGCTCTAGAGCTGCAGAATTTTGTTCAGTTGTGAGGGCTTGGGTGGAAAAAAGACTCTTTACTCTTAGGAAATCTTTTGGTTGTCTCCCATAAAATATTTCAGAGGTTCATATCACTGTCTGTCCCATAGGGGCTGTTGGTTCACAGTTGAAATGTCAGAAATTCATTCCATGAGGACTAGGGTCAGTTTTGTGGAGCAACAGATGAGGCAAATCGAGTCATTAATAAACTCAAACTCACTACTATCTTGAAATAGTTTTGTTTGGAAGTAAGGCATTAGATGAACATGCATGACTGCCCTGACAAAGAAATGTGTGATATTTGGCTATAAAATATAAAGACTAGAACACACATGGAAGATTTTGATTTCTTGTTAGTAATGTGACCGTACTTAATGTTATGATTTTTCACTGTTTTTCTAAAATTAGCTGAAGTGCATTTTGAGATGAGACTTGTCATCCTCCCCCATAACACCACATCACTGACTGTGCTTTCATTTCGACTCTAATTTCTATCTGCCTCTTGTCTTCACTCTCACTGCATTACCTATTAGTGCTTTCCATTTCCTCTTTTCATTGTGTCTTGTTTTATATCAGACCCTCTGGAGCTAGAACCATCTCTTTTTTTTTTTTCATCAGGCACTCTGCTTTTCATTTAAATTAGCTCTTGAAGAGTCACATCTGAGGGTTTATTACAAACTCTTTTGAATAAAAATGCAGTCACCCTACTCTTTATTTTTAAAAAAAGCTCTAGGGTAAATCTCATCATAAATGTGTTGCACATCTCCTTAGAAGCTTGCTTATCCTTACTCAGGCTGAATAACTCCCCAATCTTTGGAGCTTCTCCTGAAATAAATACTCCTGGCTGTGGATAAGGTGTTATCCAGCATGAGCAATTACCTTGAGAGCATCAGCTCTTTCTCCCACTGTAGCTGTCACAGCCTGTACAAAAGAACACTTAGTAAACAACCAGTTGTAGCCTAAGAAAAACATTCTAGAACCATTTCTCCAAAATGAGGAAGCTGGGAACAATTATGAAATATGTGCCTCTCTTTACACAGCCTCCCTTAAATTCATCATTATAACACACACAGGGAACTCCAAGAAAATATTAATTTCATGGCCAAATCCTGCAAGTCAGCCACCACACTTAGCCATTCCTCTTATTCCAGCCTCTTTAGCGATGTCGTGATTATAGGATAATTTATTTTATTTTAAGCACAGAGAGGCTTTTCAGTGCTGATACACTCCCAGAATTACAGGAGCAGTACTATTGATTAAATATGTGGGCAGACACACTGTTCATAGTCATTTTTTCCTGGAGAAACATAGAATGTCCATCAGCCTGGCACAGGTTTTGTTCTGCATCACTGAATAAGCCTTGCACAGTCATCATAGTGTCACTTTTGTATTATGTTTAAAGTACTTAAACACATTTCTCTGAATTGATCACTGAACTTTTCAGCAAATTATTAATGAAATTGTTGGCTTCATGGAAGTACCTAACGTGAAGAGACTCTCTTCAGCCTTTTCTCTAACAAGCTAGAACAATTAATTCAAGTTGCCAAATAGTGTGCTCAGCATCTTTAAGTAAATGTTCTTGATGTAAAGTTTAATTTGGTCTTTGTTTTCTTGGTCTGATTTTTGATATAATTTTTCTCAGAAACAGCTCTCAACTAATCTTTTCCTAGTAAGTTTAGCATAGTTCATTACAGGAGTGAAGAAATTCAAAGGTATATTAAAAGTAAACAGCTCCTGTGCTGAGGCTGTGGTTTACTCAGGATACTTTTCAAAGATGCTGATTAGGGATGAAATGTATTCCCAAGAGTTGAAAGAGAGCATGTGTGTATCTGTCCTGAGTAACAATGATTCAGTTGTATTGTTCTAAATTGAAAGAGTATATCATATACCAGTCTAGATTTACTCAGTGAACATTTGGAATTGTAAAAAGGGGAGGAAGTCAATAGAGCACCCTAAAAATCATCCAGGGAAGTCAAGGATCCCTATTCCATCATCTCTGATTAACACTGTGTAATTACACACATTTAATTCTGTCTTTTATTAATTTTGTATGCTAAACCATGTAGCCCTAAAATTTTGTTTTGCAGAATTTCCAGCTTAATATGTCATGTAAAAAATATTCCTATAGCCAACTCTTCAGGATAAGAATGGAAGCAGGAATGCCACAGCCTCCCTTGGCTTTAGGATCAGAGATAGGAATTGAATTGTCCAGTTAAACTGGGGCTTTATTCCGTCAGCTAATTGAAATAACTCTTGGCTTTCTCTTATACTTGCACTGGAGTAAGTCAACAGCATTTCTGCTCATGTTTTTGTAGTGAGTCTGGCCTTGTGGATTTGCCTGTCTGCTTCTCAGAATTTCATCTCTGCACCTTGTTCCTTTGTGCTGCAGACAGGCTGATACTGGGTATTTCCACTAAAACAGGAAGGCATGCTTTATACCATATAAATGGATTGTGAGCAATAACTTTCCTGGACTAGACCTCTTTTTTTCTTCTTCTTTTTTTTTTAATCAGAAAGATTGAAAAACTTTCTGGGATTCCTTTAGTGTCTTGATCAAATTCCCTGATTTTTTTTCATGGTACAGCAATGTCACAATAAAAGCAGGTATAGAAAAAGAGAGCAAATAGAAAGATACACCTAACATCTGTGACTAACAAAAGGAATATATTTCATTGCATAGTATTTCTTCTGAAATTTGTTCAGTTTATAGAATAAAAGGGAAAAAAACCTACACCACAATACACTGTAAATTATTCCATTAAATGAATGCACACTGTGTGTGCAGACTTTCTTTTCAGTCTTTTCTAAATGGGAGTTGCCAAAAGTTCATGAAACTGTCATGCTCATAAATTGTTTAGCAGATCTACTACACTCTTCTTGAAAGAAATATGCTGGATCCATAGCTTCAGTAATTTGTTGAGGTTTTAATATGTTTTTTGCTTTCCAATTGCACACAGAACATTTGGCCTCCATCAGAAATAGAACCATAAGTAACATCTGCTTCTTAATTAGGAGAGAACAGTGAGGGGACTCATATATATTTTTGGAAACAACTAACTCCACAGAATAGTAATATCCCATCGGCATGTGTAGGTGACAGAATCATCTACAGGGTCATTTTGACATGCAGAAGATACCAGGTTTCATGGTTAAATATTTTCATTTCAGCAGAGCTTTAAGTCCCTGTTGGAAACTGAGGAGGAAAAGGCTTGTGACAGGACCCTGAGTCAGCCAAAACTTTGGGCAAAAAGCTGCAGATCTTGCTTGAAGGTTTGGCTTAGTCAGGGACTTTATGAATTGTGCCAACCCCTTCTCATCTCTAGGAAGTTCTTCCTCTCCTCCCTGAGGTTTGGCTGCCAGATCATCACAAACTTCTCGAGGCTGTCTCTTGCCTGCCACATCTTCCCTTCTCCTGGTTCTCTCCCTGAGCAGAGTCAGTGGCAGCCCAAGGAAAAGGGCCTCAGAAGTAAAGCTGGAGGAAACCTGGAGCCTCCCCCATGGCTTTCACCTAAAACCCCAAAGAAAAATGAAAATATCCCTCTTACAGGATTGCTGCCTTTTTCCTGTTCTAAGAAGATCTATTATTGCTTCATGACTGACATAACAAGTAGCAAAAAGTATTTTTGTTAGTCAGCTGTACATGATGGGATGTTCTTTGCTAGTCTGTGTAGTAAAATAGAATATCTAAAACTCATACAAAATTTTAAGTAAAGATTCACGTGGCATGCCAAAGACTCATCAAAATAGACATAACTACCTCAGGCTCTGAAAGTTCTGTCCAGAAGATCTGTTCCATTAAGAGAAATAGCAACATTGCACACTTCAATTTGTGTGCAAATTTAATTACAGCAGACGCACAGGCTGGGCCCCACAAACTGCTGGCATCTCACTTGTCAGAACGGGTAATTTTACTCTGAGTTATCTTTGTTTGGGAAGCATCAGCTGCTGGAGTGATCATGGCACTGAAACACTGGTGCTTTTCACAAAAGAAACCTTAAAAACCTGTCTCTTAAAAACTCCCCCTCAAAGTAGTTGTTCAAAATACAGTGAACCTTTTCCAGCTGGGCCATAATTTTTTTCATGGGAGATTAGGCTTGGACAGGCATTGGTGAGGAACCTGCCTCTCTACACCCAAGATCCTACCCTAGCGTTAGAGAGATGAGTATTTTGATAGATCTTTTGTGGGGAAAAGCTATTGTTCATAGTTAATATGCACACAATTCTTGCTGCTGGCTGTGCAGCACCATTTTCATAGCTCATGTGACTGGCACCTCCCAGCTGTTCAGAGTTCCTGCAGGTTTCACTGGCATCACACACTTTTCTTTGCAGTTTCTGTGTTGCTGACATCTCCGTGGACCAAGCTGTTCATTGCTCATGAGCAATTCCTTCATGTGGGCACATGTGTTGTTTTCTTTATGTCAAGAGTCCTTCAAAATACCAATTCCCAGTTTTCTGTCCTATTAAGTTTTTATAGGTCAGTATCTTTCAGGAGCACAGCAGAAGTTGGTGAGACCCCGGGAGGATTCTGGGAGGGTTATTCATGCACTTCTGAGCCATCACTATCATCTCATTTCTACCCAGCTACTGAATCTAATTTCACAGTGTGTCCTGCTTCTAAGTGCTTCTACCTGCCTTGTTGTTTGTAAGAAAATATGCAACTTGTCACAACAGGGAAAAGCATAAACAAATCTTCAAAGAAGAAAGTCTTCTGGGATGAGGCATGAAAATCACATAGGATTTTTTTTTCTCCCCTTTTTCCTAATTTTTCCACTTTCACTTTTGCTTCCTGTTTTATGTCAGCTTATCAAAAGTACAGAGTAGGTGAGGGGACTTAGCTGATCCTGCTGCTTACTTATCCAGGGTCATGACAGTGTGGATAAAGCAAACTAGGATATTTATCCTAGAAATGGACCAAATGCTGTGTGTTCATTGGAACATCTGTGAGTTTGGCTTGATGACAAGTCCCAGAGCAACACAAGAAACCCAATGTTTTGCTCCTGCAGCTTAATAGTGCTGATGCATGTTTAATCAAATTAATGGTAAGAGGAATAAGACTTAATAGAAAATTAAAAAATAAAAAAACCCAAAACACCACCACTCAAAACACATCCAAGCCCAAAAAATGAAATTGAATTTCCGTTATGAAAGTTCTCATGCAAGTTGAATAACAGCTAAAGAGAAATTGTCAGCTTGCTTTCTGATCTTTTAAGCTAGACTGAATAAAGAAAACAGAACAGATTTTGTGATCTTAGAGCTTGAATACCATTCTGCTGGTTTTGTAGTGTTTACAAAATCAGAGGTAAGAGATCAACACCACTGTACTTTGGGACATTCAACACAGTGTTGCACTGAAGAAAAGGTTTGATTTATTATAGTAAACATGATTTATTATTTAACAGCCTAGAGATTTATATGTATTTCTGTGGCTTAATAACTTCAGCAACATTTCTCCATTGCATGTGGAATATAATGCAGGACTCCTAAGCATTATAAAGATTGCTCCAAGGTGGAATTGTTAGAGGTAATACCTTTTTTTGAGTCACATAGTTTATCCTTTGCTGGTTAGGTGCATACTGAGAATAATTGTGATTTTTCCATACCAAATTAGAACTGGTTCTGCTTTGCCTGTACCCGTTTCATTCTTTAAAATCTATATGTGGATTTTTTTTTACTGAAGTGAACACACTGCAAAGAGGAAGGTGTCCACATAAGCATTCATAGCAGTTGACCCTTAATTTCTTCTTTTTTTATAAGTACAAAATCTATCCTAAGTCACATGTGAGATGAAGGCACAACCCAGGAACTCAGCAACTGCATAAACTAGAACTTTATTCCAGAGCTTCTTGCTCTTCTGCCTCGCAGTTTTACCCATATAAATCATTTACAGCCTGGTTTCAGTAACAATGAGCATCCAGAAATCCAGTTATTGCCAGTGGGAGTTGCAGGTGTTCAAAATACTTGATGGTCCTCAACTTCTCTCTGTGTTTTTCCCACTGTGAAATGGAGACAGCAGCTTCTTCAGAGGGTTGTCATGAGAGTAGTTAGATGGGAGCTGTAAAAGATGCTGAGGAGCAAAATGGCTGAGCAGTGTTGCTGCACCATGTTCATGTTTAATCATTTCAGCAAAATCACCTCTTGTTTTTGGAAATGCACATAAAATATGAAGCGTGAAAAACAACTCTGCAGATTTGGTTACAGCGCTTGGAAAAATCATTATTGGTCAGCGTACCTCCAAAAAAACCTTTATAGGCTTTCAGGGAATTGTGAAGACAATTGAGCAGCAATACAAAAACAAGATTGTTTATCTGACTCGAGGTTTTTGCATGGTGCATTTGCTGTGATTATCATGAATCTAAAGAAGGCAGTTTCAACACTGAGCATTTCAACCCTCAAATGCCAAAATAAACAAGATTATTTAAGTGTACTCATGCTTATTTTTGCTATACATTTTTAATGAAGCAGCAATTGCCTGTATTCCACTGCTGGAAATCTTATACAACTGAAAGATTTTGAAGCACTAAAAAAGATCAAATGTGCAATAAAATGCCATGGCATTAGTCCATGGAAACACTGTTTATATTGCAAAAAGCAATATACATGAAAAAAAAATTGGTCCATTGCCTCTATTAAGTCTTGTGATTGGGGATGGAGGGCATTACTTCACTGTTTGTTTTTTGGTTTTGTTCTTGTTTTTTTTAATTAGGCTGAGTTATGCTAAAAGTGCAGCATCATCTACCTTTCATTATTTAGAAGAATACATGCCCTGGAGATATTGATGGTGTAGTCATGGGGGCAGTCTCAGGGACTGTTCCAGAAGGTGTGGAAGTTTAAGGATAGAGCACTGATCTGTAACAATTTCCCAGAGCACATTCTTAAGGCTGTAATTAGTCAGTTCTCTGGTACCTGGAATAAATCAAGTCGTGTTCTGGAAGTTGCTGACAGGAGATTGTGGCTTCTTTTCAGTGTTGTTTTTGGTGGTGTCAGATCACTGGACACTGAGTTTACCTGAAGGTTTTTTGTGCTGATACAGCTCTTTTACTGGGTGAAAGTATGATCCCCGACCTCTGAAAGATTCAAGTTCTTCTTTCAGTTCTTTCACTGGATTTTAACTGATTGTTGGGAATTCCTGGGAATGATCACCAGGCTGGTCCAGAAATTTCCAGTCTACACCGAAACAAAAAACCTGAGGAATGCATTTGTTATAAAATACACCCTACTTGGCTGTGAATGTGAAGATAAGTATTGTCTTGATTAGCAGTCTGGGTATGTTTCTTTTCAAGTGATACGGATTTTGAGGATAAGGTTGAACTTTAGCACTTTACACAAAAGACCTTAACAACAAGAAATGAAAACCATGCATTAGTATTCCATAACTTTGTTGATATCAAAAGCATGTGGCTTTAATTTCCTTAAGCATACAAGGTCATAATCCAGAAATCAAGTGGGAGCAAATGAGTAGGTTGTTAACTATCTAGAGACTGAGTAGAAAAATGCATTTTCCTAAAATGTCATTAAGTTCTGCTGAATGTTTTTGATTTATTCTGCCTTCCCCAGTGCTATTACCTGAAAGAGTTTGCCTTCAGATGCTGCAGGCACAGCTGTGCTAGAGCTGCCTGTTCCAATGAATTTGTTTGTTTGTCCACCAGAGATTTGGAAATCCACTTCCTGTCTGTATATTCATATATGCATATGTTCATTTTTCAGTATATAAATGTAACTCAGATGATTGAAAAAGAAGAAACCGTCAGTGTATATGATGTTTCAGCACAAAAAAACACTTCCTGCAGAAGTTGCACCCATAAATTATGCAAGTTTCCATGCACCTGTGCCTGAATGCTGAAAATTATTAAAATGGCTGTCTCTCAGCAAATCTGGGGTTTAAGAAGCTTGGTCATTTGACAGCCTACCTCTGCTAAATTAACATTTCTAAATTTAAAATAATAATTTTTTTAAAACCCTCCTTGTTTTCCAAGATTCTGAGCAAGGTAGTTTTGTTTTTTTTTTAACTGAAATAAACAGGTTGTTTTTTTGTTTTTGTTTTTTGGAGATACTCTAAAAGGTCAATTTTCAGCTATTTTGATGAAGCTTTTTGATGAAGCTTTGTGGTGAACTTATGAAGGTAGTATGAGAGGTCCAACTGCTTAGAGGGTGTCATTGTAAGATAAACCACAGCTGGTCTAACACCAGTGGCAAATTTGATGTCAGACAATAGTGATAAAATCACAGAATGATTTGGGTTG
The DNA here is from genome assembly GCA_008694505.1 of Cyanoderma ruficeps. NCBI lineage: Eukaryota > Metazoa > Chordata > Aves > Passeriformes > Timaliidae > Cyanoderma > Cyanoderma ruficeps. Next base: position 1,981,191 of record VZDJ01006092.1, read on the forward strand.
GAAGGGACCTTGAAGAACTTACAGTTTCAATATCCCCTGCTATGGGCAGAGACACCTTCCACTATCCCAGGTTGTTCCAAGCCCCATCCAACGTGGCCTTGATATCCAAGTACTACTTCTTCAAAATGTTTCCTTCTGATGATGTCTTAGTGTAATATGTCATGGAAGTGACAACTAATATATTATATGATAAAGTAAAATATCCCCTGAGCAAGGTACAGGAATGATAAATTATGTTAATATGTTATTCCCATTATATTGTCATCAGTCAGATGATGATTTACTAAGATGCACTATTAGGAAAACTCAAAGTGTTATGCCATCTGGGGCTTACAAGTTGTAAATTCAAGTGATTATGGAACACAAGTGCCACAATTCAAAAGCAGCCTAAATTAAAGTATGTCAAGATACAGGAGAAAGTACAAAAGTCTAGGAAGTGTAATGCTAAGGGGTGTCACTGCTGTAAAGGCCAGAAGCAGATCCTCAGTGTCTATAAGCCAACATCACACCAGTATAAACACCAACACATGAAACTGGCCTTGCCACAGGTGTGGCTGGAGCTGCCCTCACACTCATCAGTCAAAGCTCTGCTCTGCTGAGTTGCAGATGAGCATGACATAGAAACCAGCTTGATGTTCAGTGCCCTTTACTCAGGCAGCTGGCAGAGATCTGGGCGAATGTGGGTATCTGCAGGGAGGCTTGACCACATTCCTGTGCCAAACTATTCATCATCCAACAGATGGTAATCCTATTATTCAACCATTTGCATACTGCCACACTGCAGTGATCTATGGGCACTGCCACTGTGTCACTACACCAAATAGAAACATTAGAGAAGCTTTGTTGCGAAGCAGCCCTTGCTTGGACTGAAAACTACTCTTGTATGTTCATTTCTTTGGCTTTTTTTTTTTTGGTGATACATTTCATCTGTGTTTGTGCAGTTACAGTCAGACAACACTGTGTTGCACCTTCTGCTGGACTCCATGATCCTTGTGTGTCCCTTGCTACTCAGAAAAACCTGGGAATCTGCAAGATGCCTTCCAGGGGCAGAGGAGAGGGAAAATTTTATTTCATTTATTTATTTTAATGAATCCCTGTGTCCTGGTGCTCTGTTACAGACATCAGCTGCATTTTCCTGCCACAGCTACCCTGGTTCTCAGGCTGCCTTCTGCAACCTCTATAGCACAGCTTCTGACCTTCTGAGAATCTCCCCATGCACCTTAACAACACCTCCAGCTTCTTGTTGTGCTCTTCCACTTCTCTAGTAAAATTTAGATCCTTCCCATGCTCCTCATGCAATATCAAATTACTCATAAGCCTTCCACATCCCTATACCTGTCTCCCCAGTAGCCCAAATATTTGCCAGCTGGGAACTTCTGTTGTGCCTGAAGTTATGCAACCTGATGGGCCACTGCGTGCTGCCTGGCCCAGAAGTAGAGCAGCATCTTGAGCTCTTCCATCACGAGAAATCCTGGGATCTCTCTCTGCTCTGCTTGGTACTGGGTTTTGTTAAACACATGGGAAATAGGCAAGGGATCAGCTGCATATTAGTAGAAGCCCAATGGTCCCTGAGATCTCTGCAGAGAACTGGCAGAAAAGAGAAGACAGTGGGAGACCTGCATTTCCTGAAGTGACAGCTCTAGTGAGCAGGTGACAGTGCCAAAAGGGACACTAGAGACCATGTTGAGGTGACTGGATCTAGCCTTGGATGTCTTTCCCTTTCTGCCTTCCCACCATCCATGCTTTTTAAATTCCCAGTGGTACCAAGCCCCAGCCTGGGCTTGGCTGGCAGACAGATGTGCTGGGGATGCAGCTGAGGCTCATGCACTTCTTTTCTTTGGAAAACCAGCAGGGTGCCACTGGGAGCATTTTGGCCAATTGTGGGAGAAACGGCTGTTACCATCCTCTCCTCTGCTGAGCCTCACTGCCCTCCCTGCCCTTGGCCAGCCTTCCTTGTCTTTGTCCCTCTGTCCCCAGATGGGAAGGCAGGACACAGTGCTCAGTGTTTGACACATCCTTGGTCCCTGTCATGCTTCTTGATCCATGGCCCTGGACTCAGCTGCTTCACCTTCATCAGCAGCTGCTCTTCCATTTCCCTTTCAGTATATAAACCATACTTTTATGCAGCCTGGGCTGATTTAGTCATGAAACTTGCATGATTCCCAGCAGACTGGGAATATTTTTATTCCTTTTTTTTCTCCTAAGTGAAATTATTTATTGCTGCTGAAAGATACAATACTAAAATCTTTACAAGATAGTGTCATGTCCCTAAGGAGAAAACATAAGACCTTCATGTGCTCATCCAGGAGTCAGCCCCCACTCTCTCAAGGCAATACTTTTACAGATTCTTCTCCTTAGTACCCAGTGCTTTGTCCTTTGCTAAAATTTACTAAGAGTAGAATTGTTTATTTCCATTTGTCAAAAGTTTTCGTCACAAAAGATATCCCCAAACAGGGTAGAGACATAGGAATGTAGTCATAGAATCAACAACAAAAAATGATTAGTGACCTGCAGCTATACTTCCACATCAAAGAGCACCTCACTTAGGATGACTTCCTTTAAAATTAATTTTTAGATTTTTTTAAACTTTCTTTTCCCTCAAAATGCCGTTGAAGTGTGCATCATTAACATTTTTTCCAGTGACACTGTTATCCATGTGTTTATATTTCACCTGCAAACAAACTGAGGTGATGGGAAGAGAGTAATGGCCTGAGACAGCTGCAATGCTCATGAGCTCAGAAGCATGAATCCAAAAGGCAAACAAGCAGGGGATTCCAAGGAGGAATTCCAGATTCTCTGTAACAAGAAAATGCACATGCTAAGCACATGATGCATTGTCAGTTCAGGTTATTGAGCTTTCAGCAGTCTGTGGCTCAAGACTCCTTTGAATCAGAGGCAGGTCTTTGTGTGTAATACCCTTCACAAATATTTCTCCTGTAAGTTTACCTAGTTGCTTTTGAAAAGGTTTGAATTTTTAGAGTCTGAGACATCCCGTAGCAATATGTCTTAAAAAAAATTGGTTTTGTTAATTTTTTTTTTAATCTGCTGCTTGCCATTTATGTTTGAAGTACCTTGGATCTATTCTCTCCATCTATTATCTGATCCATTATATTCAGGGTTTTATAGACCATTTTTACTATCTTTTGTTCTGTACCTTTGATCACCTATTCTGTCTGTTAGTTTCAATGTGTCCTTTTGGAATGAGGAATCAAGATTCTGATTAGTAAGCAATCTGCAGGAATATCCTAGGTTTCAACAGTGCTGTGCTTTCTCCTTTCCTGGATTATTTTTACAATTTCATTTCATTTTTCCCTTTACTCTGCTTTTGAGCAGGGGATTGATACTGTTATAGAGCCAACTCTGTTCTATAACTACAAGATCTGTCTTGTGACAGCTTAGTACTGACATGTTATTTGTTCTGTAAAGTTTGGATCATTTTATTCTGTGTGCATCACTATAACACTGAATTTTGTGATGTTTTATCAGTTTGCAGTTCAGTATCATAAGGGTCTTTGACAAATTTTAGTCATAAGTCCTCATCATCTTTACTACCATGAATACCTTTGGATTTCTAGTACAATTTTAGATGTTCCCAGTTCATCCTGTATTACAGATTCTGGATACACTGCCAGCAGGACACGAGCATTGATCTCTGGGGGATGCCACTCTAGAAACTGACCTTTTCTTTCTGACTGTTTGTTTCCCATCTTTTGACCAGCTACTTATCCATGAATTGACTGGAACTTAAATAACCAGTAAACTCCTTCAGGATAAAATGAGTGACCTCACAAGAATGTGAGCAGAAAATGTAATCAGTTACTAAGGTATTAATTCTCCTCTGTACTTCTTGATGCAGCTGGGATGAAAACTAAAGCAGTGATACTTGCACAGTAGCTCAGCCTCATAATAATTCTGCTCATCATCCATGTGTGGCACTGCAACTCTCAGAAGAAAAGCCTAATTTTTGTGCTGTTTCCAACTTGTTTCTGGAATAAATTTTGAAGAAGCCCTAGGTAAATACAATCTCATGTACCCCAGAGCAAGCTGTATGATAATTCAGGATCTACATTCCTACATTCTCACTAGAACAGCATCCCAAAGAATAGAATGTGAAAATGTTTTCTGAAGACAGTACTATAGCCTATATAGTGTTCATTTTACATTTAGATCCGTTTCAGTTTGTTCTCACTTTCCAAGTTCCCGGATGCTTCTGAATTTTTATTGGCCACTTCAAATTGTGTGGTAGAGAAGGAATTTTGGCAAGGGTTCAGGGGCAGGGCAGAGGAATGGACAATCTGGGCATTATGGCAGTGCAGAGAGAGGCCACTTGATTCCTGAAACTTGGGAAGTGTTTGCTGTGCATGTCAGCTGGATATGAGTGTGGAAATCACTAGCTGTGAAATTGTTAATGATGGATAATAACATCCAGTGTTCAAGCAGTGCATGGTAACAGTTTATTTTTGATCCAATAATAAATACTTCATGAAGCCCTGGGCAAGGCAGGGACATCATTTCAGAGATGAGCCTTCCTTGATGCTTTTAAGAAAAGATAGTGCCTGGTAAGTTCTTTTTTTTTTTTTTTTTTTTTTTTTNTTAAATTACTTGAGTTTAGAGAAATATTTGTGTTTGGTAACTCAGTTCTGCTGGAAGAATGGACCACGTAGCAAATTGCTTTGTTGCAGAGTTGTGCAACGTAAGGCATCCTTCAAATAAGCAGTTCAGGACAAAAAAAAATTCCTTTTCACCTTTTCCTTTGACTTTGGTAGGACTCCTTGTGTAAGCAAAGTGGATGGGCTGGATGTGCAGATTGAAGGACTCTGGAGAAGTAACTCTCAAGAAATTGGTTACGGCTGTAATGTGAGCTGTGCTGACACAGCTGGCAGATAGCTTGAAATTGATGCTCTTGAAAAGAGAGAGATCTTTGCCAGAAATATTAGTTTCAAGGAAAAAATGACATTTTTTCCTATCATTACTGTCAAATAGTGCTGTAGTTTCTAAACTGGATTTGGTAGAGATGCGTGCTCCCGATATTTAATTTCAGAGGAGGAAAGGGTTTCTCTGTGATCGAGAGCCAAGCACACAATACTGTAAAATGCATTTTTAATCCTAAGGAAATGTGAAGTCCCACTCTCTAAAACAGTATGAGACTCCTTGGCCCCTCCACTATCATCATTACCTTTCAAAAGGCCAGTCTCAAAGAGGTTTTACAAAATACTTGTGTGTATCTGTCTTTGTACACTTGACTGGTTCTCACCAGGGCTCTGAGGACACCGCCAGTCCTCACAAACCCGCCTGGCCTGGAATTCATTTAAAAACTAAACAAATATTTTAAAACTAATATTTCTGGCAAAAAAACCAATCTATTTTCTATTAGCACCTTTGCAGATAAAGGAATCCTGTCTAACAAGGTGTATAATCCAGTTAGTTATACAAACAAGAGGCAATGGTACCAACCACTTGTATTTGGGAGTTCTTTGTCACTGTATAAAGTTCCTTAAATTGTCCTATCAAGAAAATACCAAGGCAGGATACATGCAGATGGTCAAAAATAATCACTGCCATTTCACTTATGTGGATTTTGAGGATCAGAACTATGCATTTTTATCAGCCTTCTTGCTGTCTCTCAGCCCAAGGTAGGATCAGGGCCTCAGAGCAGGCACGGGGCTGCTGAAGGGCTTTATTTCAAAGGAAATGAAAGTTGCTGCCACTTCTAATGAGAATCTCCACTGTGTTAGAGTGTGTTTCTGTTATCATAATTCTTTGAATTTTAGCAAAGTCATTTAATATTTGAATTCTTTTATTTCTGAGCTAAAAGGTGACAGGTTAGGATATATCTGCCTTGCTGAGATGTGCATATATGTGCAGCACTACTCAATTCATCCATCTCATGGCCTTTAGAAAGACAAAATGACAGGATGGCGTGGAGTATTTTGGAGAAGCACCTTCATACCCTTCTGCTGGTTAATGTGCAGCGTTTCTGATGATCTGTGGACAGACATTCCATCTTGTCTGCTTTAATTCTGCCAATATCTTCAGTGCTGATTCCTTCCATCCATCAAGAGCTTTTCCTCTTTTGGGAGACACAAATAGATGTGCAGTGTAGGGGTTAACAGCCACTAAAATGAACATATTCTCAAAGCCAAAAATAACTTATTCTGAAAATTTGAATAGCTAACTTGGGGGGAAAATCAAGTTCCACATATTTAACTTCAGCTTTGTTAATCAGGACGTTTGAAAGAAAATTAATATTTTCTCAGCAAATTAAAAAGCAAATTCGGTCTTTTTGAAAATCAGCGGGGTTTATTCATTTCAATTCTGAGGGAAATGAGACTGGTGGAACGAACTGGAATTGGGCATAATGAGCACAAATGCTGAAATACTTTTGCAGAGCAGTTTTGTTATCTTGCCATGTAGTTTCTCTGACATTTCAATAGACACTTTTCAATAGGCACAACAGAAGACTGTTGATAGTACTGAATAGTTCTAAATTATGATTTGAAGATGTTAAATTCTGACTACTTGTAGCATTGCACATGAAAAATTTGAGCATCAAATAAAAGCATCGCTCTAGTGAAGTGGGAGAAGGTTTTTGTACAGAATGATAAATTAGGTCCAGTATTTAAAACTAATCTCTTTCATTACTTGTGTCTTCAGTCAGAAGTTCTTTTTTTTTTCCCCATTTCTGTCATTGGGGTAAAGGAAAAGACAGGTACTCTTGTGTCTTGGAAAGTGATTGCACGATTCAGTTACATGGCACATGAAGGAGCAGTAAGTGACAGATGCACAGGAATTCCTGTACCAGATCAGACTCGTGCACACAGTTCAGCACCTTTTCTCCCAGAATGAGACAGTTCCAGATACCTGTGCATCTGGATCTGATGGGTTTGCACTTCAGCATTTAGGACAACTGCAGCCAGCGCTGTGCCAGTCCCTCTGAAGTGTCTGTCATTCCAGGAAAATATAGGATGGGCTTTTCCACAGAAACTGGCATTTTTCACATCTCTGTGAGCCTGATGCACTCGCTGGGTTTGCTGCTGTCTGTGCACAGGCTGTAAGAGCTCACACACACCTCACCTTCATTTTTGTACCTCAGGCTCTCAGTGCTACCACTCCTCACTTTAATCAGCTGCCAGGGCATGCCAGAAGTTCTGGGCATCTAAAAGCCTTCCTCTTTTGTTTATTCACATCACACATTTTGAGCTTGCTGATGCATCCTGACCTTTTTTTGGTAGAATAATGGGCTGTGGCTGCCAGCTACGTTGTTCTGCTGGAGTTTGGAAATATGGTTAGATTTTTAATTAAAGGAACTGTTAATGCCTCCTGGTTTTAAAAAGATGTCTAACACGTAGAATAGAAAAAAAAATCAAACTGTAGAAAGTAAAAACGCAGCTGTGGCCGCACAAGACATCATAAGCTTTTTTGGTGTTGTGAGCTCAGAGATGGCACTTTGTGAAGAGTCCCTCTCTTTCATGCATGGCCTGAGGTAAAGAATGAGTTGTTCTGCACCACGGAGTTCCAGTCCTGCCTTTAAATGTGTGGCTGTTGCCAGTTCTGCAGGGAAAGCCAGCGTGTGTGTAGGTGTGGCTGAGGGGGTAAATTTCATTTCAAGGCCTCATCTCTGAACAGTTCTACAAGCTAAGCAATGTGAGCCTGATATTATAATTCCAAGGGGACTCTTATGCTGCATGGTAAAATTGCTTATTAAATTACAATCACGAAAAAAATCAGGAGATAGGCACTGTTCAGCTGGCAGCATACAGGGAAAAAAGGCTGAATTCTAATTATTTGAACCGTGGAGTTGGTGTTATTTCACTGCGTGAAAATAAAATTAGGTTATCACTGATATCATTATTAATGTATGAGATGAAGCAAAAAAACAATTTGTTTCCTAACACCCATTCTGCCCCTCCTCTCCCCGGCCCCCCCACTTCCCAGAAAAAGAGAGAATAACCGAAAAGCAAAAAGGGGTTTCTAATGCAGGCAGCTCTGAGAGACCCCATTGCTATAGCAGCAGAATGTAAATGATTTATAAATTATCTTAATTTGAAGGTGAGGCGTTGTGTAAACAGTAAGTATTACATTTATTATTTCCCCAGTTAGATTAAAATATAAAAAGGCGTATCCAATATCAGTAACACTTTGTTATTTTAATCAGAAATGGGAAGTATATTTTCAGCCACTCTAAACTTTGTGGTTTTTTTATTATGCATGAGCAGGTATTACTACTGTTCAGTTATACATGTTCCTCAAGGAATTGCAATCTCCACCTTTTGAATGGCTTTCAAATAAATAAAACAACTTTATTGCATAAAAATATATTCTGCAACCATAATTAAGTATTGAAATTCACATTTTCATGAATATAACAACTTCATACATGAGATGAATCCATTGTAAAAATTTAAGGGTTTTTAGAGCTAGCACAAAAGTGTTTTATTTTACAACTGTGAACACATCTTATGCCCTTGAACATGAACTGCCTTGAATTTTGTTAAGATTCTGTTCTTCATTCTCATTTTCACACTCAATGAGCCGCTACTGTTTCAGTCCAAAAGGGATCAGCCAGTGAAGCTCAGTCATGAAAGCAGTTATAGAGTCTGGTCAGATTCTTTAAAACTCATTTTTGTTTAGCCAGGAGTCACAAATCTAGCTGCAAATGCTGCTCAAGATGTGCCCTCCCCTTTGAGTATAATTTGGGAATACAAAATGAGACTTAAGAAAAGGATACAGTGTAAAGATAGTTTTCCTGTTATGTTATCCATACTATGTTAATATATACATTAAAAGTAAAATCTATAAATATCCAAATGCCATTGATTCACATGTATAGATTTGTGTTTTACCTTCAAGTGATATTTAATTATTAACATAAGAATTTCTTTTAAATTCAAAAATTAATAAATTATTAATAAAACTCTCCAAAACAGGAATCTGAGGATGAAATTACCTGAGTTTGGTGATAAAATCTTTAGAAATAGAGAACTAAACCTGATCCAGTAAAAAGAACAAGGCCCATAAGGCCCACAACTCTGTGATGTGAAGAGATACTTCTGAAATATCCTCTGCAGTTAGACCCTAAAACTTTCTGTTTCTCAAAAATCCTTTTGGTTGAACATCCCAATGTAAGGTGCACATTTGTGGCATTGAATGGCTGATTTTTCCACTACCTCAGGAAGACAGGCCTTGCATATTCCATAAAAAAAACACTGAAGCCAGACTGTGAGATCAAACACCAAGTGCTCTTACCCAATTTCCTTAGAAGGTATAAATTAAATAGTTCCTGAAGAAGAGACAAGAAGTCATCCTGACCTATCCTGTTACAACTCTCTTTTGACCCCCTCTTTCTTCATTCACATATCCAAAAAACATCTTCAATTGCTTCTTAAGTGGAACAGCTGTACCAGGAGGGGACCAGAGTATCACACACTGCAGTGCTGGTGAGGGCAGGTGACAGCAGGTGAGGCACAGTCTTCTGCATCTCTGCAAGATGAGTGATCTGACTATAAAAGGCAGATAGTGGAGGTACCTGGGCAAAAATACAAAAAATACCTTATTAGTGCTTAAATCACCACATGTGAAGAAGCAAAGGCTTTGAAAAAGCAGCTGCAAGAAATGTAAAAATATCCAAAGGACATCTTAGCCACTGTCACACAACTTAAATGTTAACCATGCATTTTCCATCTGCAAGGAGAGCGTGGCTGAGTGGCACATCCCCACAGACACAGAGCCTGGATTTTGAACAATTTATTGGTAGAACAAACAGCTTCTCAACCAGCCGAAGTCAGGCCTCAACAACTCTCAGACAATTTTTTATACATTCAGAGCAAATTAACAGAGATTTACATACTTGTTTTTAACTGTGGCCTCTCTTCATTGCCAAATGGATGTTCTAGTTCATTTCCTCTTTTGTTTCAGTCAGAAATACAATTATAACACTGAGCAGAATCTATTACTGCTTCTTGAAAGCAACTACTGCTGAGTGAGCTCAGCTCTACTGACTGCCTCCTTCTACCATCTAGTGGCACCTTCACTGTACTGCTTTTCTCTCTCTCCAAGGAGTTCACTGAGAATGACAAAAAATGTACACTCTTGAAAAGAAAAAATTACACTTTTGAAATGAGTAGTTTACCTGGAGAGGAAATACCTTTTTTTTTCTTTTTTTTCTGAGATGGAAAAGTAGTTTTCACACAGAAACTATGAGCGAATAGAAGGGATTTCATGGTGTAAAGTAGTAATGTCAGAGAAAAATTCTGCATCCTGTGGTCTTGTAAACAATGAGTTAGGTTTGTTGATTGATTTCTTTTTTTTTTTTTTTGTGGTGGGAGAGCTTAGTTTTTAAGTTGTAGGCTGCAGAATGACACTGTCGAATATCCTAAGGAAACGCCTATTGAGAAGCACACTTGGTTTGTTTTCTACCTGAATATTTAAAGGGCACAACAAAAATTAAAAGATATCCTCAAATGTAATGCTTTGTATGGAACACCTTTCGTTTCTTTCCTGATTATACAATTTTATTAAGAGCTTTCAGTGTTCCATTTTGCAATAGATGTTTCTGTTTCATTTACGGAAAAAGCTTAAATGTCAATGAATTAGGAATTATGGGCTTGGGATATTTTCATCAAAATGCATGTTCTGATTATTTATATGACTGAACAAACATTAATCATCTCAAATGCTTTCTGTTCTTTGAACTGGGTTGTTTTCACAGAGTGCAGGTATTGGTGAATTAGACTACATATGAAATTAATTTTTTTTCAAATTCCATAAAAATGGCATATTTCTTCCTTTCCACTTTCAGCAAATTGACAAGGCAAATTGATGGAAGCCAGAACGTAGAATCTCAGAATCCAGGGGTTTGGGTTGTTTTTTTTTCCTTTTCTTTTAAACATGTGTTATTCTGTATCCTAATCAAGTTCCCCACCTATTTCCAGGGTGGGAAGATCCCCATCAGGTGGACGGCTCCCGAAGCCATCGCTTACCGGAAATTCTCCTCAGCCAGCGACGCCTGGAGCTACGGAATTGTCATGTGGGAGGTGATGTCCTACGGAGAGAGGCCCTACTGGGAGATGTCCAACCAGGATGTGAGTACTGCCCAGGATCCAGCTGCAGCTTTTTCAAATGTGCTTTAAAAGTTATTGCCACTCCCTGCCCTGCTTTGTTGTCTCATTCCCTTTCTAGGCTGGAGTCTCAATTTTAAAAAAAAACAGATTTTCTTCTAGTATAATTGAAAGCTTGTTCTAGGAAAAGAAATATGGGAAAGGGGAAATGGTAGGATTTTTTCTCTACCACAATTCAAATGTTCACAAATTCTCTTGTTTGATGGATCCCTGTGACAGCTCAAACTGGTACACTCAGTCTTCACACCAGCCATCAAGCTCTGTGTCAAAATGTGGAATACCAGCCAAGCCACCTTAACCTCTCTCATGTATGTGCCTAGAATATTCCTGCCTTGGTTCTGAAGAATTGACAAGACTTTCCCAGATGGCTGTTTTTACATTGTTGCTAAGTTATTCCGCTCTTCAAGTCTGGCTGCTTGTTAAGGCTGATCGGTCATTTGGGGATAAGCATCTGAGAAAGCTTTTAATTTAAAAAAATAATTTCTATGTTTCAGGAAGAAAAGGAAAAAAACAACCAAACCCTTTAGAAACAAAAAAAAAGACTATCACAAACCTCTCCCTTTAGAATATATTAAATAATCAGCTACAGCATGAAGATAGCAATGTTTAATTACTCCTACATCCCAAATAAAAGTGTCTGTTAATACAAAATGATGCTGCAGGCCTTAATGATGCCAGCTGCTGGGGGCTTTCCCTGCACTTCAGCAGTTCCCAGCACAAAGGACTCCTTTTCTCCTACCCACAGGGTTTCAGTGCCAGAATGTGAGCAGTGAGCACCTGTGACCTACTACATAGGTTTAGTGACTTCAAGTGTCATTGGGAAATTTCAAGTTACTAGACATAATGTAAAGCTTATTTTACTGGATATTGGGATGATTCTTCTGGTGCAGTAAATTGCCCTGAATTCACATGAGCTTATTTTGCAGAAATAATAGGACTTTCAAAGGTCAGTGGTACTGTACAGATGGCAGGGAAAACAGCAGAGAGGGATGTGCACTAAACAGATTCATAAAAGACACAGGATGCAAACAGCAGTTAGTAAGGTCTTGCCTGGGTATAGCCACAGGTTCTGCTACATCAAAATGTCTGCTAGCATTACCATTAAAACAATTCCTGAGTTTGGATCATAATAAAGCTCTTCTCTAGATAGCAGTTAACATATTTCTTGAATTGGGTGGGTTTTGGTAAATCATCTAAAGTTTTTCAAGTGTAAACTCTGCAGAGCCGGGTTTGGTTTGTGGGTTTGATGTTTTTTTCCTATTCCATCTTGCCAATTGCTTTTCTAGTTATACAGCTTTGGGAAATGAACTCAGGTTTTTAGACCATGGCTAAGTAAATGATGAACACAGCTGATGAGAGAAGTTTTGAACTGGTACCTGCCACCTAAATAGACCCAGTCTGGTGTTCAGAGTCTACAGCTGCTCACAGCTATCCAGAATGACTCAACACCTCTGCAAATCCAGCAATCCTCTATTTATATTCCCCAGCAAGGATTTGGAAGCTGAACTTAAGGAAACCGAGTTGCAAAATGCTTCTCATAAAATTAATACAGAGGCTTAAAAATGTTGCCAAGTTTGAGAAATGCTCTTGTTTAAGTAAATAACCATTTTATTATTGTGGTAAGTCACTTCCAAACTGTGTTGGTGCTGATTAATGCACTTCTTAGATGTGTGGCAGGCACCAGAGGTGTCCATTAATTAGGGCTGCTGCACAGTCTGTCGTGTCTTATTGCTTAATTAATAAACATTAGCCAAGATATTGAACTTTCCAAGGAAACTAGTGTACTGATGAACAGATTGTGCTAAGAATCTGGCTTGCTAATGCTCATGTGAGGGAAGGAAGATTTATATTCCATGCATTTGGTTTGTAGAACAGCTGTGAGTGAAGTCTACTGGGACACCTGTTAGAGGCCACCGTATAAATTAATGCATGTTGCAGTGCTGCAGTATTCAAAAAGAAGGAAAAACAAATGAAAAGAGTATTTAATGGGTTGTAATTGGTATGCAAGGAAACTACTGTAGCCAACAGAATAAAACTCCTTACACTCCTAAAAGTTTCTTGTAATACTGAAAAACCCCCAACTTATCCTAATATAGTTCTTTCAACTCACAGATATCAAAACACTTGGCAGGCACCTGGGATTGGCTCTGTACCATGAGGCAGGAGCAGCTGCCTCTCCCTCCTGGTAGATTTTTCAGATGTCAGGAGGACATAGGGACAAGTCCCTCAGGACTCTCTTCTGTCTCTGTCTCATTAAAAAAGCTGTCAGTTAACTTTTGAAAGCAAGAATCTCCGTTACTATTAATAATGAAACTATCAGGAAGATTACAGCTTCATTTTCAGGTGGCATTTTTACCAATTGCAAATTATTTTGAAATTCAAGATGTATAAATTTTGTGTAGAAGTCCATAAAATACTGTTCAAGCATTCATAACCAATATTTCATATCAACTCTGTTAATATTCAAACCTCACAGCTATGTGTAACATCAAACGAGCTGTTGCTGTATCCTTCCTGCAGATGCAGATTTCATGATTGATGTGGTGCTTTGTCAGCCTTAAACTGACAAGGGAAAAAGGCATTTGAGAGGAGTTAACGTGTAAAATCTTAACATGTTTTATAATACACAATTTTATATTACTAAGAACAACTTCATATTTCTTCCCTTTTGGGTACATGGATATCTGATTTCTCTGAACAGAGAGAGATGGGTGCTATGCACGTGGCAGAGCAAGAGCTAAAATAAGTATATAAATAAATCAGGAACTAAAATGCTCTAATTCTTCCTCTGAGACTTGATTCCCATTGCAGTATTAGACACTTATCACATCTTTACTCTTGCTTCTTAGACTCTAAAAATAATACTTGCCTCACAAGGGATACTAATGAGGCAATATTTCCAGTTTATTTTTATAATGTGCTGGTATTAATGAGAAATTATAATTATCCCAGTACCAGCTGGCATTTTTCTTCATACTGAAATGTTCCTTTTGAGCAAGAGAGGAAACAAAATGCACTGTGACTTCATTTTCAGAGATATGTTAAAATAAAGTGTGGCAGAGAAAATACATCTGGAAAATTATGGTTGCTTTTAGGTTTTTCCTGAATAAATTAATTCAGCAAAACCTCATCAGCCCTCTATTGTTGTGTTGAGCAAATGCTATATGTCTCTGAAAAGTAGAACAGCTTTCCTGTTGCCTTAAAAGCAAAATACATTTCATAAACTCCACATTTGCCACAGGCACAGTTCAGTGTAAAAATTTCAGTATCTGCATTTCTGGGCTGCTGAAGACAGCCTCTTCAGTGGCCAGTACCACCTAAGCTCTGCCCCTCTCTGTCAGCAGTGTTTTGTGAACCCAATTCTGACAAACTGCTTGAGATACATTCATAATAAATGTAAAAATAAGTGTGAACAAAATTCCATGCACATGGTTGAGTTTCGCCCGTCCTGAGTCTGCGGGCGCATTTTTGTCACTGGGAGGAAAGGTTCTGAAGGAAATATTTCCCTGGTAATGTGGCATTTTTTCCTGTAACAGCAGCAGGTGCATTACAGGACCAAGTCACCTGTGTTTATAAAACATAGACAAGCCTCGTTCCATTTCCTGCCATATCATCAAGGGGAGCTCGGGTCCTAACACAGCTTCATTACTCTTATTTTATTTACATAATGCCTGCAGCATACGCATTAGGCATTGCTGAGCAGAGCCAGCATTAATTCAGAATTCAAACAGAGAACAGGGATATATTCCAGGATAATAAGATTGAATATATTGAAGGCAGAGCTGGTGCTGTAAAACATTGATTTGCTGTAAACAGTTTAATGTAACCCCTTCCAGCTGCATTAATATGTCTGCAGCATGTACATACCTCTGTGTGCAAATGATGAACGTCTCCTTGCAGCACAGTGGGTATCAATGCAGCAGGTATGTTCCTCCTAAGTGCACTGTGTGGTTATAAATGTTGTGTGCAATCATTTGTAATTAGAAAACATTTAGCATTGGCTGGATTTTTATGTGGGTGTGGTTATGCATTATTGTGCATGTGTGGTAAGGCTGGTCTTTTTCCTAGCTTCGTTTTTGATCAGGCACTGACTAGTTTTGCATTCCTTTTAACACAAAAAAAAAAAGAAAAAAATCCTGACTCTGTAATTTGTAACATTATCCCCACTGCTACCACCACTTACTGCAGAACCTCCTGACCTTTCCTTGTGTTTTTTAAATCTTACATAGGATGAATCCATGTAAGCTGTTACGAATCCATGAAGCTTTCCATGGACCTTACCTACTTTCGCTAACTCCTATCAAGCCTGGCTGCTACTCTTCTTTTCAAACAATGTTTTTTGCTACCCATGTTACTAAAAATAAGCTTTCCTTCAACTCTGATGAACTGTAATTTTTCATACCTGTGGCAGCAGACCTGTTTGTTTCTGAATCCTTACCAAACACATTTTCTGTATCTGCTCAATCTGAAGGTCTCGCTCACTTTAGGGTAATACCATAATGTTATTAACTTTTGTTTAGTCATAAACGTCTCAGACAACCAAGTTTCTGAAGGAGAATGCAAAATAGCATTGCTATAACTTGGTGTGGGGGACATTGCCAGAATTAGTCATACTCTAAGGATCAGCAGAAACATGTGAATACCAAGTAAATTCGTCAGGTGCCACAATGTGTATTTGTGGTGCTTGATTGTATTGGGGTATTGCTACAAACAAACACTTGTGTCAGAATGCAAATATTAGAGCATGGTGGGATGCAGTGGCCACACCAGGTGAGTTTGTGCCCCCCTGAAGTGTATGAAAATGATGGTGGTATTGGTGAATTCTTTATTCCCCTCCTGCTTTCTTAGCTGTTTGAAGAAGATGACCAGTGACCCTAAAAAAGTTCCTGCTGTGTTTCATATTCCTACAAAATATTTCCTGTGTCCTCCGGTCACACCCCTGCCAGTCCTGATTACCTGAGTGAAGCCCCAGCAATGCATAAAGTGAGGGTGGCTGTGCCATTGATAATTTATCATCCCTAGTTCCTAATTGTCATTGTCACACCGTCCTTTCAGCATTTAATGCCTGGTAACTGTACCCATTGTATTTCTGTAGGTCATATTGTCCATTGAAGAGGGCTACAGGCTTCCAGCTCCCATGGGCTGCCCAGCTTCTCTTCACCAGCTCATGCTTCACTGCTGGCAGAAGGAGAGGAACCACCGTCCCAAATTCAGCGACATTGTCAGCTTCCTGGACAAGCTGATCCGCAACCCCAGCACCCTTCATACCCTCGTGGAGGATGTACTGGTGTAAGGCTCTTTTTGGGACATTTTGGTTTTTTCATAACACCTAGTGGCTAGCATTACGTGGTTTAGGGCATTAAGTAGGGGTGGGAGAACCACAGAGCTCTGAGTTCATGCAGTCATGCAGGTTCAAATAATTTTAAGCCCCTTTTAAGGTTTGCCTTGTTGTTAATGAACTGTTGTACAAAGAGGTTTTTTTCTCAAGCCATGCAGATTGTATTAGGCTTTTTTATTATTATTTTTGTCTGAATTCTGTTTGTGCACTATCTATCCTTAATCTTCATTCTTTTTTTGTGTGTGTGTGTGTTTTTCCTATGTGCTTCTTTTCTCTTTGTAATTTTTTTTTCTCCATTCAACAGCCTGTCTCTCCATCTGGCAGTGCTCAAGCAATTTCTGAACTGCCTTGGAGTAATATCCTGCAGAAAGTAGCTCTGTCTTAGCTTGCTAAATCTTTATTTGTCTGCAGCAGAATGGCAGCAGTGACCAAATAAGAGATTATGCTGTTACCATCACACAACAAATTCTTGATAGTGTTGTCTTGATAGTGTTGGTGGTTTTTTTTTCATTAAGAATATTTCAGAAATGAATGCAGCCACAGGATAAGCAAGGCTGCATTAGAAGAATTTGTCAGTGTTTGTAGGCTTATTGATCCAAGCTGTCCTTGCATATCAGCTGAAATCAGCAAAGGTCCAGGTGGCCTCACTCTCTTCAGTCACTAAGAGTCACCTTAAGACAAAAGTGCTTTCATGGAGATCCCCATGGGTGTGTAGGGGGTTCTCCAGCCCTCAGTGGGGCTTGCTGAGAGCCTTTAAATGTTTTTGAGAAGGGCTGAGCAGCAAGGCAAAATTGGGGCTGGTACCTTGCTGTGGGAAAGGCTGAATGGAGAAGTTGGTAGGAAAACCTGGAGTGAGGGCTACAGCCATTTCATCAACACAGACTAGGAAGATTTGTGGGATTAAATATCCATCCCCTAGAGTTAGCATTCTCTATGTTTATATGCATATAAATATATATATGATTTGCTATTTGTACCTGGATCACTTCATTTAGCATCAGAGCAATGTATTTTTATCTCTATTTATTTTAAATCATAACTTAGGGTCTAAAAAATCCTTATGCTTTATGATGGACTTCACCTGCATGGGAAAGTTTTTTCCATTTATTTGAGAATGCTTGATGCAGTTCTTGGGTAACCTTCTTCTGTAGAATCACAGAGTAATTCAGATGGGAAGGGACTGTGGTAGCTCTTTAATTACAGTTTGTACTTAATAGTGTTCTGCTGTCCTTCAGCTTCTCCCTCTATCATTTTGATAATATGAATGAAAATCACTGTACTTACTGTATTTGAATATGTGTGGGTGAAGCTTGGTACATTAAGACATGAGGTCGTGTTGCTTCCTACATCATGCATTAAGTGATGTTCCATCAGTAAATGTTGGCTGGCTTTTGCTTTTGCTGTCTAAATTTTCATTTTCAGTGAATCGTGTCTTTCTCCTAAAGACTCTCATAAAGCTCTCACAAACAGCAGTGTGCATTTTAGGCATTTTGTTCGCACAATTTCTCTACACAAAATGCACAAAGCCAGGGGAAGTTGTGAGCCCTCCCAAGTGTGGCACACAACACAAGACTGGAAATCAGGGCCCCAAAATTGCAATCTTTTTGGGTTTTTTTTTCCCCATCTTTCTGTTTCAGTTGTGATAATATTAGGGGAAAGAACTCAAAAAGAAATGTGACTAAATTAGTTCCTTCACTTTTATTTGCTACTCTGTGTAATTCTATGTAAAAGCAAAGATGTCACATTTTATTCTTTTTGCCTTTTTTAGGGTGTTTTAGCTTTTGAGTATTGTAATCAAAGTGTTCCTGTAGCATAATGGTATCACAATGAAGAACCATCTGGGGTGGGGTGATTGTAGATAAATGTAAAAATCATCTCATGGTGGTTTAATTTTTTAATTGCATCTTAGGCTAAAATTTAGTTGTCGTCTACATTGACTACTGTATCGACAAATTATTGTAATCCTGAACATGTTGGTCTGCAAGGAAACAATCTGTGGAACAAAAATAAGAGCACTGGGAGAGGCCTTTTCCTCTGTGTGTTACTGAGCTGCAATTCTTTAATAAATTGTATTGTTTAAGTAGTGCAGCTTGGCAGACTGACATGATTTATAAGTTTTAGACAACAGGTTAAAGAGATCCTCGCTTGAGGTCTGACCTTCACAGCTCAGACTCCTCTCTCATTCCTTCTGCCTTTTAGCAAAAGCTATGTCTGCCAGGGTAAATTGGTGTCATGTTTTGTATTGCTTGGTAACCTTTGGGGTTTTTTGTTTGTTTGTTTACAGAATGCCAGATTCACCTGGTGAAGTTCCAGAATATCCTTTGTTTGTTTCAGTCAGTGACTGGCTGGATTCCATAAAAATGGGTCAGTATAAAAATAACTTCATGGCAGCAGGATTCACAACTTTGGATATGGTTTCCAGAATGAATATTGAGTAAGTACATAATCTATTATCCCTACAGTGACTAATTAATCTGAATTTGTATGCTGCAGACACACAAATATTGTGGAGTATGGAAGACTGCTTTCATTTCCTTTCCTCCCTCAGTTGACAAAAGACAAATACAGTTATTTACCAAAACAACACAAGAGAATTGTATGATGGAGAGACCCAGAACTGATAGATCTGTCCTGTGACCACACCAAACACAGGCAAAGGCCAGGCAGTGAGTGTGTTTCTTGGGGAATCAGTTTTGATCTAGACCACTGAAATTAGGGGTAAAAATATTTTCTTACTTTGATATGAGTATCATCAAGTCTTTTTCAGTCCTCATGAGGAAGTTTTTCCAACTATTTCTGACACCATCCAATTTTTTTTTTTTTTTAATGCAAACCCTGCACTCAATATATTGTGTTTGGGCAAACTATGGATTCATATGAGGATGAGGATGGGATCTGTTTTTCTCTTTATTCCCTTCCCATGACTTCCCAATCTTTTATTTGACCCCATGACTGTTTGTATTAATAATGGTAGCTGTCAGTTAAGATGGAGGAATTTTATGTGTAAAGTTAGGACTGATTTTTCTCCCATGTACATCACTTCAAATTTACCTACATCAAACTCCATCTACTGCATTATGGCACAGTCACTTAGTCTTGTGACATCCTTCCAAAACTCTGCACAGCTGCCCCTTTGCCTTCCTACCCTAAACAATTCAGCCTGTCCAGCTGAGTTTTTCACCTCTTGCTCACCCATTTTCCCAGACCATTTACTGGTTTCTTGAACAATAATGTTCAACATTACCCCAGCAGAGGTCCCTGCAGATTTACGTCAATAACTACATTGTAAAACCTGACAGCTTACTGCTAACCTCCTGTCTTTAAACCAGTTATTTAGTCATGCAAAGACCACATTATGCTACCTATTACGTTATACCCTATAGTAGACAGAAGTTGCTCCTCATTTTCATTATAAAACTTTTGTGAGGAGTATTCTCTAAAGCTTTTGGAAATCCAAGTGAGGCATATCAAATGGATCATCTCCATTCATTGGAAACAAGTAATTTTATAAAACAGAACTTTTATTTGCAAAAGCCACGGTGACTCAAGTAGCTCATTTATCCAAGCATCCAGTAATTTTGTATTTTCCTATAGTTTTTCTTATGCCCTGTAGTGATCACAGACTCACAGGTCTGTAGTTCCCCAGATCTTGCCTGGAAACATTTTGTCTGGCACCATGCTCCATACTTCAGGCACCAGGAAATTTTTTAACATGTAGAGCACTGCTGGTAGTTCCCTCTCTCACAACCTTGATAGTAAGTCCATTATTTCATCTACACTTTCTTTTGGAACTTTTGCCTAGATATCATCTTGTCTGGACATGGGTTGTTGCTTGTTCTATAATCTCTCCTGCAATCACTTCAGACATATACTCTGGCAAGTCCCCCAGAAAGGATCTGGCATGGGAGTAATTTCAGCTTCTTCCACAGTGAATGTTAACTCAAATGGTTAAGTCTTCCAACAATGGGCACTGTTTCAGTGCTCTTTTATGCCCAAATCAACATTAGACTCTACACATTTTATGGCAGGTTTCTTGTACCCAGTGAGTTTGCAAAAAGATTTATTATAAATTTTATTTATTCTATTTTTTGGGGGGGGTTTTTTCTCTTTGTTCCTCAAGCTCCTTTTAAGTCTGCCTTACTATGTTTTTACAGTTAATATAAGGTTTTCATACTTCTACTTTCTTTAAATACCATTTCAACTTTTTGAAAGATTCCTTCTCTCTTCAAATAATCTGTGTTGTTACACAAGATCTGCTGGCTTCTTTCTGTGCTTTATCAGGCCTTCCTTGATAAATGTTAAGCATCAGTCTTGCATTTCTAAGACCACTTTCCACTGTAAAGCTTCATTCTTCACACTGACTCCTTTTAGCTTCTCAGATGCTCAGTGTTTTTGCTGACCTCCAGTGTGGTGTGTCATGCCCCACAAGAATGTTAAGCCTAAGCACATAGTAGTTGCAAGCTCTCCGGTGGTTCCTCAGCTGGAGGACACAGAAGCAGATATCTGGAACTGCACATCTGAAACTCATGAAGGCCATGCCTTATCCCATGAGCTCCTTTACTGGTAGTTTTTGAGGATAAACAGGCAATATCTGTGTATATCCCAGTGTGGAATTTGCATAATTGACAAAACTGGCATATGGAAGTTTCCCGTCCTCAGTGCCTCTGTGATCTGTCTCAGATCTTGCAGCTGAGGATGTTTATAGAAAAACAAAGTTGGTGGATTTTGCTGAACTCCAGTGGCTGTTGACTTCATTCCTGCCAAGGAGTAGAGTCCTGTGAGTGACAAGAGGTACCCACTCTGGGGTGTAGGACTAGATGAGATGAAGGGAAACTAGGAGGGGAATCAGGGTCAGTCTGGAAGATTCATGGCGAATTTGATCTTTAGACCATCTCCCACTACCTTGCTACCATTGCCAAATCATCAGAAGCACAACCTCTGTTATTTCTGCCTCAGAACTGCAATACTGAGTGTATAAGCCCCAATCCTTTCCAAGTATGACTGGGAAACACTTGCTGCAATCACATTACTAAAAACGGCTGTTAGAACTCTGATTAGTCCTTGAGATTTGGAAAGATTAATTGACCATTAGAATCACAAAAGCCCCAGTGCTCTAAATACATTTTTTATTAGATTCTATTTCTTAAATGACTGATTTTTTAAAAATTGAAATTGACAGATGCAGAAAAATTGAACATTTGCAGCTTTCTTATATGCTGTGGTCAGGAATGTAAACTGTCCTGGAGTCCTGGAGAAGAAGTCATCATGTAATTATATTCTTTTGTGCACCAGAGGCTTTATTATATTTGCATCCAAGATGAAACTTTTTATCTTGCAGTGACATTAGAAGAATTGGAGTTGCACTCATTGGACACCAGAGACGAATAGTCAGCAGTTTACAGACTTTGCGGTTACACATGATGCACATACAGGAGAAAGGATTTCATGTATGAAAGTAATAGAAGCAACTGTGTTTTGTGCCTCAGCATTTCTAAAATGGAAAAATATTCTCATTCTTCCCTTCTGCTCTTCCCAACTTCAAGAACTGCAGTCTCCAGTTCAGACTATTCAAGTACTTCTATGTTAATGCTTCCAAACCGGAGTTTTTATCCACACTGCACAGCTCCTCCACCAGTTCTCTGCCGATAAAATCCTGGCCTACTGCAAGACTCTTGCTACACATTGATGAATAACTCAGCATGGATGTGTAACTTTGTATAACAGTATTTGGGAAACTTTCATGGACTTACTTGAAAGTAGTAATCTATTTGGCCTGGTGTGGCTTCTTTATCGATGTATTTAGAATTTGCTGGTAGATCAAAAAGTATTTGACTTCTTTCATGTTCTGTGACCATGTAACTTCCAACACCAAATGTGCAATCAAAAAGAAGTTTAACATAAATATTTATTTTATCTCTTAATTAAATCCAAATGTATGTGTCTTATCATTATATTACTTTCCAATTGTTTGAATGCTGGTAAGCTGGTGCCTCAAAACATTAGTATTGTTTGCAGAAATGACTGATGATTTTATGTAGCGAGTTTTCATTGTGTGAATAATTGGAAGCATAGTGAGAGTAATCTGTTTGAAATCTTAAGGAAGGTTCTTGATTTTCAGTTACTTTAGCACTCGACACTTTTTATGCTTTAAATTTTAGATTAGGTTAGAAAACTCGTTTATCCTTGGGATTCCTCACCACCCTACAACCCTGGGTTTTGGGGTTTTTTTAAATGTAATACTCAGCATTTGCTTCTACTGCTGGAAAACTGGTTGTAGCGTTCCCATGACCACATGTAAAAGACGGTTGTCAGCTCTGTTGTGGCACACAGATTTCAGAAAAGCTTTGTGTTTCAAACATGCAGGTCTCTGCTGTTGGATAGGGAATCATCTCCAGCAGCAGCAGCAGCAGAGCTCAGAGGGCCAGCCATGGGTGGGGTGATGGGATCATTTCCACGGGAGCAGGTTGACCATATCATCCTCCAGCTGAGGGCAGCCCTACAGCCCCACTGCTGCTGGAAGCTCCAGGCTGCAGGATGCAGTGACCTTACACAAAGGCAGAAAAGGAGATGCAGGACAGCAGTGTGGTAATATGTTGCCTTGAGTCTACTTCTAACTGCTTATAGAAGTTAAAAAGCAAACTCTGCTGAAATGGACCTCTGGTCATTCCAGGCCAGATCTTCATTTAGTACAGATCTCTAAAGGACATCTGAGGTATTACCTTTAGAACCCTTCAATAGCCATATTTACATGCAAGAAAACTTCAGCAAAGGCCTAACATAATATTTGTACCTCTCTAAGACTTCCAGCTTCCATGTTTTATTCAGACAACAGACACAGACGTGCTGGGCTACATTTCCAAACTTTTGCATGGGATATGCACTCCTGGGCACAGGGCATGGCCACGTGCTGTGGGAACCCCACAGATCTGCAATGCATGTCACACATAACCCTGTGCAGATGCTTCTCTTCACTCCTGTGTCCTCTGGAGGGTGTTTTTTGAGTTCTCTGGCATTCCAACACGCTCAAGCATTACAGCTCTTCTGTTAAAACGTGCATTTGGGTGATTAAGTATAATCTATGTGTACATCAAAAGAAACTAACTGCTTTGTGTAATCATAATGGTATTTACTGCTTCATTTTACAGTTTGTAAATCACAAGGTATTTCCTAAGTCTTGGGAAAGGCTGCCATTGTGTATCAGTGACAAAGAATGAAAATCAGAAAGCAACTCAGAAAAGATTATGCTTCCAACCAGATCACAGAGTAAGACACGCGAGGCCTGATTCACTGTTGTCAATTTATGTTGGAATAATTGCATTAATTGCATTCATTTAGGTGAGATAACAGTAATGCGCTAAGTAAATCTTTCCTTCATTTAAAAATAAAAAAGGGGCAGATGTAACTGAGGAGCGAGTTTTCTAAAGATCAGGAGTCACTGGTGTTCTACAATGCCAATTTGATGAGCTTGTTTAAAGAAGGGCAGCTTCAGTCCTATTGTAGCTCCAAAGGTAATTTTGTCAGCAGGGGTATTCCCACTGAACTCATCAGTCTGGCACAAGGGTGTGAGTTCTGCAGGATCACAGCCCTTCAGTGGGGAAAAAAAATCTGTTCTTTTCTGTGACTGTCAATGAAAAATTCTGCCTGAATTCCACATCTGAATAATTTTTTGGTAGAGGTGCTCTTCCAGAAAGAAAACCATACTTACCTGAAGCCTTTCTAAAAATACTAACACACCACCGAGTAATTTAAAAGTGGATTTTGCTTCATCATTTTATTATCCATTTTGCCTATCAGTCCTTCCATGGCCAACAACAGGACATCTGTGCAATGAGCCTTTATCGCAATGAAATCCATTACTGAGGAGGTATGAGTCTGTTATTTGTTAATGGGGTTTCAAAATCATTCATAGCTGACCCAAACCATGTATGTGCACTTTTAGATTGTCTTTTGCCAGTTTTTTCTTTCCTGGTAGTGAGAATGCAGAATTGACATTGTTACATGCACACAACCTGGATATATTTCATGAAAATTAATTTCTAAACTTATCACACTACTGAAAATATTTTTTCAATAGAAAAAAATATAACTAAAGTAAAACATTTATTAATCAGATATATTTTTTATATAAACAAGAGTTTGGGTGACCAGAAAGGAAAGAACAAGGGATTCTTTGAGTGAGCACATTTGTTAATAACATTGCCAATCCAGGATTTTGTGGATTTATACAGCTTGTTTTTCTGTTGTTGTTGTGGTGATGCAGTCTGACACTTTTCTAATAGTTGATGAAATTTGCATTTTCTCCATTTTTGGAAATACTTTGTTTAATCTTGTACTGATTCCTAGTCTATTCTTGCTTTAGTTTGGGGATTTTTTCATATTTTTTTAATTTAAAAACAAAACAAAAAACAACCCTAACAGGTGTTATTTTTCAAACGTGAGCTTAATTCTGTACAGGCCACAAATGTATATGTGAAATTAGAGTAACTTTCTTTGTTACAGGAAATTCTTTCTTCAGGAGAAAATTAGCTCTAATTATCCTGCATATTGCAGTGTGCAGCTGGAGTTTAAATTTGACAAATTTAAGCAAATCTAATTGGCTTTTTTTGATAATCTGGCCCACATTAGAGAGTGCTTTATGACTAAAAGTACCCACTGAAAGTTCACAAAATAAAGTGTGTGAGATGTGCAAGCAGCAAAAAATAAGGTGTTATTATGTGGACGTCATAAAGAAATAATTCTCACCTGTTTCTCTGCATTCAGTGACAGCTCATCCATTCAGGCATCTGTGCTTGGTCAGGTGAATCTCATGCCTTAATTGTATCCAGTTGTTTGGCTGAACTGTGAAACAGAGAGGGTCTTGCTCACGATGTTCATGGTGTTAAAACTGAACAAGGCACAGCAGAAGGTTTAGCACAATCTACTCATGAGGTGTTTGCACATTGGAATTACTGGGAAATAACAGGATGCCATGAGGTGAAAGGAAGAGAATTGAGCCACGTCATTTATTTTCTCAAGCAAAATTTACCCTTTTTGTCTCCCATAAACTTAAATCCAGCGTCTGTCCAATGAAAGCTTAGAAACATGCCATGCTTCAGGACATCAGACAGCATAAAGCAATCCTTTACTTACAAATAGTGCACTCGACAATAAATTCAAATAAATGAGTCGTTCTGCCCAAACATTCTGTGTCCAGTATTGTATTAGGTATTACTTGGATTATTCTGACACAGAACTCATAGACTGCAGTACTTTGATTTTAACATCACTTCAGACTGACTATCCATTTGCCATTTTTTATATGATGAGCCTAATTTCTTTTTCAATGCAGATTCCTACAGGATCCAAAGATGGGTCATAAGTAACATACAGACCTCCTTTATCCAGAATCAGCTGAGATTTGCCATGAGGAATAGCTGGGCCTGTGGAGGTGCCTAGTGAGACTGCATTACCCACAGCAATTTCCATGTCAGAATGACCCCATGGGACCACATCAGCCACCAAGGTAAAGCAG
Organism: Cyanoderma ruficeps; assembly: GCA_008694505.1. Classification (NCBI taxonomy): domain Eukaryota; kingdom Metazoa; phylum Chordata; class Aves; order Passeriformes; family Timaliidae; genus Cyanoderma; species Cyanoderma ruficeps. Next base: position 2,007,157 of record VZDJ01006092.1, read on the forward strand.
CACAGAACATTCTTGACCCCTTGTATAGAAGAGCAGTTCCTCATTTCCAGCTTGCCCTGTTATAAACTGCAGCATTTATTGAACTGTTTTACCTCAGCTGATGGAATGGTTCTATGGGACACATTCTGGCAGCTCAGAATTCTCTTATGAACACGGGGTACCTGCAACTATCCTGTCATGGGCTCACTCTGTCTTGGAATATTCCTTCAGAGAGTGGAAAGCAGGACTTGCCTCTAATCCAGTCCAATATTTCTTTAGTTAAAATCATAATGAAAAGTCTGTCTTCCATTGCACGTTCCAGGAAAAGTACTAAAAATAGAGGCACTTGTGGCATTTGCACATGGTTGAAGAACTCTGTATTCCGTTAAACAGTTTTCTTCCAGAATACCCTTGTTCACCAACTGTAATGAATCTTTCCTGAATAAATGGCAAAGATAATTTCTTTTTTATAATAGTACTATAATTATTTTTTTGGAGTGAGGGAAGGATGTGTTGGGCTGGGCTAACTCTCAGTAGGACAATGATCTTGAAATCTCCTGGCGAGACAAACCAACTCTGAAAAGGAAAAAAACCTCACTAACACCTACAATAAGGTAAAAAGGGAAGAACTGTTTATACAGTGCCAAGGAGCTCTAACAAAAACCCATGAGTTGCATAAGACAGTGCCAGGTGCTTACAGCTGACAAAATTTTCCACCATCACATCCTATATTTTAGTAGTGCACACTGCTCATCCATGAGTGTTGTATATAATTCCTCAGATTATGGACCAGGATATGGTGAACACGTTGTGGTTATAAAATATTTGTCTATATGTACATAAAGAATTGTAAATAGAATGTATATCGTAATATCAGATTTTTCAAACCTACAGAATTAGTTACCTATTACCAACAACACTAATGGGGTTTATTTGCTCCATTGGCTTTTAAAAATTTTAGTGGCATGCACTGTGTGAGTATAGTTCTTCCCAAAACTCCTTGGCTTGTTAGCTGGAAATGAACAGCCTCTCTTTTCCTCCACTGGTGGGAAAAAACACTTTCAAACTGGCTCAGAGAAAGCTGCCTGCTCACCCTTCTCCTGCCACCTCCCTTCCTGCTGATTCTCCTCCATTCAGCTAATTACTGTACAAATTATTGATCCCAAAGGGGAAGAAGGGTGCCCATGAGCCAGCAGAACTAGGAAGATGGAGTCCCTGCTATAAAGAGTTTTCAGTTCCTCTGCTGAAATCACCAAAGATGTTTACAGAACATATAAATTATTTTCTTTGAAATGCCTGTTTATAGACACCTAGGAGGATAAATGAGGGGAATTTTCAAGGGAATATGAGTAAGGGTATGACAACATATAGTATAAAAAGATATGCTGAGTTTTAGAAGGGAAAACCAACAACAATGGTTGATGAAAAACATAAGGTTAAAAAAAATGGATTAAAGTATATTTCCATATTTTATATGTGAAATAATGTAACACCAGTTCAGTGAAATCTATATGTGTATATTTTTTAAAATATCCCGCATGAGTATATCTTACTTTTCTTTCCTGCAAGAGATTTCCCAGGTACCTATCTCTTCCAGAAAGGCTTAGCATATTATCTGATCTCTTCATACCTGAATAATTAAACTGCAACAAAAAATGCAAGTTCTGACAGTGAAGATATAGGGGGGGAAAAAATAGAATTTAAAAGATCAGTCTCAAAGGAATTTGAAGTTTTCACATCTGTTCTACTTTGTTCCTGTCCAAAATTTTTACCTATATCTATCTGAGAACTTGTTCTGCACACATCTCAGTGCCACCTCAAAAACTCCTGGATCTGTAAACAATTCTGAGTTTGTGCAGCTTAATTCATATAAAAAGGCTGATTTGAAATGGGACTTTATACAAGACTGGAGTTAGGCATAATCAAAAGTCAAAATCCCTATAAAATATGTGTAAGCATGAGATAACATATTTTGCCTTGTTATACTAACACGTCTTCATTTCTGACAATTCAGTGAAGAACTGGTCAGCAGCAGCATGTATGTTGAGTGGTAGGTAAGCCAAAACCCTGAGACTGAAAACCCACAAATCAAAGAGAAATCCAGGTCTTTGCATTCTGAATTATGGCATGTCAAGGGACTCAGGAAAAAGTAATCTTGAATGTAGAATCTGGAAAATCAGGTTTGGGAGAAATCTGCTTTGGAACCCAAATATTCATTTCTGGTTGTGGATGATGAAAAAGTGCCCAATGAAACAGCCTAGGGACTATTTTCATAGTATCATCACCACATAATGCTCTGAGTGATACAAAGAAAAAAAGAAATTCTCTGATCATTTGGGATTCAGCCCAGGACAATAACTTGTTGACATAACTTATATTAGAATGTCCAGCAGACAGAATTCTGAATGACTAATTGTTCTTATAGCTACATACTGACTTTCTTGAGAGTAACCTAAATAAACAATAAAAAGTAGAAGTCTCCAGGTAATATTGGCTTAGAAACCGAGTTATCAGTTTTCTTCCATTCAGACTGGTCTTTAACTGAAAATTATAAAGAGAAAAAAGGAAAAGCATAATAGGATTATTATTTTTTTTTCTTTGAGAACCTGTGTGATCTGAGCTGTATAATTTACCATCACAGTTTGTGTACAATAGGATTAGCTGAAAAAGACAAAGTGCAGCCAGTGTTCCAAATCTGTAGATTATTTTAGTCACTAATTGTCAATTTGGGAAGTTCCATTTTTGTCTTGGGCAAGTTCTGCTCTAAAACACCCAGTATTTCCAAATGCTGCTAAATGATTTTAATGAACATCTTGATCAATTCCTGGGAGAGTGATGTGACTGTGAGGAATTTAAAGTTTCTGTGTCAATAGGCAATAGTCTTGCTGTGATCTGATTTCATGGGAGTTTGTTACTGAATTCCATGGCAGTGGGAAGAAGCCCAATGTCCATATGTTCTGCAGGTAGGCTTCAGCTCTGCAGACAGACTCTCCTTTCCTGCATCCCACTACTGCCATGGGTAACTTGTTGTTTGAGAACCAGCACTGACTGGGACATGAGCTGTCTTGTCGTTCAAATGGATTGCTAAAAGTTTTTGCTGGTTTTAATTGCTCTGTTGAAGCATTTCAGGTTGAGATGTAGGTTGGTCCCTCAGGGCATGATCCAAAGTCAATTGTATCAGTAAGAAGAGGACAAATGAGTGAAACAGGTTTTGAATCAAAGGTTTTCAAAGATTATCCTGGAACAGATGGCCTCATTTAATGGGGAGAAGAGAGTGCACTAAGCCTAAAAGACAAGGCTGAAGCCTCAGGGATGTGATCAAGTAGGCTGTGGTTACCTTCAACATGGAAAAGGTGAAATGCAAGGTACAAAAGTTGGGTGCTGCAGTGTTTGTTTTTTCCTCTGGAATGGGAGGTCAGCTCTGACATTGGAATTAGTAACCTAAATGACCTACACAGCTAATAGGGGATCTAGCAGAAATGGTCAGGGTTGGTTGGGTTTTTCTCCCCCAGATAATTTTCCAAACTTCAGGATTTAAATTCAGGATGAAACCACCAGCCCCATCAAACAAACAGAACCTCCAAAACAAATAGGACTTCACTGTCTTTCTTTTCTAAACATAAATCAGGATCCAATATGGTCTCCCTTTCATAATACAAGTCTGGCTGATGATTTGCCTCTTTGAACAGGCTTCTTCATACTTCTGGTGCACTGCAGTGAGCGTTTTCAGATTTGCCGGTTAATGAATGGCACAATAGCAAATAAAATAAGAAATGCCCTCTTAGTGGTTCCATTTATTGGATTCTTTCACTAATTCCCTGTCTGAAGAAAACCATCCCACTCCAAGATTCCTAATAAGAAAAAACTGTAGGCATTTTACAGCTTAATGGCCATGATTCCCTATCTGCCTCTCCCCAAGAAACAGTGAGCTGTGAGTTGGTAGTGTAGTATTTTTACTACCATTTCTTCTGCAGCAATTTCTTCTCCCAACTTTTCTAAGTATGGTTAAGAGGTCTATTTCACACTAAAAGTGGGAAAAGCTGTTTCTTTGTTAACTCTGGTGACTGGATTCAGTGTTTGTTGCTCTTACCTAGAGCCTTCCATCTGCTTCTGTTGAGGCCAATATCAACATTCTCTGGTGGGATCAGTCACATCACACACAGCACTGCCGTGACTGAAAACCCAGAGACATAAAAAGGGCTCATTCTTCTCTGGTGTGGTAAAAATCCTACTGACTTTGGGAACTTCTCTGCACTTCTCAGGATTGCACCTGCAGTTTAGCAAGAAAAGAAAATCTTTAAAAGATCATGTTAAACCCTGTTTACTGAAAGGCAATAGTTTGTTTTCTAGCAAAGCAACGTTCATTGATCCAGTTGGAATTAACAGTTTTAATTTTGTCATCACTTTTTTAAAAAAACAAATCACTTTGACCTTCAGAAGAAAAAAAAATACAAAAAGAATATTTTACTACCTTCCAAACATCAGCTTTGATTTACTTTTGGAAGATAAGTGGTTGGTATGTTTTCTCAGGATAGCCTCTATCTATTTCTGTGTGTTGGTTTTAAATGTATCTGAATTAAAAGGGGTTTTAATCTCTGTCTCTTCTGTGAAATTAGACTGTACAAAACTAAATATGACTGCTCTTCATAGTTTGCTGTTCTAGCATAGCCATAAAATGTATCAATGTATGTGTATATATGAATAAATATTTGATGACAGACACTTTAGATGATATATTTAAGCAGCCATGTCAAAACTTCAGAGGTAGATGGCTTCAAAAGCAATGGTATAATCATAATACTCTCAAATTATTTTACAAAATCAAACCATGGCCTCAGCACAGCTCTCATACCCTTACCAGTAGTCTGAAACCCACCTTTTCTTTCAAGACCCCTGCCAAGGTTTGTTTTGCCATTGCTTCTTTAACCAAGAGGTGTTTGAATAATGACAACTGCCCGTGGCTCAGTCTTCAGCACTCGCCTCCCAGCAGGTGCTGCAGCACCAGAGGCTCTGGCTCCCTCCTCCATCGGGCTGAGCTCCTGTGGCACCGGGAGACTGAACCTTGCACAGCCAGCGTCGATGCTTCCCCCTGGGACTGCCTCACTCCTCAAAATTCCTTTTCTTCACCTGATCTGTCTCCCATACACGTCCCACTGCATTTTCTTTCTGCCTGTTTATGACGGTACTGTAGGAATATCCATGGAATAAAAAGCTTACCCTACTGATTTGCAGTCCCAAGGGGAATTTGCATTAGACGTGAAGTTGTTATTATTTACTGAGAAGTGGTGTTATCTTCTTTTCTTTATTATTATGATTCTATTCCTATGATACTATGATGTTTCATGTAAATTTTCATGTGCTGGCATGCCTACAAGTTAATAGTGTAATAGAATGCTCAGCTCTCAACATTAGAGTGTTTTTAAGGTGAATTGCATCACATATGCCATCTCTTTGCAGAAAGAATATGGGGTTTGGCAAAACTACCTGCTGAGCAACATAATGAGATTTTTGTACAAAGTACAAGTTATTGATTATTATTGTATTTTATTTTTCTATGATTTCCTAAGAGGCATTATCAGGTCTTACAGATGGGGTAAGCCTGTTTATTAAGATATTTATTAGCAAATAAAAGTTACAGTACTGGTGGTTACTTTTGAGTTAATGGTGTTTGATTTGCCTTAGGTTGCAAATACAATGATCCACAGTGAAGCCTGTCATACATGATCATGCAAAAAGAAAATACCCAGCTGCTTAACACGGGGTGGTGTACTAATAAAGATGGACCAGCAATTCCCTCCAACACTTGAGATGCTTTGGGGTGGTGTCTGTTTCCTTCAGCTGAAAAATGCTCTTCTGTGCTTACCACTGAGAATTTATGCTCCAAAAGCACACACAGTTCACAGCATTAGGGAAAAAAAACCCTGTGCACATTAAAAGCTGCAAACAGCCGTGCTCTCTCCTTCTTGGGCAACACTGTGAGTCTGAATTTTAAATGGCTTTTAATGTGCTATTAAGATTCTGCAGTACTGTTCACCCTTCTCATGGTGATTCACTGAGCCATGCAACTCCTCTAGTATTTGTCAAAGCTTTCACTGACAAAAGTAGTCTTAAAACTGATCATATTATGTAAATAATGCCGGGGCAACGCAGGACGGTTCACAAAGTGAATGCCATATACAACAACCAGACCCTATCTCAAAAAGCTTAAAGTTATAATGAGCCTTTCATTGCATAAAATCACACGCATGCAATGCAAGACTGAACAGAAGTAGCTGCAGAGTAACAGGAAATGAGTGTCAGATGCCCACAGTCCATTACATGCTGCTTATTTTACATGGGAAGAGCTTTCTCACCAAGGACTGTCAGGTTTAACACAGTGTACATACATAATGAAGAATGAATATTTCATTTTAGATGTGATTGCAGAAATGCCTTTGCCATTCTGTGTTCTCCACTGAATTTGGAACTATTCCTCAGATATTCACTGATTTCAAATAGAAACACCCTCCTCTATCGTATATACACCTCTCAACTTGATTAGCTTTTAGAAAATGCTTCACCACAGAGTTTCGCTGTGGGATTAATGCTACCTGTCTTTTCCTTTAGTGGCCCATAATGCCACTGCAAGGCAATCTCATCTTTTAGTCGGAACCTTCCTGATAAAGGAAATAGAGCAGACCTTGAACCACTGTGATGGGACTATGCTATGCAGGAAAAAAAAATCCGAAGTCTATTTGCAGCGTCTATGCCTGGCCTCTACAGGCTGCTTTTCTCCCAAAGCCCTGCTGCTGCCACTGCCCCAGTGGCGCGGGGATTTCAGATTGTCCCTACTCCGCCAAAGCGCCAGCTTGGGAACGGGAGGTGCTGTCAACACCTCGGGTGGCCGTTCTTACTTAGGGGTTCCCTTCTGTGTTAATCGCAATCCTCAAGAGGGTTTATCCAGGCACTCTCGTTGCTGCTATGCAAAGAAGAGGGGCAGTGGATGGAAACGGACTATTCCAGAGGCGCTGGACACGGACATTGAAGGGACAGCCCCTCAGCCCTGCCCGAGCTCCACAGCTCCACCCGGCCGGGGGCGTGGCTTCGGGCGGGCCCCGCCCCAGCGCCCTCCCCGCCATTGGCCGATGTAGGCAGGGGCGGGGCGGCGGGGCGGGGTTTCTGTTTCCTCGGCAACGGCGGCGGCGCGCGGGCCCGGCCGGCGCTCCCGGGCCCAGGTCGGTGCTGCGGCCTCGGGGACTCGGGGGCCGCGCCCGGGGAGGGGGGACCCGGTACCGGCCTTCCCTTCCCGCGGGGACCCCGTGCCGCTCTGCGAGAGGAGACGCTGGCCTGGCCTGGGACAAGGGAGCCGCTGCCGGCTGCCCGGGCGGCTCGAGGCCTTGTGGTGCCGACGGGAGGGAGGGAAGGCCGGCCCCGGGGGCTGCGGTCCCGAGCAGCCAGGCGTTGTCCCGGGGTAGGGCCCGGCTCCCCGTGTGCCAGAGGCCGAGCCACGCACGGAGCACAGGTATTTGATTTATTTCTGATTCTGCGCAGAAAGGGGCGCTGGGAGGCAAATCCACCCAGCCAGCACGGCCACTTACCAAAGCTTTTCACTGTTTATACATTTTAGCAAGCAAGGACAATAATGTTCACTGACTGCAGGTTGCCTAGTTCTCTTATTAATTAGTATCCTGTCTTCTGTTGGCTAATGATTCTCTTCCTTCCCATGCTAATTAGTTGGTATGTTCATTCCTTCCCTCCTTTTGGATCTTAGACCATTGAAATACATCCAGCCCTAAACCTAAACGATGCATTTCTACCTACAAAATTAATTTGGCTTCCTAACACCTGGACATCACTTAGAGCTTGTTTGTTGGCTGCTTTCTATTTCCTGGAATAAATCTCTTTTGTTGTTGATTAGGCTTGAAAATAGACAAGGGTCAGACAGGAAAGAACATCCTTTCTTAAGAAAAATATTTATAGAGTTTGCTGTTAAGCTCCTGGACCAGACCCTGGCTTAAATAATTTCCAGAGATGTCTGATTTATGCTGTGTAGCATTGTAGGCAAAATATCAGCTGGCAAAAAAAGAGGAGGGGAAAAGGCACCTGTGCCAGCTGTAAGTGCTGTAACTCTTCACACGTGAGAAAAAACATGAAAATTGGGAGAGGGCAAGAGGTCAAGGGTACGTTTCTTTCAGGCTGTGTTTTTAAATAACGACTGGGCCAACTGGTGGGAAAATTTGCTAGAAAAACTTGCCTCTAATTAAAATGTTGCTGGGAACTGTGGTTTATTTAGGGTTTTGGATTTAAAAGTGAAGCCCTAGAAGTATTTTTAAGGGTTTGTATTTCCTCCTGTTTCATTTTAGAAGTGCCTACAATGTATTTTTTGACCCTTTTGTCTAGAATATATAGATGAAGCTCTTGATTGGATAAGAAAGTAATGTGTCTTGGAGCAGGGTTTTGTCAGGTTAATTTGATAATAAACAGCTTTAATCTGCTCTCTGAGTTGTATATATGGATTAGAAAAGGGGTGGGGCATGAAACAAAGGGAGTTAGAATGAGAGACATGCTATAAGTAATGTTGGGATTTTTTTAACTTGGTAATAACTCTGTGTAGCTCTAAGGTAGACCACAACTAGTCCTGAATCAAAATGCACCAGATAAAGCTCTAAAAAAAATCTCTTTTCAAAAAGGGAAAATCATCCTTTTGCCAGAGTCATTACTTATGTGGCTTTATTAAATGCAAATTTTTTAAATTATTAAAAAGCAGTTAATCATCATTTTGTAATCAGTTAGTGAAAAAGTGTGATCAAAGATTTGTTGTTGATGGGGGTTTTTTACCTTTTCCCCCCTCCTGCTATGATTTCCTGGGGTAATCAAGCTTGCAATCTGAGTTGTCCAGTGCTGTGTGGCTTTTATTTAGGAAGAAAAAAAGCAGCCTTCACAACTCCAGAAATCCTCTGACACGAATTAAATACTTTATTATTCAAGGCATCTCAAAGGTTTCGGTTGTCTGACTGCTGGAATTATTTCCAGTGGAATTCATTCGGGACAGACAGGGGTTATCCTCTTTGCAGAGCAGTGTTTAGCCAGGTACTGCAGGGCAACACGTGATGTAAGCTCCTTTGAATGTGCCACTGCCAGGTAACTTCAGCCACAGTCTGGGCAGCAGCAGAGATCTGGCATCTCCCTGACGTGTGGGTGAATGTTTTGGTGTCTGTGAGATCTATTTTAATCAGTTTCTATTTGTGGCGAATGAAGAGTTCCTAATTCATGCATGTCAATATTGGCAAAACCTGTTAGAATTAGAGTCTGGGTTGACTCAACAGAGAGTGCTTTATTTAATGCAGGGTTCAGTAAATTATGTAGCAGGTGCTGAAGAAGGAAAATACTGTTTTATTTTCTGAATGATGGACTGCAGACAACTGGAGGCAAAGATCGTGGCCCTCTTTTTTTTTTTGGTCAGTTTGGTGAGGCTGCAGCTGTGCCCCTGAGTTTGGGCTGCTCAGAAGCACGGCCACTCGAGGGCATTGTGTGAGAGACAGGGCTATAAACAGCCAGTCCACTTTGGTATCCAGGCCTCCTGGCCCTAATCAGCTTACCCTGCGTGTGCTTATGTGCCGGGCCAGCCCCCGGGACGGTGTTTGTGTGGGGTCCCGCTCGCCCATCCTCTGCCAGGCGTGGGGCCGCTCAGCCCCATGCCCACCCTCGGGGCCAGCGCCGCCCTGCATGTAGCACTTTTCCAACAGCTCTGATTCCCTGAACAACAGGTGATCCCTGGGATTTCCGGCCGCAGCCATGGGATTGTTTGACAAGCTGGCAGGGTGGCTTGGGCTGAAGAAAAAGGAGGTTCACGTCTTGTGCCTTGGCTTGGACAACAGCGGCAAAACAACCATCATCAATAAACTTAAACCTTCAAATGTAAGTAAAACAACCATCATCAATAAACTTAAACCTTCAGATGTAAGTAGGCTCCTTGGTTCACTGCTGGGGGTTTGTTTGATCTGGGTTTGCATGCTGTTGTACTGTGCCCGTGGAAAAGATGTGAAGAGCTTGTGATTTAGCACAGTGGAATATATTGTAAGATTTTCTAACTAACTAAAACTAAGGGGAAGCATTCACATGCACATTATTTTCCAAAAAAAAACCCCTACAGTTACTGTGGCACACTTTTGTTAAGCTTACCCAACAAGGAAAGGTTTATGATGGCTACAACCATTAAATCACTTAAATAATTGCCACAGGATTGCAGTTACAAGTGATGTTGAGCATTTAGTATGTTTAATACAATTGTACAACAATTTATCATGTTCATTTTAATGTCTTCCTGAAAAATAATAAGTGCATAAGGAGTAATAAAATAAGTAATAATGTGAAGATGCACAGTTAGGGTGACTTCACTGCTTTTAAAGCAGAATAATTTTCAAAATAAGTAGCATTAATATTTGCAGTTCATTCATCCAGTGAAAAGTATTTGAGACCACAAAGAGTGCCTAATATTCTGAAAATAGGATTACCTTTTTTCTAGATATTTTCTAGTTTATGGACTAGAAATGGATGAATTTTGGTAGACATGTTCAAAGCCAATGGTTGTGCAAAGGTTATGTGCATCTGGGAAACTGATTTCTCCTGTTTATTATCAGGACAAAGGTTTTTGTTGTTGTTATTATTATTATATTTCATTTTACCTGATGAGTCCACTGGACATTGTTTTAGAAGTGTGACACAGTGAAGTTTGCTGCTCTTCTATTCCTGGCCATTATTCTTCCACTGAAAGTTGAGTAGATTTATAAACAGACTATAAGCTGCTTGCTGTCTGCTGTCAGTTGTTTGGGGGAAAGGCTACAATTTTTATGAGGCAAATTGTATCTTTATGTAATTACTGAGACCTTTTTTTGTACAGGATTTTTATGTCATGCCTTAAGCAGTAAAGGACTCCTAACTGGAGTTGAATGCAGACTTGGAGATTTATCACAATAATGGGCATTAAAGAAGCCCTCAGGGGAATTACACAAATAGAATAAAAAAAAAATTGTAATGAGAATTTATAGAAGGATAACTTTGCATCCAACTTGTATAAGTCCTACCCTTGCAAGACATACCAAACAGTCTAGCATGCAACAAATGTCATTAGATCAAGGTTAATAAACCAGTTTATTTTTAGTAAGTTCAATGGGCAGGTGATTTTGAGCTCTGGGTCAACCCAGTCTTCTTAAGAAGTGCTTCTTTGCCCCAGGAGCAATATATTAGGGCCTGGCAAATCCACATTTTCCCATCTGTCTGCAGTTATTTCTGCTGGATCTGCCTATGGGTGGTGTTTGGAATAAGGGGCTGTAGGAGTCTGTGCAAGGATTGCATGTCACTTTCTCAGACAGCTCTGTAATCTGTGGGATGTGACCTTTCTTCCTGCTCAATATCCATGCTTCTTAGAGGAGCTATTCTTTTCCACCAACTTGGCTGATAGGTCCCTTGACCAGCTCAGTAGTAAATCAGTAACCAGACAGATCTCTTAGTAATGCTTTGGGTTCTGACAATTCCAAAAGTGTTCACTCTGTTCCCCAGAAAATACAAAACTCTTGATTCTGAATTACTTTACTTTTCTGGGAAAAGTATTTTTTTAATTATTTTTATTTTTTAATATTGCACAGTTTGGGGCAAAATTAGATCTGTAATGTATTTGTGTTTCAAATGTATTTCAGTATTGGCATTTTCTAATTTGATTGTAAAATCTGTGCTTTCTTTCCTTCAAAGGCTCAAACTCAGGACATCGTTCCAACAATAGGATTCAGTATAGAGAAATTCAAAACTTCAAGGTAGTACTTTCTTTCTTCATTAGCAGTAGTGATTATTATACAATAGATGGACATAATTATCTCTTTCAGTGGGTTTGTAACTGAGTATCACGTGTGGTGGTGTAATGATATGACATTGCAGTTTGTTAAAATGTAGTGCCCACAAGACCTAACTGTGATCCAGGACTGAGAGTGTTGGAATGTGATGTGTGTTTTGTGCTGCTATAAATCTATTAAAATTTTTTGTAGTTTTTTTGCAGTGGCATATATAAACATCTGATCCCTGTCTGTTGAGTTTGAGAATAGGACACTGTCACAGACTTGGGGAGAGACAGCTGCTGAGGTGGCAGCCTATATTCCACTCTCAATCTGGTCACCTAAATTAAGCACTCTCACTGGAGGTACTCTGAACAGATTGCAGTGTAATCCCATTAAATGCAAAAGGATGCCTGCAGCATTAGCAGTGTGAAGGTGGCAGGAGCAAAGGCCAGGAAACAGAGTGATAAGTCATTAGTTGAATGAAGACTAAGATTCAGATTAAGGTTGTCGTGACACCAGGATATTTCAGGGAGGCAGCATCATTTTGTAGCCTTCACTGGATTTTTTTAGTGTGTGCAGGTAGTCTTCAAACCAAGCAGTGTAGCCTCACTGGGTGAGAAATCTGCAAGAAAATTTTTTATTCCTTGAGCTGATGTGTGAGACTGAGAGGTTTCATATTTCTCTAAGAGCTTCCACCACTGAGCTCTGTCTCAATAAAGTACATCAGACAAGTTTGGGACTTCCTGTGTGAGGATGTAAATTAATTTATAATGCTTTTTTTTAATTCTGATCCTGTAGTAGGAGAGATGATGACCTGTAAATACACACTGTAGAATCGTTTTTTTAAAATCATTACAATCCTTAAAATCAGAACAACCCTTAAAAAATCCATCCAAAACCTCAAACTCTACAAACTGACAAACCCACAATTCTGTGTCTGGACATAGAGTGGAAAGGATGTCTGGAGAGCTTCCTTTTCCTAACATCACTATTTTGGTGTGGCCTCCACTTGGGGCTACCCAAAAAAGGAGAGCCTAATTCTGAACTCTCAACATTTCAGGAGCAGAGGATAACTTTTTGTAATGTTCAGTAAGTTGCCTTGCTGTATGTAGTGTTTGGGTGAGATCTCACAGTGGCAGAGACTGCTCTTTGTAGCTTGGTCATCTGAACTCACTTGTTTTTACCAAAATGTAATTTCTTTTTTTTTTTCCTAAAGGTGGAATTTATTTTTTTTAAGCCTTTTATTTTGCATACATTTATACCTGTCTAGGGACAGAATTTAAGACAGGCCATGGATTTTAAGTCATGGTTCATCTGAATTTCATTTACTCATAAACAATATTTGATGCCAGCATGATAGAGAGAGAGAGACTGAATGGGAGCTTATTCTGCATTTGATTTAACTTTAAATAATTGGCTTAGTTCTTTTATTCAGATAATAAACACATTTTCCATTTTGAAATATTTCTACAATAAGACTGCAAGACTGAGTAGGATCATTTGAAGGCAGACAGTGCAACCAGAGTTCCTTTGGGAATTTTTCTCTGTTGATTCGGATTCAAATTGATCTGTTTTGTTGGTTTTAGGTTTTTTTTGGTCAGGGTAGCAAAGAAAATAGGTGTAGTTTGGGTTTTGTTCTTTTTCCTGGACCTCATGCACTTCTTTTCTCTGCAGTTTGTCTTTCACAGTGTTTGATATGTCAGGTCAAGGGAAATACAGAGACCTCTGGGAACACTACTACAAGTAAGCCTATAATTTATTTTAAAGCATTGCTGTTCATATTAACTGTTGTGAAGGTTATTTAACGAGAAGTATGCGAATATCTAGTGGTTAGAAATGATTCAGACAAGGCTTATACCTGGTGTTTGACAGAAGGTTTAGTCTGGAGAAGTAAAACTTTCTGTTCTCACAAATGAAAGTTTTTATCTGCTGTTATTCTGTGCTTTTGGGGACAACTTGGGGGAACATACTAGAGATGAGATCTAAATGTTGAAACATGAAAACCAATCCCGTGAGAAAGCTCAAGGTGAGTTAGGTTTCCAATGTTTCAGTCCTTCTGTATGTCAGTTACTTAAAACCTGCAAGATACTGGCTGATGGCTGAGATGTTTAGAGGCGAGGGAAATGAACCTCAGAGAATAAAGCACATGTAACTAAGAACCTGAATGAACATTGTTAATGTTGTTTACTAAACAGGATAGTCTCTGTACTTTATAACACTCTGGTATTGCCTTTTGGTAATAGATGGGCACCATTCTCTGTTTTTGGAGCTTTATTTAAATAATCTTAAATTTAATCTTTATTTGCATTGTCTCATTGCTATTCTGTACTGCCTGATCTTGATCTAGATAACATGAATGATACTAAACTATGCAGAAGGAGCTTGGAGAAATAGAAGGGAGAAATTCTGAACATTATAATATTGATTAAATATTAATATCAGTTGTGGTAGAGCTTAAATTGTTTTCTAATTGAGGATTAATGCTTCCTCTCCTTCCTGTGCAAATTGTGTTAGCATTGAGAACATTTGGCTAGGAGATCTTCATTGTTCAAGAGTGTTAGATTTGCATTTCAGTAACTGATGCCCTCAGGGTGCTCTCAAAATGCTAGCAGACTGCTTCATAAGCAAATAATTTTTGTGATTGCTGTATTTAATAGAGTAACTTATCCCTTGTGAGGCATAAATGGCTTTTTCATCTTAACAATAACTCTGTAACAGTAAGGGAGTTTTTTAGGTTATGCTGACAGTGAAATGTGCACTTGCATCCACCTCTGGTCCTGATCCAGTGCAGTAGACACATATTTAAGATTAACTTCTAAGAATAGTATCAAACCAATATTTGGTATTAATTAAATAAAAATGTTAATAAAATAATTGTGTGCTGTTCAACTTATAAAGTTAAGCAAGATTTAACTTTGCAGGAAATTAAATCTGGGCAAGTGTCAAAGTAGTTGCCTTGGAGTCCTTCAAGTCTGGACTTTTCTTCTATTTAGCTTGAAAATATCTTCTAGGACATCCTCTAAGTACATTTATCTTAAATAATCCCAAAGTCATGTTGTGTCCTTATCCCTGTTACTTCTTTGTGAAGTTATTTTTTTGGTGGTAAATACATGCCAGTACTCTTGATTCCTTTGGTAAAATACTGTGTGGAAATTGCCTTTTCAGCTGATATGCAAAGCTTTATTTGCTAAAGGTTCTGTACACCAGAAAAGAATGGGCCTTCTCATACAGTCTTGGGCTGCTCAGGTTATTTCTGGTTTCCTGTAGGTGTAGAACTGTTTCTTATCAAAATACAAAGGTAGATGGTGCTGGAGGCTAAAGAATGTATTCATAATGGTCTCTCAGAGAAAAATAAAGGGAAGGAGAAGTGAATATTACATTAAAATATAAAGTAAATATACTTTCTGTGGGTGTTTATAGCTAGTGAATTATGAGTTGGTGAGACTTTAATTGGTTTTCAAATAAGCTTCAGTAAATGGAACATGAAGTCATAAAGTATCAGTAGCATCCTGAAATAATGAGTTGAGTAGTTTCATGTAAGTTGTGACTGTGGTCACAACTACCAGCAAAATGTCCTAATGATTTGAAATAGTTGAAATTTTCACCTTTTATTTGAAAAAAAAAAAGAAAGATCCTGTTTATGCAGGATATGTAAAGGTTAAAATAACCTGCATATGCCTAGCTGTGGACACAGTTTTTTTCTAAAAAGGTATTTGACCTTTCTCTAAATAAACTTTAGTACAGGAAATACAGAAGTTCTGTAAAGATCTGTCTTTATGGGGTTTTTTTCCCTGCCTGACCACAATGTCAAAATAGCAGTTGGTTACATTTTGAGTTCATTTTTCAGTCTGCGTAGTAAAATCAAGCTTTTCTAGAAGGTGTGTGGAGACTGAACCTTGTAGGGGCAGGTAACAACCTCATGTCTTAAAAAATGATGCATGTTACCTACCAGAAGGTTGAAATTCAGAAATAAGACTGAGTCATTAGGTTAATGGTAAATAACAATGACAAAAATTAAAGGAAAAATCAGGTTTGTTTGGACTTTTTTCTTGGTGTTTCTTCTGAAGCCTTTTCTTATTCACAGTTGAGAACCTGTAATTTGCCTCTTTGCTCTTTTTATGTTATGCAGAGAAGGCCAAGCCATTATTTTTGTCATTGATAGCAGTGACAAATTAAGAATGGTTGTGGCCAAAGAAGAGCTTGACACCCTTCTGAATCATCCAGGTGAGGAGGCTTTTTTCTCCTTCTGTGTCCATATTTGTTATGTTGTCTTAAGAAAAGCCCTTATCTGACACCTTCTGAGTACTTTGAAAATATTTTAACCATTCATTAATATTAGCACAAGAACAGTCTTGAAAAACTTGTGGTGGTTTTTTTTACCTATTCACATTTAGAAATTGGTTTCTAAAGCTTTCAGCTTTCTACACTGAGTTGGGTTGGTCTCTTATTAATCAATATAGATCAAAAGTTACACAGTTTTGAGAAAGAATAGACTTTGAGCTGGAAGCTGGAGAGGCTTCTTGTGATGACCAGCACAGACAAAATTGTGTCTTCCTGTCTGGTTTTTCCATGGAGACAGCTAATTCCTTTCATGTAACATTTAACTCTCTTTTATCATCTTCATTACAATTTTTTATGGTTTAGACAGAAATAAGGAGGGATAATTACACCAGTCAATTTCAATTCCTTGTGGAAGAGGATATGGGAGGATTTGTGATCAGGGTCTTGGTTTTAGGGGTTTGGCTTATTTTTTTTTACATGAGACTGCACCTTAATTAAGTTCTGTTATCAGTCATTCCTTTGCCTTTCCATATATCCAGCATTACTGGGATGTGTCTGTAAGCAATATGCAGTTTTGACTTTCAGCACTTTTAGTACTTGCTCTGCCTAACCAGGATATAAAACTACATCTAGGAAGTTTAAAAGTGAAATAATCCTGTGATTCCTTAATTATTTATTATACTGATAGAGCCTTCACTTGTGAGATTCCCATGCTGAAAATAAGAAAGGAAAAGCTGGCTTGGATTTCTAAGAGAAGCAATGTGTGATAGGGACAAATATGTTGCCATGATGACTGTTTTCCATGATGGCTGTATGTATAACACTTGAACTCATCGACAAAGATGCTGGAGCTGACTGGGCCTTCTCATTCTCTAATTTCTCATTCAAGGGTATGGGCTGCTTCAAAGGGAGACACTGAAAAGACAGTGTCACAAAAGTCACAGGGAGGGTGAGGTGAGCCAAAGGCTGCAGGGGGATTACACAGAGGCCCCGGCACTTTGTACCAAATCAGGAATTAACTGCAGCAGTAAAAGCCAATTCCGTTAGTAAAGTGGAACCCCACAGAGCCAAGGGTTAGAGGTAAAGACTGATGGGAGAAGGCGCTGGTCTAATGGAGGGCAGAAGAGTGAAAATGTTTAGATAGAATAGAAGCAGCCATGGGTGGGGCTTTTCATTTAGGCATTACTAGGTCACCAGTGCCGACCTAGCAGGTCAGTGCTGTTCAGTTGTTGATGAATTTGTGTCTTCAAGTTGCACAAGACCAGGCTCTGGCCACTGAGTGCAGTCCTGAGAACCAAGAGAGAGCAGTGGGGTATTTCTGCCTTGGAGTGGCTTAACTCCAACACAGCAACAGTGTCACTGATTTGTCAGTTTTGATACATGACATCTGAGAGAATCAAAGGGCTTAAAAAGTTCTTCTAGGATAATGTTCAATAAAAGTAGCTGTTAGGTGAATCAATATACAACTGGTTTATCAATATTTTTGTTTATATCAGTGTTCTGCCTTTCTTGCTGCATACCCTACTTTCTCCCAATCTGTGCTTCTGTCTGTGTCATCCTCCTGGAGTGGTTTAAATGTTCATGTTTACCTAAGTTTTAAATGGAATGGAATCATTTCTTGTCTCTGAAAATCTTAGCAATCCTGCAGTAAAGCAGTTCCCTGTCTTTTTGCCAGGCTTTGCCTGAGGGAAAGGGAAGGGAATGTGTTCTGTGGAGCATTAATGGGGTTAGAAGTTGTACTAGCTGGGACTCTTCTGTGAATCAGAGCTATAAATCATTTTTACTTACATTGATGGACAATACACTCTTCAAATAACGGCCTGTTAAATGATAGCTGTATCATATTTTGGTTTTTTACTCAAATATCATTCTTTAGCACTTTGAAGGATGGTAGCTGTAGATTACCTGGATTAGATGATGACTCTTGGGTCACTTCACCTCCAGCACATGCTTCTAAACTAAACTGAAATTCTTGTAAACTTGAAATTCCCTGTGTAAAATTGCACATCACATATCTAGTGTCTGGAATGTTTTTTAATGTGTTAATTCATAACCACTTGCAGCTAGAAAATGCTTGCTTTTCACTAGTAACTGTGAAAAGTGTGGGAGGGAAATACTGCACATAAGGAAATAACACAAATTTTTGTGACCACAAATTCATTTAGCAAAATAAATAAAAAATATCTTTGGGTCTGCGTTACGAGTCTGAGTGGGTAGGTTATGCCCCTTTCTAATTGTTTAGGAAAACACTGGAAACTCCGTGATTAACTTGGCTGTTTGCATATGTGATGTCAGCTAATTTATGGGATTTTAATTTACCCATAACCAGCAACCTATGGGTACTAGGGTTCATTTAGTTATACTGTAAATTAATCTAAAAGTTTCATTCAGGAGACTCAATAGCTGTTCAACTATAGAATCAAAATTTATACTGTGCTTGTATTTTGAGGCTTTTGACTTCTGTTTATGGATATCAGAGGATGAAAGAGCTGTAAGCAGAGTAAATAGTTTGTGAAAATTGTCAGTGTTTTGATCAGCACTTACATCTCTGAATAGATGTGAGTGAGGAGGTAGTGTTGTCTCCACTGATTCTATGGAAAGGTTTAGTAGGGGGGTGGGAAAGAACATAATTAGGAAAGTTCAAACCATTTCAGCACTGACAGTTTGTTGGGATTTTGGGGGGTTTTATCATCCTCCTGCCCATCAGCAGGGGCAGATGGCTTATGTTTGACATTTTAAAATAAATCCTTACCTAGTTTCCTGTGTGAAATAACCTTTCCTTTTTACTATTTTAAAAAGAGCCTGTGTAGCAATTTTCATTGAGGTCGTAGTGTGTAAGTTTTTTTCCTATCAAGCACTGATGGATAAACTAAAACCTAGGTTTTCTCTAATCCTGTATATCATCCTTTGCATAAATAATATGAAAAACTCCCAGAGTTAGTTTTGGTGCTGATAATTTTTTGGCAGTGTTACATCTGTAACTTTGAAGATAGTGTACTTTGTTTCCTTTCAATCACCACATAATCTTTTGGGGTAATCTGTGAGGTTTAAGCTCGTCCGTGTGTAAGTATCCCAGAAACTACCAGAGTACTTTGTTTGGTCTGTAGTTCTCACTGCTAGCTGAAAGAGCTTCTGGAGAAGAAGCCCTTCAAGAGAAGGGAGAATAAAGGATGTCCAGACATGTGCATTTTTTTCCAATTTTATAAATTCTATGAAGTAATGGATGCTTTCCAGGACACTCAAGGATAATTCAGACTTCTCCACTGTTGTGACATTATGAATGAACACAAATGATTTTTTCTATCCATTTTTTACATCCAGTCCTCCCTAAGCAGAGATGTGCACTGTTTGTAGGCAGTGGTTTGATCTCTTGTTCCTAAGCTTCACCAAAACTTCCTATCTCCAGCTTGAAATGTGGGCATAAGGTAGGAGAAAAGGGGGTGGAGATTCCAAAACCTGCAAGGAAGTTTGTGAGCATTCTGGAAGCATGCAGCAGAGGCCAGGTGACCCAACAGTGTGTGCATCTTGGTAGGATACAGCCTTCAGAGAATTGCAGCTACAGGTGAGCAGAGTACCTTGCTGTGTTGTTTGTGCCTTGTTCCATGCAGAGATGGGTGAGTGCTGCCTCCTGTCCTGAGGCTTCTGTCTCTGCTCATGCCTAGATATTAAGCACCGTCGACTGCCTATTCTCTTCTTTGCTAACAAGATGGACCTCAGGGATGCAGTGTCATCTGTGAAAGTGTCTCAGTTGCTGTCCCTAGAAAACATCAAAGACAAGCCCTGGCATATCTGGTAAAGTTCTCTTTTTCTATCCTTTTATTGGCATTGCTTTGTGCATTCCTATTTTAGCCCTCTTGTGCCACTCACTACTGTATGAAATATATGGAGCAGATAAAAGACAGATTCCACATATGAAACAGTAGTAATGTTAAAATACTTAGGGTGAAACTTACTTTAAATGTACTGTGCATTCATTTGGACTGTGTATTTAAAGTTTTCACAGCAGAACTGTTAGCCAAGTAATGGAATGGAGGATTTCCAGCGAAATCAGAAAACAGGGTTGATATCAGAACAACAGTTGCCATTATATTTTGCTGGGAAATTGAGCAGAATTGTTATCAGAGTGCCTTGATTACCTTGCAGGTTTGAGAATAACAACAATAAAACCTTTGGAGTTTTTTTTCCATTCTGCAGATGCTTCAGTAAACTGTTGTTGAAAGTCCATTTAGTAAACTGTTCTCTTCTGTATTCAAATGGACACTGTACTCTTTGTACCCAGTCATGTTTGGGGGGATTTTTAGCTGTAGGAGCTAGTCTTCCTGAAGGATGTAAGCTTTATTCAGTGCTGGTGCTCACAAGGAAAAGACTCTCCTTTTATTGGAAGTGCTTTATAGAAGTCAGTTTTTTGTCCTGTTAAAGTCCTCAGCTGTTATAAAAGTGAAATCAGCAGCTAAATGCTGCTGAAAGCTACAATTTTTATTTTAGGCCTTTTAATGTTAAATCTGATTACCTGAACATTGTTTTTGCCCAGAAATCACACTCATGAATTCCCAAGCTTCTTGGAAGCTCATTTTATAGGGAACCAGATTCACTGCTGTGCTGGTTTTCATAAACTGAAGAATGAAGAGCATTTAAGCAGTTATCCCCCAGTGATTCAGAAGGTGGATTTACACTGCTGTCAGTGTAGCAGAATAGTTTTATACATTACCAGACACTCCTGGGGGTGCTTTTACAATGAAGTGTGTACACACACACATAATTCCTCCTTCCAGTATTCCAGCATTCTCACTGTGGGTAGGAACTGCGTGGAGGACATTTGGGCTTGATTGTCTTAAAGGTCTTTTCCAGCCTAAATGATTCCATGATTCATGGCTGCTGTTGGAGGGGGTAAACCTCTTTCACAGCCTTGTCTGAGGAGGGAGGTGCTGCAGAATGTGTCTGCCTCGTGTGGGAGCTCTCCCAGGGCCCCTCGTGTTCTAGGAATGATTCCTTGTGCCTTGAAACTGGAATTAAAATAGATCCCATTGTGAAATGGTGTTTCCCTATGGGGAAGGTACCCTATATCATTTGAGGAGCAGTCTTCTCCATGGGAAGAAAACTTAAGGAAACTGTACCTGATGCTACTTTGCAATTACCTAAATTATAAGTTTGGTGATGACTCAAGTAAAACTGGTATTTTTACAATGTTTTTGAAGTTTGATTTGTTTCTTTCAGTGCCAGTGATGCTCTTAAAGGAGAAGGATTACAAGAAGGTGTGGATTGGCTCCAAGGTATATCATATATAATTCTCTTGCTCTAATTCCATTCTGTTAAGCTCATTCATTTTGTAAAGTTTTTTTCTTTATTATTTCCTTTGTTTTCTTTCTGTCCATTTCTGCTGTCAGATCAAATTACACAGTGAGTACTAAATCACTATCTCATACTTGCCTTTCATTTACCTCCTTAATGTACACAAAACATCATGTGGGCTTCCCTGCCCAAAGTGTGTGTTATGAAATACTAATGCACACTGCTGCAAACAGTGTAGCCCTTTCATTTAAATAATACCAGCTACCACACTTCAATTTCTTATTGTTGTAGTTCAGTTTCTTCTTTAATTTGTTCTTAATGTCCTATCCCTATTTTTACATGACTTAATGTTATGTATCAAAAAATGGTGAAAGAAATAATCCAAGTACCCAGACACTGGTTTTAATTATACACCTTCAGCTCTTTAATCCAGAGCCAAAAGAAGAACTTCTTACACTATAACGATTATAGAACATGCCTGGAAAATATCAGATCCAGGTTGGATCATGTCTGACATGCAGCATCCTTAATTACAAACTTGGTACAGATGTTGTGTCATTACAAACTTGGTGCAGCTGTTGTGTGTTGGTAAGGCTCTGGTCTCTCTTGTGGTCCTGCTCAATGTTTAGATTAGTGAAGTGTGGCACAGTTTTGGCAGACTAGTCCCAGCTGTAGCTCCCTGCCTGGCGTTGCTTTGCCGTGCGGTGCTGTGGGTGGTGCGGGCTCAGCCGATGTGCAGCAGCCGGCTGTGCTGTGCCCCGCTGGCCGCCGGGTGTCAGCGCTGCCCCGGGGACAGAGCCGCCTTCCAGCGGGGTGACAGCCAGCCCCAGCCCCGGGTTAACTCATCCCCACTGCTCCCGGGACACCAGACTGGCCTTTCTACTTACACTCGTCCTGCTGACTAGAAAAAGAAGGTTTGTTTTACCGAGTTATTGTAGAGAACAAAAACATTCGGTCGTGTTTTCAGAGGGAGGGCTGCTCGCCAAAAATAGTCTTCAGAAAGAGATTTACCGCCCTACAGAAGAGCAGTGATGTATCCTCCACCAGCTAGAATAATTCTAGGGTGGGGAACCAGGATCTTGTATCCTGTATCCTATCATCATAGAGGCAGATTCCAGATCACGATTTTTCCTAATTTCAGGCATAGTTCTGGCTTAGTAGTTTTCTTGCTATGTTCCAGGTCTCTGCTTCTCTTGGAGGGACCTTTAGAGTTTCAATCCAAATTTTGGGTTTGTACATGGCTTGATACTTACTTAAAAGGGTCTTGAATGCTTGTGTAAATATTTTCTGGCAAAATATTTAGATTATATATGTAGATTTTTTAGGCACAGCAAACAGATGCTTCTGCTGTCATTCACATAGCTCTTCATAGCTATTCACTTCTTATGAAGTGTTAAATTTTCTGAGCTGAATGTCCTCATGGATGGGCTCTATCTGAACATTTCCTTTAACTCCCTGGTTCAGTGAGCCCAAAAGCTTAAGAGGAGTTGAGTTTAAACTCTACTGTTACCTAAGCATATATAGTTTGGCATTTGTATGTTTAAAGGATGAATACTTCGATCTTGATTCTCCTCATTCCTAGAGCACTAGATGGAAATATTGGGAACAACTCCGTAGTTATGGTAGTCCCTAAATCACAGCCTGGCGATGCCATAAAATTCAGGGGAGGAAATGACACCTGGTGAATGAGTGCAGAGTTCTTGTCAGCAGCCAAGCTTTCCTTAGTTTCCTTTTCCAGGCCCATTTCACAACTGGGGTGGCAGGGGTAGAAAGTTTTGTGGGCTTTTTTTTCCCTGGTGAAGGCTGAGTTTGCTCTTTTCCTATTTTGTAATGGGGCTGCTTTTGCAACAGCACATCCCCCATAGGGTAAAACAAACCTGTCTCACAGCATTCCCCCTTAGAGGGGGAAATTGTGCTGATCACCACATTTTGTAATGGGATGCTGGATGCTTTTGGTAATCAAGAAAATGTTTGAAGTGAGTTGAGAAATGGCAGTCAGGCAGCAGTATGGAGAAGTGTGGCTACTGAGAGCAAAGTTTTCATGTGAATTACTCGAAACCAAACTTTAAATCTTTTGCTGTTGGGCAGTTCATGTTCAGTCAAGTGGAAGCCAAAATATGTACAAGGAATTGAAATGCATACTTCATAAAACAACCTTCCAGGTCTTATTGTCATCAACATGGTCTTATAAGCCTGAAGAAGATAAAAATTGAGGTAGGTAGAAGAGTCTCCCTGTTTAATTAGCAAGATTCGGGGAAAACAACTTGGCTGTACAAGAATTTCAGAAGTGGATGAGAGAGCAAGTTGAAAACAACTCTGCGTTGTCCCCCATTCTTGTAACTACACCAAAATATATAGATCTATTTTATGTTTTCAAAAAGCAAAATGTAGCAAGAATTCATCTTGTGCTAAGGCTAGATGTTTCTTTTTATTAACAGGTCAGATGCAGGCAATGAAGACATGAGAGATAAATAAAGGAACTATGGGATTCCTTTACACCCTTTGTCAGCAGGTAAACAAGTTCCTTGGAAAGGAAGAATGATTTGAAGAAGATGAACCATTCAGCTAAAATATCCTATATTGACTTGTGTCAGTTTAGTATCTCTTCCAGGAAACCTGAATGTAGGCAGCCTAGCACCTCAGGTATGCACATTGATGAATTAAATGAAAATCTTGTGACTGGAGAGCATATACAAAACAAAATATTTGTGTTAACAACAAACATCTGCATTCATTTGAGGTTTAGGTGATAATTAGCCATCAGTAAATGCCCCTCTGTTTTTTGGGGGGACACCTTTTGAGCAAATGGGAATATTTGTTTTCCAGAGAAGAAATAATCAGCACTTCCTGAAATCCAGCTACATAAGATACCTACTGATTTTAGGTGCCCAGTTTTTGGCATTACTGCCAATTTTTTATATTAAAGTTTGACATCCTGTTTTTATTATTCATCTCTAATAGACTTCTATAAGAATATTTTGATTAAAGATACAAGGATTCAAATGTTCAGTGTATTTGTTCTAGATGATTGCAGATGTTTTTAAGGAATTGCTTTTAATGAAATGTTACAAATTGTTTTTGTGATTTTGCCATTTGCATTCCCATCAATAAAACTTCAAATATATGCCATGCCCTGATTGGGGTTTTTTTTAACTTTAATATGCTCATTAATGGTCTTGACACCCTAGAGATTTTTGGTTTTCTATTCATTTCATTTGGAATTTGTTTATCCGTATTCAAGTGGATATAGCACTGTATATGTAATAAAATGGTATCTCTGTTGCCAAGGGGTTTTTTAAATTAATTGTGTATATTTTTGACACTACCTAATCAACTAGACTGCTCCTCCACAGACTTAAGGAGCATATGGTTCACAGGATGGGTCAGACTGGGAGGGACCACAGTGGGGTCATCTGGCCCAACCTCCCCACTCAGGCAGGACCATCCCAGAGCACATGGAGCAGGATTGCATCCAGATGGTTCTGGAATATCCCCAGTGAGGGAGACTCCACAGCCTCTCTGGGCAATCTGCTCCAGTGCATGGTCACTGCACAGGAAAGAAGTTCTTCCTCAAGTCCAGTGGAGCTTCCTGTGCATCAGTTTCTTGCAAGTTGTGTTTCGAAAACGCAGTTAAGGGACTGCTCAGTGGTTTATTAGATGATTATTATGGAATGTGTTACATACTTCTGTTGTGTATAGAGACTGTTTTACTCTCAAAAGTAAATGTAATAAACTTTCTGGCTCCAAAGATGTACCATAGGTTACAAATTACGAACTTTATTTTTGTTCTGCCACCTCTCCCCTTTCAATCCCTCCTCCCTCCTTCAGTAAAGGGCAGACTGACCCTGGCAGTGCTGAAGACTCCATTTAACTCAGTGATTACCTGATCCCTGTGGGACAAATAATACACAGCTCTTGCAAAAGCTTCCCCCCACACCCATTAGCATATAAAACACACAAGTGTTCTATCAGCATGCCTTCTAGGCCTCACCTCAGAGAGGAATATTTGGAGCAGAGGGACCTGAAATGGGAGAACAATGTCATGTACTCTCATTTAATAAATAGTTAAATTTAACTCCCCTGCTTTGCCGGAAGAAAATGTCATTGTAAGAAATCCTTCTTACAGGATGCTGTGGTTCTTACAGTTCAGTTTGTCATGGAAGTATTTTCATGTCTCTTTCTGTGACACTGTTGGCCTTTTATCGACTCTGAATCGAAGTATCTATACAAAAATCAAATACAAAGGAGGAACAGTAATACATAATTCTGAGAAGATTTCCTCTGAATTGTAGGCAGATAGTTTTCTGGTGTACTTTGCTTTGGATAATACAGTAATTAAAATAATGGGTTGGAGAGGACCTTCAAGACCATTGAGTTCCAGCCCCTGCATTCCTTGGACAAGGGACACCTTGTCCACAGGTTGCTCGGAACTCCATCCAGCCTGGCCTTGAACAATTCCGGGGGTGGGAACACCACAGATGCCTTGGGGAATGCTGCCAGTGCCTCACCATGCTCTCAGTAAAGAATTTCTTCTAATATCTAGTCTAAAACTACTCTCTTGAAAATAATACTTGCAAAACTGTTTTGCTGTGTATAAGTATTTTGTAATTATTGTGGTTCACTTATATGTCTTATTTAAATTAAACATTTAATTTTAGGTTAACAGTTTCTTTTCTACCAAAGAAAATTTAAGTTCTTACATAGAATCCATCTGCATTTCTGACTTCCTTGAATAGTATGGATCTTGATGGTTTTCTGATTATTTTTACTTGTTTACTTTGACCTACATAAAGTGCTAGGTTAATTTTGTGGATTGCCTTTACTGTCACGGGAAGCTGTTTGAACTTACTGCCTTGTTCTTCCATCCACAAATCTGAGGGAAGTATTCTAATATGTTTTATTTTTTGTTCACTAATGTGGTTAGTAAGTGCTTTTAAAAAACAGTCAGTTTTGTACTTTTATTATTGTTCCCCTTCTTGGTTTTTTGTGGTTTGATTTTGTTCTGCAACATATCTTTCTGTTCCTCCTCTTGGGGCCACAGGTCTGAATGAAGACTTGTTGGAAGGAATGGAAATGGGAACAGTCCTATTAGCAAAATGCTGGATTTTTTATTCCCCCCACCCCCTATTACTGCTTCAACCATTATCTCTTACCTTTAGAACATTTGTGATCACTCTTTGAACAGAGAACCTCCTGAGGGGATCTCTCTATGTTCACCTCTTTTTCTTCCACCTTGGTGTACAGGCATAAGTAACTAACATCCACAGGTGCTGGAGGCCTGAGTTGCTCTAAAAATGTTGAATTTGGTACAAGGATCACATATTGCACAAAATCCTCATGCATCCGTGCAAAAAGGCTGCTTTGGAGTTGGTTTTTGTGGCTGTCAGACTTCCATGCCGTTCTCCCATTACATTTAGGATGTTAAAGTAATGAATGAGTTTTATCTGGGTGCTCCAGACGGTTTGCATTGACAAGTTCTCTGTGCCTGAGGAACAAAGCAGACAAGGGAATATTCCTTTTTTTGACCCACGTTACTGTAGGTGTGAGTAGTAAGTGGTAATTTGAAGGGCAGTAGAGTGACCAAAAGAGACGTGGGGAATTTGGTCTCTACACCTCACTCAGTGTTTTCTGCTGTTGCTTCTAAGCATGCTGCCCACCTATATATATATATATATATATAGGTGNAAATTTCCTTGAAATATGCCTGGTCAGGCTTAAGACTAACTTAAGACTAGTCTTAGACTGGCTTAAGACTATTTTCAGCTGAAATATGGTGCAGTTGTTTTCACATACAAAATGTTGTCTTCTAGGTCTCTTTACTGAGGGGGGACTATCAGGTAAATGTATAAATCCTGATTTTCCTAGCTGTGTCTCTCTAGTACTGAGAACACCAGTCCATGGGAACCTTGTGTTTAACTACTACTTGTAACTACGCTGAGAGCCTGGGCTCTCAGCACTCCCAGGCAAATTTCACATGAAGCAAGGGCAGTTCCAAGTGTGAGGGTGTAAATGTAATGGAGCCTCCTTTTAATCTCAGCCCTCTAACTGTAATTTCCTTGGGGTGTTTTATTTACTAATATGAAAGATAAGCTGCTGTAAAAGACCAGACATAACAGCTCAGCTTAGCTGTCTGCAGACAGGCATTCTGATGTGGTAATATGTGGAATGGTAACGTTGCACTTCAGGGCTTCTGTAAAACAGCTGTGCAACTGTTTTGGAAAGCAGCTTATCTCTTAGGAGCTTTAACTAGGAAATATCATTTCGTTGGTAATAAGAAGTAAAAGTAACGCTGATTCAAAATGCTTGTCCTTAAAAGCAAACATTTATTAAGCCAAGAAATGGTGTTTAATCTCAAAAGGGGTGGGGCTGGTAGGAGTTTTTGTTTGTTTGCTTTAAGTTTTACTTGTTTTTAAAGTTTTACTTGGTTGGAATATCTCTGTTTTTATGATTAATTCCTGTCATCCATTTATTTAGTTCTTTCTGGCCTGCCTTATTCCCATTTTACTGAAACCCTTACAAATCTTGATCCTCAACTTTTTGTCTGCTTCTTTTAACTTCTCCTGCGTACTCTGCTGGTGAAACTTTACAGCTCCTTTCCCTGTTGTTTTGGTCTTGGGTGGGTTTTTTGAGCAACAAAATAGATAATGAGAGAAGGTCACAGAAGACAGCACTAAAAAAGCAAAAAAGGGTTACTACCAAGAAAGTGAAAGCTCCAACTCTCCTCTTTCAGAAGTGTCAGGGAAGTTTGCTTTCCAACATTAATTTTATGTGCCCTGATCCTTTTTTATTATTTTTCACTACTTAAATTTAAAAATGCACTGTTACTATGCAAAACTAATATTGTATGTAATAGCTAATCAGAGTTCAGAACTTTAAATGCTCTCTTGTAACAAATGCCAAGTGTTTTTAGTAATATTTTGTAACCATCCTTTAGTTCAAGGCTCTGTAGCTCCTGTCACAGTAAGTTACATCAGGGAAGCATCTGTGTTTGTGTGAACCAGCACTTTGTAATTAATTTGTCACTGTTCAGTCAGTTGGATTTACCAGTTAATTGGTTGCATTTTCCTGGCCATATGAAATTCTTGCTCTCACAAGTACAGCATGTACGTGATAATGTACTGTTCTCCTTCAGTGGCTGTCAGGGTCTCACCATGCAAATCCGCCAGCTTTGCTTTTCCCACTCTTCTAATGTGACAGCATGAAACCCCCTCCCACTACTCTTTTTCAAAATCAATCCTTTAAATAAAAGCTAGGCTCTTAATGTCTCTCTTGTCTACCTTTAAATGATCTTGTGTTTACCAGGAGATGGATTGAATTGTATTGCAATCATATTACTCAGGCACCGGCTCGAAAGGGGGTGTTTGTAATTTCTCTGGGATTCAGGGAGCACCTTTGAAGAACAGGGTAACTTGTGTAGTAAAAGAAGTGTAAATCTAGCAACTTCATGCTAGACAGTCTTTTGGCAAACAGCGTTGTCTTTGAAGATCAGTAAGTAGATTGAAGTAGCAAAATAGTTGCTGAACCAAATTTAGTTTGCTGAAGAGTTGCCTAATGGTTCTCAATAAAGGGAAGAAGGAGCAGTAAAGAAAGCTTTTTAAAATGAAGGAAATTGGGATGTTTGGAGGAAATTTCTTTGGGCTGGAGTCATGCTAGTGAATATTAAAGAAACTTGAGCCTCCTGAGGCTTGGTAAGGTAATCATGATAAATGATTGAATTGGACGCTTGGCAGTAGAGGCTAATGAGAGCAGTGCCATCAAACTGCTTTTACAGAGCAAAGAGAGCTGGTGCTGAGAGCCTGATGTCCCGATCTGTGTGGCCTCAGTTTCCTTCAGCCTGAGCCTTTCCAGGGCCTTCGCAGTCCTTGGAGCACACTGTGCACTCTTGGCTTTGAGGTGTAGTTTCATCCAAAAAGAATTCAGTTCATGTCCTCCCAGCCAACTCCACGATGTAAACAAAAGCACTGTTAGTGAGGATTATCTTTAAAATACCCTTGTGACCTGAATTAATGCACCAACGGAGGCATGCCTGTACAAACTTAAGAGGGAAACAACCCCAGAGGTTTCAAACCATGGGGTTGAAACCATGTGAAAGAACAGCAGAACTTGGCAAGAGGTCTCCCCAAGCCAAGCTTCCCCAGGAATAATGCCAGTGAAATATTTAGGAAAAATACAAGTTTGCAGTGTGCTTCACTTAGAACTGGGAGAGTTTATTCCACAAATACAGGATATTACCGTTGGACAGGGATTAAGGGGTAACACTTCCAACTTGAAGGAAATGGCATAATGTCACTTGTGAAAAACAGGCAGTCATGAGTAAATAATAATAAATATTAAAATCTGTATGTCAGTGATAAAAAAGTCATCTGTCAGGCATCACTGCTGTTCTTGGCATCATCTGTATTTATGAACACACAGGTTTAAAGGTGTTACTTGGAGAAGAACCTTGCAATCTTTTTTTTTCTTAAAATACCACTCTGCAAGTAGATCTCTCTTTGTTTTAAGCTTATCCACCAATATTTGTTAGCGTAAACTGACGAGAAAAAAAGTGTCTAAAAATTGGTGTAATGAGTAACAAATGGAATCGATGAACCAGAAAGTGGATGTTGTTTTCAGTGATAGCAATATTCCAAGGATTTTGTTCATCATGTATTACATCATCAGTGGATTGCATTAAAGCATCTTGGACCCAATTTAACATTTTTATCTGTGAGGTGATGTTGTTGGCCAGTCATTAATTCTTGCTTTAGAGAACTAAGGACTGGTGAAGGGTTTCTTTTCAAGGGTGGAATGTTTCTGCTGGGAAAGGTGGTGCTTTTCTCTTGTACTACTTGTTTTTATTCCCTCTTTGCCTCCCATTTTTGAGGTGATCTTTTACATCCTTAGGTAGTTTTCAACAGGGAAGTGTTACTCTGGTTTGAGATGCCTAGAATCTGTGCATAATTGTTTTCTGAGTCCTCTGCTGAGCTTTAAATCAAGAGCAAGTTAATGCTCTAAAAAATTTTTGGCAGCAGTTTCAAAGGAGGCTAAATTGATCTATAAACGAATCCAATCTAGTGGTTAGAAAGTATTGCTGTATTTTGCAATTAAGTTTTGAGTCTTACTATTTCTTTCATTGATAGCATTATAAAATAAGATCAATCACTATTATGTTAGAAAACAATTGCAGAACAGCCACTTCAGTGCTGACTTACCAATATTATTATTTGTACATATAATAATACAATAAAGCTATGTTGTAGCTTTGCAGTTCCTGGAAATTAAAAGACATAGAGGCAAAATCAAGTTGTTCAGGTTGTACGAATATTTTTAAGTACCAAATTTCCTTTTTACCCATTCCATAACTGTTAAAAGTACTAGTTAAAGAACTACTTAGTTCTCTGTCTACCCTAATGTGTCATGCAATGATTTAAAAAAACATTAAACCCCCCTCTTTTTGTGCCTTCCTTGAGGTGTGTGTTCTGTCATCATGTCAGGTAATGCATTTAAGTCCTTAATTGATGCAAAATACAAACTATCTGTGTGATTCTTAAAGGCTGTGGCAATGCCTAAGTTGTGAAGTGAATGACAGGTGATCTGATACTGGCATCACACTAAATAGGAATACTTCAATCAGTTCCTAATATAAAGAAAAATTGACAGCTTTATCCAGAGAATCGATTTACTACAGAGATAATGTGAGCCTTTATTTTCAGCAGCAGTTCAGCACACTCTGAAAATTGGAAAACACAGAGAACTGCTACTATTTATGAACTACACTAAGTGCATTCTATGAAATACCATCTTCCATTGTAGAGAAACCCCTTTAGTCCTTTTAGTCATATTTTATTAGACCAGAGCTGTGCATTAAATACAGAATATATTTCTAAAGTACAACATCAGATAAAAAGACTGTTTCAGGCTCATATCCCCATTAGCCAAACATTTTCTTGTGATGGCATTTACTTTGCTGAAAAAGCTTTTCTGCTTTGACTTTACTAACAATGAATGCTTGAGTGAGGAAACATGGATTACTCAGAATTTTTGTTCTGGTGTTCTGGGGTATTAAACGAAATCTTCTTTCCCCTATTAAAGGTTTTGTTGTGTTGGGCTTAAAAAGAAAAAAAACCACAAAAACCAAAAGACAAATGAGTGTATGGGCAGGGGGGGTGGTCAGTTATGCTGTTACTTACCCAGGTCTGATCAATGGTCACTTGAATTCTTACAAACTCAGCCTTTAAGATTTCTTTCTTACCCCTTTTCTGTGTGTTACACAGACTGTTTACTGTTATGTGGAACTTGTGTGCCAAGAATTAGACTCTGTTTTTCTGTTTCTTCTGTAACAAGATTGAAGTATTTTCTCTCTGTTTGGAATAACTTATGGATATAATTTGCATACATAAGAAAAGGTCTCTTTGTTTCCTCTCTCTCTGTCTCTCTTTCTTTTTTTAATTTCTTACTGGAAGCTTAAATGGAGAGGAAAATAAATTGTTCCATGAAACCAGATGGGAATCTGGAACATTAGCAGCTGAAAGCTTTTATGATCCTGTTTGGCTCAATCCATAAGAATTCTGCTTGTTAGAGACTGGTGTACTTAGAGTCATTTTTATATACAGAATATTTTGCAGTGTATTTCTCCAGACTAAAGATGATTATTCCTTTCACAATATGCTTATATACATGCTCAGTATGTATGTGGTATGGGGTTACTATATATGTATTCTAATTTTCAAACATTTTTAATAATATCTTATAAAGGGTCCAGAACATTGGCTTAAAAATTATTCTGTGTTGTGAAATCCAGCAGGAAAGACAAGGAGTGGCATTGGTGTGTCTGTAGTCAGAGTTCTAGGAAGCCTTGGGGTTCGGGGACTTGTTTTAGGAAATCTTTGAAAGGTAGTTAAGAAAGGCAAGTCTGATGTCCAGAGGCTTAAATTTACTGTACATAGGCTTGTACCACAATTTAAAACTGCCTAGTAAGCTGCAAATTTAAAAATGTACTTCTGTGTACATGCATGGAAATATGGTAAGCCCATTAGAATAGTAATTTGATTTTATATTTGAAAGTGTGTAGATTTGTGCAGAAAGATGTATATTCATTTTTAACCACACATCTGATATTCAAAAGACATTCTAGGTGGAAAAGTGTTAAATTAATTACAATGTATAAGTAGCTGGTAATGTATTTCATGGATTTCTTTTATTTGCATGTAAGACACCTCTTTTGAAAGCTCTTGCATTCTTATGAATACTGAATTATTTGTGCTGCTTTTTATACTATCTACAATGTATGTCAGAATTTGGATGAAATCAGCTCACTGAAGCACTTTGTTTAACCACATTTTTTTTGTGGAAGGCTGATGGTGAAGAGACAGATTGCCTTAGCAGGTGAGCAGACTCAGAGCAGGATGGTTTTACAGAGACCTCATTACATGATTGCAGACTTTCCTGAGCTCCAGTTAGGGAAGGCTGGTTTGGAGTCATTAACATTGCTAAGAGGACCAGTGAGCTTAATCTTTATGTTGGAATCACACAAGTTTAACTGATATGAGGTGCTGTCAAAAATGTCTTGGGAGCCTCCCAGACAAGCTGTGCTAATCAGCTGAAAGTTGTCCAGTCTTTTGTAATTAGGGCCATACATCCCACCACAGTATGAGTGGGCTTTTTGTTCCATGCCCAGGTGCAGCAAAAGTCTGCTTTAAGAAAGATTCTGTAGGTGAGTTGGCGGTTTCTTATTTTGTATTTCACAGTTAGTTTCCCCTTTTAGCACTTTTGCTACTGGGTAGGTGGAAATGTCACAATTTTACAAGTGAAAAACAAATAAAGTGGAAAACAAACAGAAGAAGCTTTCCAAAAAGATGATTTAAAGATTTTAATTCCTAGCCTGAACTTTGGCCATAAGTAGCGCGGTGTATAAATCTTACCCAAAATAATAAAGAACACAGTTACAGGTCTCAGAAGCTGCTGTTTAACCCCATGAGTAATTTCCAGCTGTCTTCTCCAGACATGAAGGCATTTGAACAATAGCAGCTGGCCATGTGGCTGCCTTTTAAACCATTTTCAGTAAATCAAATGGAGGAACTGTGTGTTTACAGTTAAAGGATGAGGATTGCTGGAAGCTGCACAGCACATACTTTACAGCAGGAGGTCATGGCTAGATAGAAAATAATCCTAGAAATCCTTGCTAACATCCTTCATCTGTGTAATAACATAGCCAAGACCCAACTCTTCTATTCTGTTGGTCACTTTCATTTTAAAGTATAGATTAGAGATTTGAAAGTCATCAGTATTTGTTTCAACATCTGGACAATGAACACTGTGAAAAATAGCTAGGAAATATTACACACCATCACTCCTTTATGTGTATTTATTAATTCATGGTCTCGTGGCACCAATTCAGAACCTTGCCATAACATTGTAGACTGGAAAGGAAAAATATAGGTGAGGGCCTGTTCATTATTAAAATACTGTTGCTATTTATGCCTCATCTACCTGCAGAGATGCTCTGTAAGAGCCTGGAAAATGGGAGTACTTATTAACAAGCAAAAGTAGCAGAGCTATATAAAATATTTTGATAGATAAATGCATTAGCATGTATGAAATGGAAAACCGAACTTTGCATAGCAGAGTTGCACCTCAAAATGTAAGAGCACTTCCTATTGCAGTGGTCTAACAATGGAAACAGTTTGAGAGTGTTGTTTTCATTTAATGGTTGTGTGAAATGTGCTTGCAGGCAAAATGTTTCCTTTGGAGGTTTTAAGACTACATTTCTCCCCTAGTTATTACTTTAATGTATCAGGAAAGTTTTAAAAGAAGGGTGTGAAAGGAGGGCTCCTCCTAAACCAGCATGATGGAAATTCGCTTTCCTTTTTGGTATCCAAACAAAACAAAAGATTTGACTCAAGATTTTAAGCACCCATAAAAAGGAGGAAATACAAAAAGCACAATTAAAATTTCACCATCTGCTCACTCTAAATCAAGAAGGAGAAGGGGGAGGTTTCCCTTCTGCACAACCATTATAATCAGAATTGCAATAGAAAAATTAAGTGGATGTGGTATAGGCACAGCACTCTCCCTTCTCTCTTACTTAACATTCAAGTGACACTCTGGGCAGGATGAATTATGAAAAAAAATTGAGAGCCCCCGCTTGACATTTTCGTATTCTGTGCAATTCTATCCCTCTGCAAGTGTGTTTTAATGGTTTCTCCCTGCCTTTGGTGTTGCCGTGTTGCCTCATGTGGGCCACATGTGAACACTTTAATCTGAGGCGGAAGGGAACCTGTTTGCCCCATCTGTTTTGGCTTGCACGTGTCGGTGCTGCTGTTAGTGCTGGCAGCTGTGCTAATGTGTGAGGCCACCTGCCATATACTGCAGCTTTGGGTAGAAGCTTCCCTTTCCCCCTTTTGCTGGAGGTGTAGGTGGCTAAATTTGAGGTCCCTTTTTATTGTTTGAAATGTGTCAAAACTATTTACTCTTAGGTCATGTGATACTCAATTACTCCAGGGTACAAAAAAAACCAGAAGGGGACTCTCTAACCTGTGCCATGTTCATCTTTTATATTGATACAGTTTTAACATGTTGATTAATTTCAATATTTTCATTATTTGCCTGCAGTACAACTGTCATTTGGTACATTCCTGTATTTTCTGCTTTTAGATGCAGTGAAGAAAGGAGGAACAGATTTGAGCACAAAATGTTACTGTTTGGGATTAGCATTTCTGATTAGGTTGGCTCTTTGTTCTTGGTCAAGCAGAGCCCTGGTAACGCATCGTGCTGCCCTGTGGTGCCCCTCTGGGCACGTGTGGACAGCCTTTGGATGCAGCAAGGTGTTCTGACTGCCTCTGCCTCTGTGTGCAAACCGCTCACCATATTATACTTAACTACATCCTGAGGTGATTATGAGGATTAATTAATGCTTAAAGCCTTTGAAGACACCGGATGCTTTATAAATGCTAATTATTATATTCAGGTTTGCTACAGCTTAGGGATTAGATCTTACTTAAGCAATAGGTAGGGAAGCTGTGAGATGTATGTGGCAAAGAAGAATTAAAATTAATAAACAGTCATGGAGAGCCTAAGCCTCCCTGCAGCCTGTTTGTGCAGTCCTAATAAATTGCCACTTTTCTAATTTGGTTTTGGAGTCTAATTACTTCTATTTTGCATGTCAGAAGGAGTGTCTCCTCTATGATGTTCCACTGGGAGCTGCTGTTACATTTTGCAGTTCTAACCCCAATTGCCATTTCTGTGAGTATTGGTGACTATGTGTAGGTACTCTGAAAATGTGGTTTCCTGTTTTCCTCTCTACTGTTCTGGAATGAAACATTTCGTGGCTTAGTGCAAATCTTGGGGCATCTGTATCACTGAGAGAATTGTCTGCTTCTTGTCTGGACACTGAAAACTGGACAGAACCTTGTGTGCTAAGTGCTGGTCCCCTGAATAGGGTTTGTGACTGGTTACTATTCCGTGAGGAAGCTACTTTTTGTAACCTGTGATCCAACCAGCTAGTCCCAGTTCGGACTGGTTAAAAATTTAAGTGCACATCCAACATCCAGCTGTGTCTGTTTTTAAATTCCACATCAAAGCCATATGAGACTTGGACTATACACAGCAGAGATGTTTGCACATTTCTTAAAGATTTGTCCATAGCTGAGGTAGGAAAAAGAGGGCAGAAAAGCAGAAAAGTAAGTTTTTTTCAGGCTGTTTTATTGTTGCTGCTCTGCAGATGGGCCTAGAGTACCAGCTTCATATCTGCCTGTCACAATGACACAGTGGTTAAGAAAGAGAATCAAAGTGAAGAAGTGGAAAAAACCTTACAGAAGAGAGGTGATCACTGGCACAGGTTACCCAGAGACCTTGGAGTCAGAGATATTCAAAAGCCATCAGGACACAGTCCTGGGCAGTCTGCTCCAGGTGTTCCTGGTTAAGCAGGGGATTGCACCAGGTGACTTCCTAAGGGCCCTTCCAACCTCAACCACAGTTCTGTGAGGTGGCACAAAGCAAAAAGGTGGAGGCAGTCACAAAGAACAGCAGAGATGCTCACAAAGATGAGAAAGTGTGGTCCTGAATTTAAAATCCTTGCGTCAAAGTTGGTCTATTTTACAAGTAACTCACACTCTGAATCATTTAGGTTTTGTGCATCACCTTGATCTATAAAATGAGGATAGTATTTGCCACTGTGCTGTTGCAATGGCAAGGTCATCTGTAAGGTATAGTTTGATGTTAAGTCAAGGGTGACCACAACTCTCAGAGGGAGAAAAATGAAGGGTTTGGTATCAAAAAGCTCAAAATCAAACCAAAAACTAAACCAAACTCCTTTCTGGGAAGTGAACTTTTTAAAAGGCAGGAGAAGCGCTTTCTTCCAAGCCGCTTTTCATCAGTAAGCGTGGTCTGGACTTACCCTCAAGCGGCAGAGAGAGGGGAGAGGTGAAGCCCCAGCGGATACCAGTGTTTACAGCGCTGGGCGGCAGGCGCAGATGTTGTAGCAGCCACGCTGCGCCCGGGACAGCGCGAAGCCAGTTCCTGACTTTGCATGGACAAACGAGTGCAGGACCTCAAAGCTGGCCCGATTTACAAAGCAGTAGGCTGGCGCTGGCGTTTGCAGTCAGGACTGTAGATTCTCAAGGCTCCCTAACCTTTTTCTTCAGAGGTTTTGTTTGTTTGGTTGTTTTTTTGTTTGGGAACGTTTTTTACCTCTGATCTTTTCTCTTTGTTCACGCTAATTATGAGCCATTAACTTAAACCAAAAAAAAAGCAACAAACCCAAACCAAACAACGCGCCACCCTCCCGGCGCGGGGGCGGCGGGCAGCGAGCAGCAGTCTCTCCCCTCAGCGGCCATCGCTTCCCTGCCGCGGCCCCGGGCGCTCGGCGGGCCCGGGCCCTCCCCGCCTGCCGGGGCGCGGATGGGGCTCCCCCATCTCCTCCCGCCGCTGCCACAGCCACCCCCCGCCTCCGAGCGCGGCTCTCCCGCCCCGCCCCGCCGGCGGCAGGGCAGGGGCGGGGGCGCGGAGCGGCGGCTCCGCCCCGGGGCGGAGGGACGCGTTCGCCGCCTCCCGCCTGCCGCCGTCGCGGGGACTCGGTGCCGGGCGGCTGCTGGCGGCGTCTCCCGTCCCGTCCCGTCCGGTCCCGGGGATGTCCGGCGGGGGCAGCCGGCGGCGGGCCGGCCCCTCCTGGCACAGCACTTTCTCTCGCTTCTTCTCCAGGAGCCCATCCGGCGAGGGGGCGGCGAACAGGTACGCGGGGCACGGGGGCGGCGCGGTGCCACCTGCGCGGCCGGGGGACACCGAGGGGCACCGGGGAGCATCGGGGGACACCGAGGGGCGCGGGGCTGAGCGGGGCCGCGGCCCGTGTTGCGACACCAGTGGGTGGCGGGGCAGCGGGAGGAAGCCAGCGTTCACCGCGGGGAGCCCGCGCGTCCCCGGGGCCGGGGGCGGCTCCCGGGACAGCGGCGGGGCGGCGGCGTGTTCGGAGGAGCTCCGGAGCGGGCTGGGTGCGCGGCTGACAGCTGCTGCCGTGGCCGGGAAGGGCGGGCTGTCCTGGGGCAGCGCTGCGAAGCGGGCACGGCTGCTGTTGGGCGCCGGGGCGGGGGCACTCGGGGGCTCCCAGGGAGGTGCATCGAGCACTCCCGGCCCCGCCAGGCTCGGCGGAACCCCTGTGGAACCTGCTGGGAATAGCGCATCCCGGCGCTCCCCCTCCGCCGCGGTCAGCGTGATCGTGTGGCCCGGGTCGCAGCCCCTTCCTCGGGGACCGAAAGCAGGGCAGGGCGCTGAGGGCTTTGAGGGTTTTGTTTGTTTGTTTTTCCTTTTCAGTTTTCACGCTGAAAGTTTTCCTTTGGACTGGTGTAAATCAGGCGTTAATGCAACATAAATATTACTGATGTGTTTAAGTCTTGATGCAAAATTTGTGGTTTATGGAAACTTGGTTATTAGTAATTTTTTTTAGTGCAGGGAGACTTTACAAGATGAAAAGGTTTGGAAACTTCTTGTATATTTGTTCCTCTTCCTTTTTTTTTCTTTTTTTTTTCTTTTTTTTTTCCCCTTTTTCTGGTGGCTGGTTTCTGTCTAAGTAGGAAAGAGGCACAGATAAGTTTCCTTCAGTTTCTCAGGCAGCCTCGCTGTCGGCCAAGTTAATGAGCATATTTTTGTGGTGAAAAGGTGTTAACTGCCTAGGCCTTACTTCCTCGGGTGTAGTATTTATTTTTTGCTTTTAACATGTTGGTTTTAATCTGAGTCATTCTTGATAGGGCATAGGTTTGTGTTTAAACTGACAGACAGTAAATGCAGTTTAATCAGATACACAGTGGCTACGCAGTAGTTCTTTCAGTGAAAAGCTTTAGGATCTTGCATTGCAGATTCTCAGCAATCATGGAAAATAGAAGAGCCTATTGCTCTCTTACACTGACCATCTTAAACAGTCTTGTAAATGCACCCTGAGGATTTTTTAACTTTGGGGGGTTTGTTTACTGTAAGCATTTGACAGTACACCATCAAGGATCCACTGGTCTTTTATGAGCAGAAAACGTTGCTTTTTTTATTTCGTGGAAGAAAGAAATTGGGAGCAAGGCTGCTGAATCAAGGACATCTTTACAATTGCTGGAATAACCTGGATGTTTTGTCTGGT
This sequence comes from Cyanoderma ruficeps, assembly GCA_008694505.1. Lineage (NCBI taxonomy): Eukaryota > Metazoa > Chordata > Aves > Passeriformes > Timaliidae > Cyanoderma > Cyanoderma ruficeps. The sequence goes on from VZDJ01006092.1 coordinate 2,046,106, forward strand.
GAGGGTAGTTAAGATATGGGAGAAAGCAAAGGTTTGGATCCGGCTGAGGACCTGGGGAGGCAATAGGACAGGTTTCATAGGATGACACCTTGCCAGCTCCCTACAGCTGTGGTTTGGGATAAACAAAAAAGCCTAGCGGTCACCTTGGTAAGGAGGAGAGTGATGCCGCTTCAGTGGTTTGTGCACTAAAAGGCCGATCCGTAGGTAGCACTCATGGTAGACCAACTCCACTTAACTTGGGGCCGCAGTCTAATCTCTATCCCAATCACAGTTTCATTTCCTGCAGCCAAGAGCCTTTTCTTCCTTCGGGAGCTGGGATAGTCCACGCAGGTATGGAAAGGCTCCAGCCCCTTGGCCTGCTTGTTGAACTCCTCCAGAGGTTCGCTGCGGGGTGGTGGCCGTGGCTCCCTCCTGGAGCGGAGGCAAGCGACAGCCCTGGCCATCCCGAGGCCCATTTGGTATGTTAAGGAGCTTTTCCTTGTTGTGCCGGGCTGCAGCGTGGCACGCTAGTCAGGAATGCTGACGTTCTCGTATTTGGTTTCCACTGGCAGCCTTCTTCGCAGATTAGCGTAATTGCATACATTATCCCTCGCCGGGCTGGGATGAGTGCCGCAGGTTTGCTCCTCGTGTTTATTTAGCGAGCCCGGCCGTGCAGCAGAGTGGATCGCTGAACAAAGCCTCAGTGCCCGGAGGGGGAACCAGGGCTGCCCGGGGTGTTTGTTGTGAAGGTGTGGAGTGCGTGGGCGAGCTGGGGAATGCAGCTTTTGTGAAGGGCTATGAGAAATGTGTGCACCGGCATGGCTTCCCCTTGAGGCTGTCGGTAGGATGTATGTTGGAACCAGACCAAGTTTGAGATACATGTATATATGTCCAATATAAACTTTTCTGTGGAGGTATTTTACTTACTGATGGGTTGCAAAAAATAGAAGACCCAAGTAAAGGGGGCTGGAGGGGGAGCAGTATATCACATACACTGTGTGCCTGCACTGAGCTCTGGAGACATGCATCACACTTGATGCCTCTGCAGAATGTGATGGTTTCCTAAGTTTTAAAAGCATGCAGAAATGAGCTTCTGTCCATCCAAAAGTCATTCTTCATCTGCTCCTACAAATTAGGCAGTGATGGTGGTGGCTGGAGGCTGCCGCTTTCCTTCCCCTGTGAGCAGAGCTGCCCTCTTGCTCCAGACCCTGTTCAGATTTACCTGTAAAAACCACAGGAACCAAAACCTACTGTGACCATGGTTTAAAATGGGAGGAAGGGGATGGGGAGAGTTACATCGTTTGTTAATCAGTGTCTTAGACTCTTCTGAGAACCTCATTTGACAAAAAGCTTATGTTAATAACTTACAGCAGTTTGTAGATCTGATGAACCTGAGGCTCATTGGATGGAGGTTACTTGCCGAAAAAACAAGGTGCGCGTGTTAGTTGAAAGTTTTGTGGTAGCAAAAAGCACAGCACATCCCTTAAGAGTTCACTTGGCTTTTACATAAAATGTAGCCAAATGGAAAGCATCTCCCACCTTAAGTGTGTTCTTCAGAGTTGGGGCTGCTTTGAATGGCTTCAGTGCTCTTCATCCCAGGTCTTTGTCCTTGACTTCCATCAAAGGCAGTCATTATGCTGTACTGCACTCTTTGCTGTTTTCAATAATACACAGTTGGTTATTGGTTGCCACAGTGTTTGTCCTGGGGTGATCTAAATCCCCAGGGTGACAAAACCCAATTGCATTTTCACTATTCTAATAGGAGTCTTATAATTTTTAAACTTTTTTACTAATACATGTATCTTTAATCCATCTGGAAGAAGACACGGCTTTTACACAGTAAGCCTACACTGTGGATGCTAATTGTTCTTTTGGGAATAAATGTGACCTTTTCAGGGGGATGTGACAGTTTTTACTGGGGGTTAAGTGTTTAAAGGACATCAAAATGTCCTTTAAACTATGGGTGCATTTCATTAGTTATTCTGTGGAGTGTTTAGCAGGTTCATTTCAGATTTCTCTTTTTCCTTCCAAGTGCATTTGGCTGCTCACAGAACTACCAGTGCAAGTTTGGTTTGTCAGGATATTTTGTCTGCATTGCTGAAGGGACACCAAACAGGGAAAAGCAACATTTTATCCGGTTTAGAAGGATTTGGGGGGGCTGATTTGTTTGTTGGGTTTTTTTCGGGCTGAGATTGTTGTTCATCCATTCATCCATTAGTATCTTACTGAGAGCTTTCAGAGATGAAGAACTTTGTTTATTCTGCCTGAGGAGAGATTAGAGAGTCTTTTTCTTCTTTTGGGGCTGCCAGTCATTGTTCCTGTTTACAAAGAACATGTATTTTTGTAGTTGTAAAAACTGCATTTGAGGGACTGCTGGAAAATGATGGAAAAGGGAGTAATAAATTTCAAACCTAGTTCTTCTGAAATTGCTGCCTCCTGGCTGAGTTTGATTCAGATACTGTTGGCATCTTTGAAGAAATGCATTGTCTGCTGGAAAAATCAGTCTCTGCTTTCTAATAAAGAACCTTTTACTTTCAAAAGCCAGAGCAGGATTCTTTGTTGTTAAAATTTGGCTTATTATGAGTCTACATGAGGGATGATGGTTTGTGGAACCAGCAAGGACAACACTTCAACCATACAGAAAAATTCAAATTAGACTTGCCTAAGTAAGGTGCATTATGAAAATTTTCTAAACATTTGTTAATTTGGGGGTTCGTTCTTCCTTTTTGCTTCCAACATTTTTCCATTATGGCTTCCATTGCAGGATAATTCAAAATAGAATGAAAGGCCCTGATTCAGCAGGGTACCAAAGTGGTTGCCTATAATTAAGAAGGTAAATAGTTCTGTGCACTCTGGTGGGACTGCCTGCTTGGTCAGAATGAGGCACATACTTGGATGTCTCATGGGACTGAGACCAGGAGGAGCAGGGCCAGCAGCTGGCCATGTGTGTGAGAGACATTTCCTGAAGGAAATGTTACTAGAACCTTAATTGTAATAGAACCGCTCCTTGGAAGAAACAAAGCAACGGTTTTTTTCCCACTATTTTAAATGTTAACAGCTTTGTCTCGTTTTCCAGTTGTTGGCTTAAGTGCCAGAGTTAATGCAAAAATATTTCCAAAACAGCTACAAGTCTGTGGTTTTAAGGAACAGTTTCGCAAAGGCGAAAACTCCTTGGTCTTCTCCTCTAGTGAACAAAAGGCTCCCAGGTGGAAAAAAAATTAAGATTCCAAAATGGGTTGCTGTGGGGATTGTATTTCTAATTATTGTAACTTTTTAAAAGGGTGAAAACCCAGCTACTGCTTTTAATTTCTGGGTGGCTTTTGGATTTTATAGAGTTCAGTTAGTATGTGCTATTATACTTGCAGACCGTAGCACAGCACTGGGTTGCTCAGCCTTTAACTCAGTTCTTCTGGTATATTAATTTTCATTTCTAATATAATTTTTATCTGTTCTAACTGGCTTTGCAGTATCACTTTTGAAGACTTAAGGTCAGAAATGTTGGCTTCCTTATTGATTTTACTTTCTCATGTCAGTTTCCAGACACAAGACATAGTCTCCAATGGTGTTGTGTTACTGTGATTTCATGACTTGCCTTATTTTGAAATAGAGTGTTGTTTTTCTGAATGTTCCACTGCTTCTTAAGTTGATAAAATTTTTTTCCAAAGGCAGTGTATCTGCTGAAGCAGCTTGGAGGTCTTCAGGCCTGAGTGTGTAAACGCCTTGGGGATCTGCACTTTACCTATGGACAGTGTTGTGTTGGGAAAAAATGTAGGCAGAAGTTATTTCCTGGGAGCACATGAACAGAAAAGGCAGAAAGAATTGCAGTGATAACATACTTTTATTTTAATCATCAGTTACAGGCTGCAAATTTGGCCATAAAGCTTACTTTAGTAGGAATGGAAAATGCACTCCTTCAGAACAAAAGAGTGAGCTTTGGTGTCTGTAGGATGCTTCCCAGTGTGTATTTTGTGAGTAAAAGATGGGAGTTCTGGGGAGTATTTTCTCAGGTTTTACTAGTTGCCCTTGTAACTCTACCAAAAGTTTTCTCCTCCAGCCTGACTAGAAGAGCTCGCTGCATTTTACTGGTGACACCAGTCTCTCTTGCCTGTTTTTTCTGGGATGCTTATTCTTAATGAACCTTTTTGAAATTCTGGTATGCTCTGTTTATCAGTACAACAGTTGCTGCTGCTTTAAGGCTGCCCTGGATTACCTTTTTTTTTTTTTTTTTTTTTTTTTCCNTTTTTTTTTTTTTTTGTATCTCCTATTTTTAAGCCATTTTGTAAGTACGTACCACTGTTGATCCCCCCACCCTGCAAACATGCCCTTTGGAAACAGTTCTATTCCCCATTAATTCGATAAATGTAACCTCAATAAATAGTTTGTAAATCTGCTCCTGATGTTGTACCAAGTGTTTGTGCTAGTGACCGGTAACTTATCTGTGTCATGGGAATGCTGGAAACTGTCTAACCAATCAGACTGGCAAATGGGGAGCAGATTCCACAGCAGTGTTGGTTACTATGCCTGACAGATGCCAGGAGAAAAACCTTGATGTAATCTGGTATAATCACACGGCCCAATACTGGAGTAAGCTCTGCTCAGAAACATTTATATTTCTTTCTCCAGCCTTCGTAGGGCTGTTCAGTTCCCTCACATGTAAAACGGATTAAGTCATTTAGCAAGGGTCATCAATATTTATTTCACTTAGCTCTAGCCTTTAAACTTAACGGTGCATGTTCAGTCTAATGACAAGATTTGGTTCTTGAACTTTTTTCATGTAAACTTTCAATGTAAAATGTGGCCTATCTGCAATTTTTCTGAGGTATTTATTTTCCATTATAGCTTTAGTTGCTCATTTTTGTCTTGATTTAATGAAACACACTTTGTGTAGCTGATATAAACCATGCAACACAGCACTGCTATTGCAGAACGTGAAGCTGCCCCAGCTTTGCTGCACAAGCAAAGAGCAGCATGTAAATCAGCAGCAGAAACAGGTCTGAGAGGAAAAATTGTTTCAGTTAAAACAATCTAAATTGCTTATTGCTGTCTGTAATCAAACCAGTTTCAAAATGAGGATAGTTTAATTGAATATAATACATTTTGTGCTATTTCAACACTTAAATTAATCAGCAGTTGTAACACTTCTTCTGCCTAAGTTCCCTTGCTCCATTTTCTCCTTCCTTACCTTTCTCTGCTTTCTTTTCCCCTTCCTCTGTTTCCCTTTTGTATTTGTTTTAAATGAAATAGCAGCTTTGCTTTCTTTTGACCCTCCAATTTCAGACTCAATAACTTGTTTTTATAATTACCATTTGTCTTAATGTCTTTAATTCTTCTGTCCTATGTTGTGTGGCCTTAGCTTAAGCCCAGAAACAGCATCCAGAAACTTCACATCCAGATTTCTGTGCAAAATTCTTCCTCTCTCTTTAAGATGAGCTCCAACAGCCTTGCCAGAGACTAGAGGCAGATTTTGTCACTGCTGCTGCTATTTGGTTTCCCAAGAAATGTGTTAGCCTGGGAATCTTGCTGAGAAGTTCACTGGAAATTTTTCTTTACACAAAAGGGCAACACTGAGGTTTTGGGGGGAGGGAAACAGAGGAAAGAGGTTTAAATTCATTTGATTCATTGGGGTACTTTTCTTCTAAAATGCTAGTATTTTTATTTTCTGTTAAATACTATCATATTTTAGCTGTCACTTGATGCCCAAGCCAATTTTTTGCATTCAGTTGATTTCCTCCCATCTTGTTGCCACTGAGCTTTGCAGTAATATTTTTTCCTTTCAGTTAATTTAACAAATGGTTACTGTAGCCTTTCTCATATTCCTCAAGGTACGTGGCAGAAGTTTGACTCTTAAAAAATTGACTTTTTAGATTAAGTTCTGATAGTTCTCCTGGCTGCACAGCACACAAATGGCTTCACAAGTGTGATGATAGTGCCTAAAGGAAAATGTTCCCATTAAAGTCTATTTTATTTAGTTGGATTAAAGGGGAAGGATACAAAAATTGATTTACAAAGTCTCCCAGGCAACCTGAGAAGTTAATAAACATGGTATTGATTGTAACATCACTAAAAGATGGGAGTTGTCAAGATCAGTTTTGTTTATGAGATTACAGCTTCACTTGACAAACTGCTGAATATATCATCCTTTGATAGATGCTTAAGACCTGGCACTGATGCCCCACTTAAAATATTTGCAAGTGTAATAACAGCAGGCTAAAACTCAACAGAGAGGCATATAAAAAACCAGATGTAATAAATAATTTTCTACTTCATCTGTTTGAAGAAAATGACAAGGATGTGTTTTTAAATCAATTTAATCTCTTCACAGATAATTTAAAAGAGGAGAAAACTGTAGCATGTGAAGTTTGCAGATGATTAGAGCGAAAAGTGTGGAAATCACCATGTAGATGACATTGGAAGCAAACTAAGTTGTCATGGTTGACAGCCAGTTAAACATGAGCTGCCAAAGTGGTGGCTCAGAGAAGAAAACATGATTGTCGGGTGTATAAACAACAAAACACGTGTATTCTGTGGATTCTTTGGTTACTGCAGTACCGAATCTCGTTTTGGTGTCCATGATTTATCATGAAAAAGATGCTGGCAAACTGAAAAGGGCTCTGGAAAGAGCTCCAGAACAATTTGATGTCTGGAAAACCTCCCTCACAGAATAAAGTGAAGTAGCTCAGTGGCATTTAGTCTTGAAATGACAGCGTTAAAGTTTGAGGAATGATTCTGCCTCAAGGAATATAACTGGAAGGGAAATCAGATTTACGTGCTTTATGTTATAGTAGACTTGGGCCTTCAAGAGGTTATTTGAAGCTGAGACCTTTATAATCTGTCCCACAGAGATGTAGATTTATTGAGAGATGAAACTTGAATAGTCAAGCCTAATAAGTAGTGAATTTAGTAGTAGTTTGCATGGAAAGGTCTTGCTTACAAATGTGGTCGTTTTTCCATAGTTTGTTGTTTTTCAACCAAAGCTCATAGCTTCTTGTGTGTTACAGGCTTGACACAGGTCTCCTGTGGTGAAATTTCATCATCTAGATTATGCTGGAGGCCAGCTGCAGTAATCATAAGGGTCTATATGGCAAGCAGGGTAACTGGTATATAAATAAAAAATATTAACTAAAAAGTCTGATTTTTTTGCATTCAACTTTTTATTTACCACTTGGAAACTGGAACAAAGAAGAAACCAATACTAAGCAACCTATGGGTCTTTGCAGTTTTACAATAAAAAATTCATTACTACTGCTAGTTTGTGGATATGGTGTGAGAATTCCTGTAATGTGCTGAAACTTCACTGAGGTCTTGCACATCTATATTTGATGGTATTATTAGACTTGTGGATTTCCACTCATTTACATTCTTCAGGGAGGCTCTTGCACAAATGGATTTTAAAGTACTAGGTGATGAAATCCTTGTTTCAACGTTTCTCCATTGAAATATCCGTCTGGAAGGTCAGCACTGAACGTGTAACTGTTGGCACAAAGAAAAACTGGAAAGAAGTCATCAGAAGCACGTGAGGTGTATTTCCCAGAGAAGGATGTTAGGTTTGTTCAGAGTGAAAGGAAAGGTGGGGGTCAGGAGCTGGCATTACACCCCAGAATACTACAATAAAGAAATAAAGAAAGTAAATGTAAAAAGCATCTTTGAGGTTGGGCATTGCCTTTTCTCTTACCATTATGAGTCATCACATTAAATGGTTCCTGAGTTAATCTGAGGAGAAGACCAGTTAAAAACAAACTATGCCAGCCTTATGTGGTAACAGAGAGGGTTTGGCTACTCAGGGAGTCATCTGTCCCTAAGAGAGAGAAGATGGCAAAATGCTGGAGCACTCACCTGTCTGCTTACACTTGGACTGCATAAAAAATAAATGCTGGAGCTGCTGCATTGGAAGAGATTTGATTCAAAGCCCTGGGAGAAGTAGGAAGGGTCAACATCCACGAGTGCTGTGGTAGTGCTGAACTGAAGTTCAGCTTTAGTCAGCTGTCCCCGTTTCCTTAAGGGAGTGCCCATTAATTTCCCCCTTCCCAAACAGCAACAGGCAGTCCCTGCCTTCTCCTCATAAAAGGAACCTAAAATGTCACAGAAATTACTTTCAGTTTGAAGAACTCGGCGTGTGGTCAGTCTCATCCAAACTCGTGTGTTTGTGCTTTATTACTTGTATGCTTCCTGTAGGTTTGTTTTTTTTTTATCTGTCACAACACATTCACAATCTGCTGCGTGCATAACATGGGTGGGGTGGATTAATAAAGGAAGAAGGGGAAGGGCTTTTAATTTGCAAGTTCTGAGGGATTGTTATGAAGGACGAGGATGGAGGAAGCAGACTTCTCACACCATACAGAGATGCTGTGAGGGCCTTTTGAAGATGTGATTGTTTGTAATTGCCTTGTTCTGTTTTTAGAGGCAGTTGCAAAAGACCTTGAAAGCTGTGTACTTAAATATGTTCCATTAAATTGCTTCTTTTTTGTCTTGACTGTAATCCCTCTTGTAATCTCTTTTTGTGTGAGCAGCAATGCAGAATGTGAACATGTCTTGCTCATAAGAATCTCTAACCTCTCTTTCCAAAGTGTAATGATTAAAAACTTGGACCAGAAACCTGCTTCTGGTTCAGACACCACCTGTCCAAGTATTACAGAAAGGTCAAAACAGAGGCAGCAGCAGAGGAACAAAAAGCAATAGAAAACGGCACAAAGAAAGGATTGTTCAGAAGATACAAATGATACCATTCTGTAACTTAAATTTAATCTTGATTAGTTAAAGAATAAGAGTGATGCTAATCAGGTTAGGCATGCTGGCAAGACAGTAGAAAGAGCAGCAAGACAGCTGAGAAGAAGAAATCCCTCTAACCTTCCTCTAAACCTTCGCTAAAGATTAATCCATCTCTGTTGGATGCACTAATCTAAAAAAAATACGTAAGAGAAAAAGGAACAACTAGCAGAAATAGCAACAGAAGGGCAGTAGATTACATATCTGACAGGCTTGGGTTTCTAGAATTGATTGTCACAGTGTCTTTTTATTTACTATTTCCATGCCTTTTTTTTTCTCTCCCTTTAAATCTATAAAATGAGAGTAGAATCTGTCTAAATATGTGAACAAGTAGTTGTGACAATTTGTAAATGACTGCCTGGACAGGTAAAGAAGCCTGTGGAAGCAAGCTGGCAGAGGTGTTTTCTTTCTTCCTAAAATCACTCTTTGCTCTTTTACTACTTAAAAACAAAGACAAGTCCATTCAAAACTTGGGTTAGTAGAGGCCTATTTCTGGGTGTATAATGTATCAACAGTAGTTTGTGAAGCACAGAGGTGAAGATTAATTCATCTTCCTGACTGCACCAATGTGAAATGCTCTCCTGAGAGGTGGCTGGTCTATCTGTGGGTGGTTAAGCACAAGCCTAACTTTAGATGTGTTTAACTAGAGATGACGCTGTGCCAAACTGCTCCAGAAAGGCACTGGAAAAGCTTAAAATTCTGTGGAGCCAAACTTTATAAATACAGCTGTAGCCCTAGGTCACAGTGATGTGATGAATGCAATGATGAGATGAGGGAAAGCCCTAAAATTTGTAGGGAGTTGTTAGTGGGGATCACAAAGTTGCACTGTGTGAGTGAAATGAGCAGTACCCAGCAGGTTCTCCAGTCCCAGGCACCTGTGTCTGTGGTCTTTAGGCTGTAAAAGTTAATCTTGCCTCTTTGAGACAAACAAAGTTTTGTCCTAAACAACCCACAAGGCCTTTGTGCAGCAAGGAAGCTTTTGTGCTGTAAACTTAGAGCTTTTTGTGCTGTAAAACTCGAGCCATTTGGTTTCAGTCAGAGATCCATTGAGAGCTGGGCCCTGGCTGAGAGGTTCACACCAAGCAGCCTCTGTGGTGATGTGAGGGGCAGTGGTTTGTCCTTGTTCCTGCTGGGTGACATTTGTTGCCCCTTCATTGTGCTGTTAGAAATCACTGCACAGTAAACTGGATCACAGGCTGGATTTTTCCTCAAGGAAACTTCTGCCCCCCTCTTGATTTTATCAAAAAATGTCGCCCTACTGAGAGCCCTTTTTGGCTGAGTTAAGGATGTAGAGATAACAGGTTGAGGAGGAAGGAGTGGAGATTTCTAAAGCTGGTTCTGCTGACAAAGTCAGCATGTTTGAGGAACTACACCCTAAAGCAAAAGGTTAAGGAATGTAGAAACACTAGAATATAAACCATGAAAGGGTATGGGGAAATGATTCCAGAGTTAGGGTTATTTTATGTTGGAAAGGAAAGTTTTAATATTTTTTTTTCTTTAACTTGTTGATTTTAAGACGCTTATCTGCTGAATTGCATTCTTTCAGTTTTGGCATGTATGCTATGGAATTTCTATAGCTAGCTAGAAGAAAGTAATGCTGACATGTATTTCAAATATAAACAAGAAGTACGAAAATGAAAAAAGTTTTTGAGGAAAAAAACACATGATGTAAGGGGAATAATATGAGCAAAACAAAGTGATGCAATAATTCAATACTAGTAATGTGTGCTGGCAGGACTTAATGAAAGCAAGGACCAGTTCTGCAGACCATTTCCATAAAGAGTGATACACTGAATTTAGGAAGAAAGTCTGGTAGGCATCAACCGCATTTTTCCTCTCTTAAGTCCAGTGACTTCGTGTTCATGTCAAATGTATCAGCATCAGGGAAAGCCATGTAGATCTCAGAAGGGTGTTTTGGGTTTTGGTTTGGGTTTGGTTTTTTGAAACCAACAACAAAACAAAAACTAGGAGAGAGAAAATAGGTTATGTACAGGGAAACACTTTTATTACTGTGCCAGACTGCCCAGAGTGATTGTGACATCTCCTTCATGAAACACATTAGCAGCAGAAGAAATTAATAGGTCAGAATATTAATTCATCTGCTCTGTCTTCCAGGGAGGCAAAGAACAGCCAAGACTTTCTGTCTGATGTTCTCTCTGAAAAAGCATCTTTGTGTTTATGAATGCCTTATGAGAGATTACCTAAGGTGATGTGGAAGTACATGGTTTTCGACTTGGAGATGATATATAAACGGGAGGAAGCAACTTTTCTTTTGGTGCATCTGAAAAGATGCGAAAGACCTTGAAAAACTTAATTTCAAGAGAGTTCTACTGTCATTTTCATTCAGGGAATGCTGTCTCAGCAGCTGAGAAGGAAACTTACATTTAGTCGGAGTGGCTTTTGCATTTTGTGTGTATATCAGTGTATATTGAACACAGATGCTTAATCCACAATAGGAAGAAAACATTTCATTTTGGGAGTCTTACTGAGACGTGCTTACCTGTGGTTTACAGTCAGGAGCAGTAGGAGTACAGTAGCACCTTCATTCCTTCTTCAGATCATGGCAGAATTTCGCCAAACTGCTCAATTTTTTATTTTTTTTTTCCAAAGAGCTTTTGGTTCATCCCTTCACATGAGTTCAGAAATAAGGGCTTGTGCATTCTTCAATAGCAAAGTTAAATATTTAAGACTGGTGAAGGAAAGGTATTCGAAGTGATTATGAATTAATTGAAATACTCATGTGGTATGTTAGCATTAAGCTATTTTTGTTCATGTAATGGTACACAATGCAGGAACTGTTGTCTGTCATTAACATCACCTAATGTTTTCCTTGATAATGTTTTTGCTTTTAATTTGCTTGTAGCATGAAGGTTTTTATTAAAATGCTCTCTGTTGGATTGTGCGTAAGGATGGTTCTAAGAACTGGGGTTGAGGGCAGGGAGTTGGTTCCCTTCATTCCAAAGATGAACTCTCAAGGAAATTTGAATGAATTTGGTGAGTTTCTCATAAGGACACACATGATTTTAGACTTCTGACTTCTAAAATGGAACAGCAGGTGTTTTCTTGATAATAAACATGTAGCTGTTGTCCCCTTTCTAAAATTTGTTCTGCATTTGCATGGCCCATTGGGCATGTTCAGTGGAGAACTGTTCAGTGTGGTGGCTGTGATTTGGGATGGTTCCACCTGCCAGGAGTACATTCCACTTGCTCACAGCCCTCAGAATGGGGTGTGCCTTGTAGCTGCCAGGTGTGCCAAGTGGTCCTGTGGCAGTGAATGCTGCTGTGGTAGATCATTGTTCAATTACAGTTGAAAAATAATACCAGGGCATGGAATTCTTGTTATTTTTCAGCTGGGAGAGCTGAAATGCTGTGTTTCTGAAACCTCTGTATGAAGGTGAAACAGTCCTTATGGTTCTGTCTTCAGCTTTTTGGAGCTTGTTTTTTTCAGTTACAATATCTGCAGAGTATGTACTACAGTTTGGAAAATATGTTTTTCTGTCCTTCTAAGTTAAAGGTCTCTTGTGTTTAAACTGAATGTGTTTGCTCTTGAGAGGATTTGAATAATGCAAGTACTCAGCGTTACAAAATATTTTTGTTTTTCAGTTCTGAAAACAAAGGGAGCGAAGCCATAAATTCAAAGAGCAGCCAAAAGGAAAGCACAACTCAGCCTACACTTTTGAAGGTAAGATTTTTATTGACTAATATTTATTTTAGGTAAAACCTGCCCCCTCTGCTTGTAACTGTTGGTTAGAGTTCTGATGATGGATGCACTCCTGTACTGCAGTGTGGCACCTGATTGCCATATTCTGGGTTAGGGTCCACTATGCTAGGGTTTTAATGCACATGCTGAAGACAGAATAACTGTCTGTGCTTCACATTCTTAAAACAAAATCCGTGTATTTACTTACAGGGAAGAACTGGGGCTTCAATACTAATTCCACATGCAGTTAGCCAGTGAAGAATAAAACTAATATTTTTATCAAACCATGTTTTCAGGCATTGCTTTAAAGCACCATTTCAGTATAATTTAGGAATATCTAACCAGCAAGTCTTTGCTTGCCTGGAGGTCTGCTGGTTGCCAGCCAGAGCACTGTAAGATCTTTCTGCTGAAATTTGTCTGTACATCGGGCGCTCCTCACCAGTTACCCGTGTTAATCATGCTTGTCTTGTCCTGTAAGTGTTGCACTGCAAGCAAAGGACATGTTCCTTTGTGATCAGGGCTTTCTCCTGTGGCACCAGACACACCTCTAAAGTTGTGCTTAGGTTCAGCCAAATATTATAAATAATTATGTACAGGACAGATGATAACAGCTGTCTTTGCTCCTGTCACATCTTGCCCTGCAAGGAGCTGGTTTAGTGATCCAGTCACTAAGCATTTTTGCTTGAATTTTTGTTCCTTTTTGGAATTGTTTCAGTTCAGTGCAGATAATACGGTGGCTGCTTCCCCAAGAGGGGCTTGGCTAGTCTGCCAGATTTATTTGTAGGCTTCTTAACACACTTAATCTGAGATTTCTATTGCATGCTGCATTTATTGAGCACTCATGGTGTGTGGAGAATGAAGTGCTCGCCTTCTGTAGGGCCCTCATCCCTGTGTAGTTGCATCCTCAGTATCTAGCGACCTTTTGTTTGGGCTTCACCAAAGTTGGAGACTTTGCAGTTGCCTCTACAAAGACCACAGCAGGGTTATTTGCTCAGGAAAATTCTGTTTTGACTGTGACTTGTCTACAGCAAGGTGGAAAAGTGTTCAGAAGCTGGATGGATTTAAGCCAAATCTGTCAGTTCAGAGCTCCTGGAAAATGCTACTGCGTGGCTTCCTATTACCATAAATCATTGATTTTGTGCTGTGGAATGCAGGCAGAAAGGTTTCTGATAAACCAGAGGAGATTGTATTTACTATAATAAAAGAAGAAAATTTTCTCAGTTTTAAAAGAACGTTATTTTTCTGTGTCAGATCATTGAAAAATTCCAAACCAGATTTTCCTTTGGAGGAGGGTTTGGACTGAGGAAGGAGAAGCATTCAGCATACATGCACAGCACTTCAGCACTAGGAATTGCTTAAAAGGAAGTATGAATAGGGCTAGGTCTCAAGGAAAAAGGAGGATGTGTAGGTGGAGCAAAGCAAGCATAGCAAGTTTTAGTTGCCTAAGAGTATTTCTTTCTTGCCAAAAACTAAATCTGATTAATTTTTTTCAATTTACAAAAGTCACAATTCAGAATCTTTCCTGCTGAATCTGTTTCAGTAGTCTTTTACTCAGAACTTGTGTTTTTATAATACTGTACTGAAAGCTAGTGCCAAAATTAGTGTTGTGAAGTGGTTTTTTTTCCAAGTATCTGATCTCCTCTTTGTCTTGCCATAACTTTTTATTTCATTATATTGTTTCAGACCTATGTTTAAAAGCCTAAAATCGTGACATTGTCTTTGAAATAATACCTGCTGTTTGCACAGGCTTTAGGAAGAAGGTGTGCTTTTCATATTAGTAGAATGTGCTGGTTGTTTAGCTGTACTGAGAGCTTCCTGTCTGACTTACTTTCTTCTTGCTTAAGCTGATCAATAACCTTGTGATACACTTGAACAGTTTCATATGCATAGTAGTCAGTACTTCGAGCAGTCTAATTTTTTATCTTGTGTGCACGGAAATTACAGCTAGACAGCAAAAACTTATTCAGAGGAAGTTGAGAAAGTATTGGTTTTCTGATGTTCCTCCCACTACATTTTCTGAGGAAAATACTTTTCTGTTTCTTCCTCTCATTGCTGTCTTCAATGCACTCTTGAAATTTGGTAACACCACAGTGGCCAAAGTAGACTGTCTTCTGCAAAGATCACCAGGCTGTACCTGAGCTGTTGGAGAGAACTGATGCTGTCTTAATTGTGGTCTTGGGATAACCTTAGGAGTCTTTCCAGGCTAAATGATTCTGTGAAAGGTGTGATCTGTGTTATTAGAAGATGCTTCAGGTTTTTTCATCCAATCATCAGGGTTACTGTAGGCTGGCAAAGAAATAGTTATGGAAAGTGTGCTTTATGGAGAATGTCTGAATATATAAGTGGGGGATCAGTTTTGAGCAGGTTTCCAAGCATGCCCTTGTCTCTGAGCTGTGCTTCTACCTCAGCATTTCAGGTGGATGGTGACTAAAAGTGGAACCATGTTGTGTCTGTGTTAGCTGTCACCAAGTTAATGAACCATCCTATTTCTGATAGACTTCCATGCTGTGATTTTGTGTATTCATTGGCCATCACTGCAGGAGGCCAGGGGCGAAATAGCAGAGGAGCTGTAAGCCTCTGATTTAGCAGCAAAGGTCGAATGTCTAAATTATAACTGACTGGGCGAGTGGAGCTGGGACTTGTGCCGAGCTATGGTAGTTCTTTGACTCTTCTGAGCACTTTAGACACCACTTCTGTACTTTACCCCAGTTACTTTTTCCCTACAATGAAATATTTAGCTCATAAAGGGAGGAAAAGATAGTTTAATATGCGCCTTTTGAAAATAGCATAATTTTTCTGTGCCCCAGCGGGACTTTATCAGTCATCACTTGATCACTTTCAAGAAAATATTACTGAAATGTATTTGCTGTTAATTGATTGCAAAACACCACCCCCTCCCAATATTTATTTACAGATTTTGTTTTGCTTCTGTTTCTTTGAATTAGGGCTGTAAAGGGTGTCCATTCTGGGTAAACGCTCCATTTGAGCAGCGTGATTGTTGAACAGATGGTTGTGTGGATATAAACAGCTCTTGAACTTCATGTTTAGTGTACTAAGTATCTGCACTACATAGTGTCCAGTACACTTTAGTATATCATTAACCTCACTTTTAGTGCTACAGGGACTTTGTTTTCAAAGGGAATATTGCAACAGTGTTCCCTGAAAAAGCATGTTTCGTGGTCCCTGGATATCCTTCCTGCAGCAGCGCATGGAGAAAATAGCACATCATTCCATAACCCATTAGGGAGGGATTCTTAAGCATCCTAGCACAGGAACCACCATGTGGGCTCTGTCAGGCAAACCCAGAAGTTCCAAAAAGTAAGTGCAAAATTGATATACCAAATGTATAGTTTAGATTACACTATTTTAGTAACATCATTTAGTAACATCATAACGTAGGCTCAAGCCTGAATTAACCTGAGACAGTCTCAGTCTTCATAGAAAACTCAGGGGCAGAAAGTACAGCAGAGATTATCAAGTCTGTTCCTGTGCCCCAAGGTGAGATCTCTGTATCTATGTCATACCTGATAAAAGTTTGTCTGACTGGTTCTCAAAGACCTCCGGGGATGGAGATCTCTTAAGATCTCTCCAACTTCATCAGACAACTGTTCTACCAATTTCACAGACCTTATAATTAAAAAATCTTTTGCTTAACATGCCATCTAAAGCTTCTGTGCTACAAATTAAACCTTTAGCTAATTGTCCTCTGACAAGTATTCCTGTACACTGTGAACATGGAGAAGATATTATACTGTGGCTCTGCTTTCTCACATGAATTTCATTTCAAGGTAACATAAAGATAGCTGTAGTTAAGCAGGAGACATGGTATTAAATTTTGATGGCAAGAACTGCAATTATGTGATAAGATGGAGCCAGCTTCTTTTTGGAGTTGCAACGGGTACAAGTTGGAACATGGGAAATNAGCTGCTTTTTGTGTAGGAGCACAGACTGCATGACCTCCCCAGCCACATTCCTTTCAGCCTAATTTGTGCTGTAATTCTTGGTCACAAAATTTTTCATCCAGTGTGCCAATTTACAAAATATGTTTTTAGAAGTCTCATGAACTTGCTGAATTTAGGTTGCTGTTCTTACTGAACATCCCTTATTCTGACGAAAGTTTTAAGTTTTACAAAAAAGTTAGAAAACAAATTAAACCTGGAGTCTTAATTAATTACATACTGTTTTCCATATAGCGTGAGGGTGGAGATTTATATTGTTGTGGTTTTATTTTATATTGATTTTATTTCAAAAATCTCATCACTTTAAATTTCATCACTAATTATCTAAGTAAAATCTGCTCAGGCTGTCTGTGAATTCCTGCTAAATTCCTGACTCAATAATTAGAAATCAATTAGAGACAGATGCTTTGTCTTCTGGGAGTCAAGGGAGATGGACTACTGCTGCCAACCATGAATTTTTGAAAAACCTGGGGGTTGCTGCCCACAGCAACAAATGAAAGATAAAACAAGAATGATTTTGGAGTTTGTACAATCAAGATTTCTCTTGTGAAAGCTGAAAGCAGATTTTTCTCCTCAGCTGTGATGTAGACTTTTGTTGAAATGGAATTTCGTTTTGGTGGTACCTTTTGGTTTCCCAGGACACTTTGTTAAATTGATGGTTGGTGTTAAGAGCTGTAAAGAAGATAGTTCAAGATCATGCCATCTAAAGTTGTGGTAAATTCCCTTGTCATACTGAAGATCTTTAGAAAGAATGATCTTGAGATGTGCTTCCGTCTCTACTACTTTAGTTCTTCAAAGAAGGGATCATGAGCAGGGAATTTTGTTTCGGGATGGGTGAAAAAAAAAAGGCTTAAACCTTGGTCTGTTTAGCTCAGAAAACCAGCAGACAGATGAAGCAGAAATGTGATGCCAGGTGCTATAATCTGCCAATAGATTGTAAATGCAGGTGAAAATCACACTGTCTCATCCCATTCCCAGAGTACTGTCACCTTCTCCATTGAAAAGGTAAATTTCACTTTTTTTCCCCCCAAGCTTCAAGAAATTTTCAAATAAAAGAGAACAGAAATTGTTTTATGTTTGTGAAAATATATTCATTAAAAGGTAATGAAAATGTAGTACAGGAAGACTTTGGGGGAAGAACAGAAGTAAGACACAATTCTGTTCTCTCTGGCTCCACAGTAGCACTTGTAGTAACAAGGTGATGGTTGCATACTCAGAAGTGGATACCAGTTTTTAATCTTATCAGAGCTTTAAAATAATTTAATGAGAAAATTCAGAAGGGAAAAGTTTTGGGTAGCTGTGCAAATGGTGTGAAGAGAAACTTTAAAAAGTTAACTTTGTCATTCTAGAGACTTTCACTGAGTTTAAAATTCCCTGTGAAGGTGACCTAGCAGAAACTTTATTTCAAATTGTACCTCCTTTTTTTTACCTTTTCATTTGAAATGTTCACTCTTACCACTTCACCTGTTGTTCCTGTCAGGGAACGTATCTATGGATACTTCCTCAGATTTTAGCAGAATACTGTAGAGTTTCAGAGAATGTTTGTTTCATCTTTTCTTTCATATACATTGATGACTCCTTGCTGTTTCAAGAATTCAAATGGATAAGCAAATTTTTAAAGTCCCAGTTCTGAACTTTGAACAGATGCAGTTGTCTTTCCAAATGTTAAATAATCATTGACTTTAAACAGGTTTATTTTAAAAAATGCAAAACTGATGCAGTTTAACTAAAAGTCTCTTCCTGTTGTTTAACTTTTACTCCTGATTATGAAGATGCCATGATTTCATTAGTTTTCTAGTTACTCTTGTCTTCCGGGGCTGCCATGACCTGATTTTTTTCATGTCAAACCAAGCAGAGAAATGAGGATGTGGAAGGAAAACTTCACAGTATTAAAAAGCCAAAATACTCCGGTTAATTGGGTATTTGTAGAGGTACTGACTTCATCTTTAACTTAAATTCCCCCAAAACCCGGAGTCACTCTCTGTTTCTTTTGTGGGGTTTTTGCTCTTTCTTGTTATTTAAAGATACGTTTTAGTAAAGACTGAATAGCTTTTTACAATGGTGGACCTCCCTTACATCTTCTACACCACCATTGTAATTGCTGGCGTAAACAGGAAAAACCCACTTTAACCATGTGTGTTTTCAATCCATGTGTCTCATTGAACACTTGCAATAGTGGACTTTTAAGGGTTCTTATTGTGCATTTCACTGTCTAATAGTACCGTTGCCTGATTTTTTCTTAATGTCATTCTAATTTCTTTAGACAAGTCTCGTTCTTAATCTGTGTCTCCCTATGTCCAATAGTTTTTCATTAGGTTGCCATATGTATTGCCTCCCGTTGGTTGCAAAAGCCTACAAGATTTTCCTCACAGTACTTGAAAAAAGAAAAGCTTATTTCACATGTGGATTTAAGTCACCTCAGTGTGTCTCACTCCCTGAAAAAAAGTGGGAGATTACACCAAAGATGCTTTAACCTCCCAGAGAAAGAAAATCTGCTGAAAATCAGCGTTAATGACTCACTGTGGGGATGAACTAAGCTGCCACCAGCCCCAGCTATATCACTGTAGATTTTGCTTAGCACACAGAATTTATATACAGTGTCAGTGTTCAAATTGAATGAGATGCTCATAATCGTTAAATGAAATGCAGCCATCTCAGTTGTGCTGAAAGGTCAATGCTAGAGGCCAGGAACAAGATGAGCTTTCCTGTACTATAGGTGGCAATGCCTAAATGTGCTACTTGGTGCACCCAGCACTTCAGCCTGAAGCTGTTAAATGATTTCTAAATGCCAGCAAACAGAAATTCAGGAGTAATGCCATGACCCTTTCTTAGATGAGTAAATCGGGATGTTGGGGTTAAATGACTTGTTGGAAGTCCCTGGCGTGAATTAGTGATGATCCCGAATTTCTGATGGCAGGCCTTTTTCTCCCAGAAGTGCAGGGGAGGTGAGGTGGTAGCAGTGTGTCTGTGCAGGGGGCAGGATGTTCTCCGCAGCAGCAGCTCCCAGTGTCTCCCCCAGGACAGGCGGCCTGAGAGGTCCCTGCATGCCTGTCTGAGGCTGCTGCTTCGTCATGAGCGTTCATTCCTGGGGAGGGAAATCCGAAATGTCTGGCGGTTGTGGCTGGAAGCTAAAGCTTTGTTCACGGAGATCTGTGTTTTAGTGCTGTTAATGTTTTCATTTCGCTCGTTAGGCCAATAAAAGAGGTTGTGTTTTTGGCAGACAGACATAGCCCTTGCTGGCTGAGAACCTCCGCGATTCATCAGCCACGCAGCTGCTGAGAAAAGATGCTTTACCAGTGTGGTTACAAGGGTGGCTGATCCCTGCTGGTGCAGGAGGTGAGGGAAACTGAGGCAAACCTGGAGGAGCACTCCCTGCTCAGGGTGCTGTTGTGCCACCTCGGGGCACGGTTCACACTGGTGGCGAGCCCTGGGCCTGCCTGCCAAGGCGCAATTAGGCCGAGGGCGGATGTCTGTGCTGCAGCCAGGAGTGGATTACAGCCTGGAAAACACACCTCGGCTGCTGCTGAATAAATCAGCTGGGATAAGAATCCTCCCTGAGACACCGTGGGCTTGTCTCCTGAGCCCCAGCTGCCAGGCCTCTGTGCAGCAGAGTGGGAGCACAGTGCCCAGGTACCACGTCAGTCATCGCTGCAGTCTCCTCAGTCACCTGATAGGAGTCATAATCTTATTTCACACTCTGCCACACCAGCCTCGTCGCATGTGAGGGCACAGCCCCATAGGATAATTCAGGTTGAAGGGACCCCAGAATGTCATCCAGTCTAGCCACAGTTCAGCTGCAAGGTCAGGCCAGGTTACCCAGGGCTTGCCCAGTGAAACTCGGAAGAACGAGTTGCCAAAGGACTAAAAGCTAATTAAAGCTTCATGAAGCATGTCACAAGCAGGAAAGCTCACAGAGAGTGGGAAAGGGAAGGCAAGGGGAAGACTGATGACAGTTCATTGCAAGAGGAGCAGAAAGACAACGCTATAGCAGGAAATTTTTTTCCTTGCATCAGCAAGGATCTCAAAGGGGATCTGGCAGGTAGGTCTCCATCCAGAAACTGCTGCTTTCTTGGTGAGCCTGAGAAACTATTCAGACTGCTGTGACACTGTAAGAGGACTTTTAAAATTTATTTTTCTTTGACTGATGACATGAAGCGTAGATGAAACAAGAGCCACTGGTATTCCTGCAGTGTTGTGAATATCAAACTGCTCAAGCTTAATTCTGGCACAGAATCACATACTCTGTCAAGGTCAGCTAGAGACCCTGACTGTGGAAAACTGGTGCCATGTACCATGGAAAAGATTACTTTATATATATACCCTATGTCCTTACCCTTAGTTTTTTCCCCCCTGAGTGTTCTCTGGGGGCCTCTGTCAGACACAGACTGGGAGAGAGGAATGGGGAATGACAAGTGAAAGTTTCTGTGATACCGGCTCATGGAATTGCCACCGTGCTGCATGTTCATCAGGCACTTGTGCCTGAAGGCTCCTGCTGTGCTAGAGGCTTACTGGCTTTCATTAAGTAAAATCATGTGCTTTCGTCTCAGTAATTTAATTCATCTCAAAATACAAACTTCAGAATCTGCAGCAGGAACAGTGCTGTTTGTATAATACCTAAACAGCGCTTCAGACTTTGAATTGAGATTTTGTGTGCAAATGATGAAATACCAATAGCTCAAGCTGTCTTTTATGGCAAAGTGGAGCAGGGGGGAGAATATATGGAGAGTAGGATTGATTATATTGAAGGGAAGAAAGAAGGATTTGCATAGTTTCTGTGTTAGGACTTAATACCCACATATATCTTCAAATAAGTGCAGTGTAAATGTTCTCTGTGGCTTTTTTTCATGCAAAACGCTATTTATGGTTAAAGGTATGGAAGGACCCTTTCATATTAAAACTTCCTGTTCTTTTGATTTACCAAAAGTTAAGTAAAGAAAGGAAGATTAAAGAGGAAGGAAAGTCTAAATAGATTTCTGTTTCTGGAAGCAGAGACTACAAAACAGCTTTTCAAGCAGGGCATAAATTATGCTCACAAATAAGCAGCACAGTCTTTACGAGTGTTATGTCTCAGAGCTGCTCGGAGAAGACTGTCACAAGTAGACATTTAACTATATTTGATGTCTCAGTTCCTAAGACCAAAAAAAACCCCAAACCTTCCACTAGTTTCTGAATACAAATGGCTTTAAAAAGTGGGCAGAACCCCACCAAACAAAACAACAACAAACAAAAACACTTATAAGACTAAACTGTTGTCAGGTTTTTAATGTAACAATTTCTTTTATAGTTAATGCATTTTGTTGTTAACTTCGTAGATGTTTTAATAGTTAATATAAATGTTTATGGCTTAAAAGGGTTGTGTAGAGAAAAGACTAAGATTTGTGTGCATTTCCTGCACTGAGGTACTCTTTTAGATTAAACAAATCTGTGTTAATGGTACGAATCACAAAACTATGGAGTTACTTAATTCCATACTTTAATTCACTTAAAGTTGAATTAAAATCTGGTGTTGAAGAATGCTGAGGTGTTAGTCAAAGCGAAGGAAGAAAATATGACAGCAGAACTTTGAAGCTGACATGGTGAATTATTCAGTCATCAAATTTTGGAAATTGTTTTGTTTTGTTGTTTCTGTTTTGTATTTCCTTATGCATAGTACCCAGTTCCTATGAGATAAAGTTAATTATTCAAGAGATTCATTCCAGGCTCTGGTGTTACTTGTCTAATGCTGAAGGCAGCAGCCAGATCTGTGGCACATCTGCAAGCTGCACTGTTGGCATCTTCATTTCCAGGGGTGGGTTTGGGTAGAGTTGAAGTGTAAAATGGTAAATCTCTGATCCCACAGGGCTGACTACACCCCTTTGTGATGCATCAGCTGTTGACCAGTGCAGTATGTGGGGGAGCAGGTGGGGTTTGTCACAGGTGGGATGAAAAAAGGCCAGAGTTTGACTTAGCCCACTTTTAATAGTTAACTTAGAAGTTCACTGTGGTTGTACAAGTGTCTTGTCTGTACAAATAAAACAGAGGTTGTGTGGATTTCTCAAGGATAAATTAGTGCTGTTCAATTTCTATCCTCACACAAACAATTCCATTTTCAACACATGCACCTTTTAATATTAAGCAATTGCATCTGTTCTGTATTTAAAGCGTGAAAAAGCATTGCTTGAAGTTTAAAGACCACTGCTCCAGTATCACTAAATATATCTTGAAAGATCTTACGAAATTGCAGTTCCCCGAGGATGAAGCTGAGTTCATTAAAACACTTTTTACATCATTAACATGATCCTAGGTGGCCTATTAACAAATAAGTCTGCTGGCTTATTTAAGATTACTTCAAGTGGAAATAGGATTGGTCGCCTGGTGGAAATAGTAGCTTTCTGTGTAGATTGGATGGGTAGGTGTTGCTCAATTTGAAACAATTACTCCTATCCAAATGTATTGTTGACACAGCTAAAATTTGCATAGGACTTTCTGTTCATGTTCTTTCCCACTCCTGCTGAGCAGGATAGATTTCATCTGAGAAAAGCAGGGGTAACTTTAATCTGTGTTAATAAACTCGGTTGAATCAGGAATTGAAATTAAAAGGGTTGTACTGTAAAGATAAAATAGGCAGCAGTAGCCTATGGCACCCACTGCAAAGGGTGGGGATGGGGCGAGGTGCTTCCCAGAAAACTTTAGTCGAGGGAAAATAAAACATTTGCAGATTGTGAAGCTGAAAATGTGGTTACATGTGGTGTTTGTGAAGCCTTTCAGTGAAGTTGCATCATCCTTTTGGGCAGATGGTCTTGACAGAAGTAACATGAGCTTGGACAGCCGTCCTTGGATCTCTGAGAGGAGCTGAAACAGAGGAAATTCAAGGGGAGCTTGCCTTGCCTCTGGGTGTAGATGCTCAGCTGAGTTGAGGGAAGAAATGAACATGTGGCTGGAATGAGGTGAAGCCCTGCCTTGGTGCTCGTTCATTTCAGTTCACTGATAGGGCTGATAGGCAGTTCAGAGGGTCGGATGTGCAGGGGTGCTGCTCTGCAGGACTTTGGCTGGGTGGAAAGGGAGACAATTTGAGTGCTGGACACTGTGGGAGACAACAGATCCATTTGGAAACTGCTGTACCGTTGAAGGAGAGCTGGCCAGAGGGTTCAACATCAGGTTGCAGAGGATAATATGTAGGATTCACCTCTAGGACGTGAGTTGAATTTGTTTTATCCCGATTTCATTCTTGATTCTCCTCAGTTTTTCAGAAGTGCAGCGGCTGTGGTGTGTTTGTGTTTGGCTGTGGTGTTCTTGCCTAGATTTGCCAGCTGAAAACTGTTCTCACAAGCACATGGAGGTTTGTTTATGAAGCTGTGCTTTCTGAGGGGATTCGTCTAAAGTGTGAAATAACTGTTCCTTGCTTCTTCCCCGTGTTTTTTATGCCAGTTGAAGTAATTGTTGCCATCTGTCCTGTATTTTTTTCCACTGCATCTTCTTTGGGAATATTCTAGACTGTGTTAGTCCTTTTTGTTTTTGTGGAATAGGGCCCTCTTTGGTACAAAAAAGAGAAGAAAGCAAGCAGCGGGCTTTACCCTTTTTAAATGACAGATCTCCTGAAAGAAATACAATGCATAGGCACAAATTAAAATCAAGGAAATTGGGAATGTGTGAAAATGACAGGAACCACCATCTTTATGTACTTTTTGCATTTATCTTAGGCTTGTCAAAATGAAGAGAAGAACCATTCCACAGAAGAACTTAGCAAGTCTGAAATCCAGGAGGAGCTGAAAAAGGCTAATAGCCTTCCTAGTTTGACTCCTGGAATCAAAACACCAGATAAAGACAAGCAACCCCGAGAAGGCTTTTTTCATTTCCTTGGAAGCTTATTTAATATTGCAACAAAATCTTCTTTGGTAGAATCTAAACCCTCTACCTTCCAAGATGAACCCAACAGATGTGAAAAGGATTTACAGAGCGCAAATACCTTTCCAAAGGACGTGCAGCCAAAGCACACGAAAATTGAAGAGCCTACAGCTAGGAAAAAAGAGGATTCTGTAAATAAAGATGATGTCATCTTAAATAATATTGGGAAGGATTCCACACAGGATCTTCAAGGAGGCTGGAAACAATCCTCAGAAAAGTAAGTTTTATAATTTATTACTAAATATGTTGATGTTTGTGTGTGTGTGTGTACAGAACTACGCTGACCAAGTTCTGCTGACTGCATGAGAAGTGTCTGTCGTTTCTAAGGATGATTGGAGTGTCCCTGACTTGACTTTGTGCAAAACTCCAGTAGCAACTGCCCTAAATAAATGAGAAGGCCAGAAGTCAACTGCAACAAAATATAACAATAATGAAGTTGTTTAGAAGTCTCCTGAATAGATGTGGCACTTAAAATATGTTAAGGAAAAAAAAGTGTAAAGAGCTTATTTCCATCCATATTATGGCCTGTGTAAAGGCTTGAATGTTTTTCCTTTTTATATCTCAGCAATAATTTTACTTCTGCAAGTAAGTTTTCCTCACTTTTAAATTATCTTTCCTAGTTTATTTGACTGGGTGATTAGTGCTTATGTGATATTTTTGCCCCTAGTTCTTTGGGGTTTTCCTGTGAAGGTTATGTAAAGCAGTCAATTTCAATTAGCCCAAACATGGAGCATTCTTTATAGTCCTGTAGTATTTTTAAAAGAAGATTAAAAAAAAAAAAAGTGGTGGCAAGGGCACCATTGGGTGTTCAAGAGTAGAAAAGTTAAAACACTGGCTGTGGTCAACACTGTGTATTACAAAACCTTTTATGACTCTCATAAACATAGCTATTAGTTTTCCAAAATAATCTGTAGCTGTTACGTTGAAAATTTGCCACATGTGGGTCAGCACAGCATAGACTTGGAGTTAGGTGTGAATGTTTGCTTGTGGTACCTGTCCAGTTTTTGATGGGTGTGTAGAACGTGGACTTGTTTGTGGGCAGTGGATCTGCAAGTGATGATGACTCAGGCTGTCAATATGGCCCAGAATATTTATTTCGGATTTAAGCAGAAAGTAGTGATTGGGAGTAACCAATAAGTCTGTCACATTGCTCCTGCTTGCACTGCAGAATGGGAGGATGGACTCAGAAGAAACACCATTTTTCTTTTAATTTTTTTTAGTTGAGTTGTGCTCAGTCTGTTTATTGGTGGCATGTGGAATGTTTCATCTCCATGTAGGAGGCCAGAGACAGCCAAAATAGCTGTTTATTGAATTCCATTTCCATGCTGGGGATGTCTCCAGTGCTCTGCCCTTACCTGTTATTTGGCAGAATAATGATTTGAAGCTTTATGTTATTTTTGTTATTAATAGCTTTATGTTATTACATTATTATTATTAATAAATGCGGGGGCTGATCAGGATATGAATAGGTGATGTGATACCTATTTAGGTGAAGTTAAAACTGTATTTCCACCTTCAAAATACAGTAATTCATAGTAATAATGGTTGTGTTCTCATGAGCACTCTGGTTTAGTCTGTGACGTGGTTGACTGGTTTTAATCCCAGACTCTTACCATGGTATCCCCCATCTGACTGTGCTTTTTCCAGACTGAAGGTCAGCACCACCACTACTTTGATCAGTGCAGGAGAAAAGTTCTCCTCCCCTTAGTTGTTCCCTGGAGAGCCCAGGAGCATGGTGTTATTCGCTCTAGTTCCTGAACAAACTCTATTCCCTAAAACCTGTTGGACAGGCTGGGTTGCTGCATCAGCCTCTTGCTGCTATTTGCTGTTTCTGTAGTATGTCCTCCTCTGTGTATGCACAATTTACAGAGTAAGATGGGTCTCATTCCCCTTTTTCTTCTTGTGAATTCTTCATAAAAATGTAGATTAATAAAGCATTTGTCAACGTTTGCAGAGTTTGGAAAGTGTGGGCGTTAACTCACTGAAGTGGCTTTATTTTACAAAAGTTTTTGAGTTATTTTTGTTTTCCTGAAGTTAAAGTTTCAGTTGGATATTTCAACTGACCATCCTTTGACATTGTCCTGTATTGTTAGATAACCTTTGCAAACTAGTGTAGATTTTTTTTTTTCAGTCTAGTTCACGTGTCTCATGGCTAGGCAAGCATGAAAGAATGTGTGTTGCTAGTTTGCAGGTAAGGGTGGGTTGGTCTACATACAGAATGAAGCTTTTCCATGGAAAATAGCTTTTTTAAATGGAAGAAAAATTGTGTTTATTTTTCATTGTAGCTGTTGTAAATTAGGGCAAACATTAAACCAATTTATGTCCTTTTAAGCTCATTCTCAAAAGTACAGTGTACATTCTGCCCTTTTTGGCTTGGGCTACTAACAAGTTAGACAATCTCTGTGTAACTTTAATTATGTTTTTCTCTGCCTGACCACACAATGTGAACTGCTCTTTTGAAGCAATTAGTAAAGAAAAATTGGAATGACTGCAGGGAAGCAGAGGCTTGCATTGTTTACCTTTTTAGAAAGTTTGAATAACTGTTTTTCTGGTAAGGATAAATGGTTTTCTTTTATGGAAGTGATTATGCTGAATTTGTTCTCTTCTAGTTTATAAAAGTTTAAAGGATGTAGAGTAGTTTATTCTTTTTAGTACTAGCTGGGTTTTTTACTAAATATTAACTAGCTGGTATTCAGTTAGCATAGCTAAACTGTAAAAATGCTCATGGTTGCTGCCAGCTGGCTGAAGAGTCTTCTTGAGAGTGGGTTCTACAAGCACATGAGGAATGATGGGGAGAAGGGGTAAAGACATAGCACAAAGCAACAGGAAGGTGTGGAAATCATGAAGAGCAAAGATGATGTGAACCTAAAATAATTGAAGTCCTAAAAGTCATATGAGACATGCTAGCGAGCCATTTAAATCCAAAGGTATTGATTCCATTGGTTGTTGAATTAAACTGCAATTTTAGCTTTTCCTGTAGAGGCAGGGTATAGCAGAGAGCTTTACAAATCCTTGTGACCACTGCATTATTAATCTTGCAGCAGTTTCCTTTGTCATGAGGCAGATGTAAATGAATTTGTTAATTCTAAACTGCAGTGAAATACTGCCTGTGGTTGGTGAGGAGGTTGTGATGATAAGTGGAAGAGGGATGGTTGTTAGATTGCATAATCCCCATTAGAATTGTATAAAAAAAGAAAGCCTAAACTAAACAACCTTTCGGATTTTAAAAACCTACCAAATGGTCTCAGATGCCCCTACTCAGACAACCTCATTCTCCTCATATCCTTAAAGCAATATTTGGTGAAATATCAAGGATATCAGAGCGCTCTGACCTGTAAACTGAGGTTAATTTTGCCCTCGGTGGGAGGTCTGGTATTTGGTAAAGACTGGAGTTTCCAGGCCTTGAGCCAAGGAAAGTGGAATTCATGAGCTCAGTCTGTGGAGTACGTGTTTTTGAGGGACAAAGTGTGTAGATCACATTATTCTTCCATCACCCTGGCTGGTTGGCTCAGAGGTAATTTGTACCTTGAGGTACAAAAGGCTTTTGCTCCTTTAATCCCAACAGTGGCAAGTGGTAAAGGAGGAGCACAAAAGACAAAACCATGATAAATTTGGCTAAGTCTCTAGAGAGCAATTACTGTGGACTATAATTGCAGCACAGAGGGTGGGTGAGGAGAGTTGGGCTAAGTCTCCAGTTATTTCATCCCTTAGTCTTCCATTTTTCTGGGATGGTTGAAGGTTTCTTTGCCTTGAAGAAGTGAAGGGGAGCAAGCAATTGCAAAGTAGAGTATTTGCTACTTAGTGTAGCAAAACCCTCCTACTTAGGGAAGATGGCAGCTTCTGGGTAGAATAGTCCCCTGTGGCTGACTGGTAGGTATAAAAGTGAAAACTTTGCGTTCACTCTTGGCCTTTGCACTCCTTAATGATGTTAAAAGCCAACCTTTAACTGATGAAAGAAGCCCTAAAAATAAAACCATGCAACAGTGGGGGTGCACTTCACTTAATTTCTCATTGCTGAAAGTCTACATGAGAGAGATGATGATGTCATAAAGTAGGTGACAAATATAAACCACAGATTTGCCTCATTATCTTTCTTTCCTATAATTCTTTCACTTTCATGCCTGTCACTAAAAAGCAATGATTTGTCTTCAAAATTGAGAATGGACTTCCTGCAGTGAATACATGCCATCTTCTCAAGAATCCCAGTGGTGCTAGTGGGTGGTGACTTTTGCAGGTGACTGAGGACAAAACTTGGGTGTTTTCCTTTCCTCCTGCCCCAAAGACTACTGACCCAGATCTGTTTGCCATTTGTCTCTCTTTTACTAGATTTTTTAAAATTTTCTTTGTAATATCCAGTAACAATAAGTGGATGTTGCAAATAGTGGCGTGCAGAACAATAGTGCTTGTGAAACTGCACAGCCCGTTCTGGAGTTCAGCAAGGAGGAGCTTTATTGCCTGGCTGAACATGGCTGAAAAGGCAAAAATCAGAATTGTACCTATTCTGAATGTTTTGATTAAATAATCCTGGTTAAGACACTAACACCAGAATTCAAGAAGGTACTTTAAGATCCTGTCTTCTTCCTTGTGTTATGAACCTTGTAAACTTGGAAATGAGAAAGAACCCCACCACTGCAAGAATTTTCAAACTGTAGGTAAAAGAGGGGAGCAAGGGTGATTTCAAAAGCAGATGTTCAAAACATGCAATTACATTTCACACCCTACTAAGAGCCAGGTAATAGGAATAATTTAGTGAGAGCATTGCAAGCAATTTCATTCAGAAGGGAGATACCCCTAAGGAGAAAGAAATTGCAGTCCATTTACAGTTCTACTGTGTTATACATTATTGGGTTTTGTGAGTGAATGGGGTTTTTAAATTAAATTTTAGGTCCAGCAAACCTGTTGCTATACATCTAATTGATGTATATTAGTATTAGCAATTAGTATTTCCCACCTTGCTACTGTCAGCAAATCCTGCCTGTTTATTTTGATAGAAATACGTCTGATAAAATCCTTCAGGTTTACATAATTCTGGTTAATAGGTTTGTTTCAGAGCTTGTCATTCTCTTTTGTGTTGCTTGTCAGAGGCAGGCTTGTGGTGATAACAAAACACAGTGCTTAATTTGTCTGGTGGATTGTTGTGTGTTGTGGTTTTGATTTCAGTCAGTAGCAGCAACATTCATCTTTCCCTATAGATGGCTTTGGCAGAAAATCAAGAATAAATGAACAGAAATTCATCACTTGATTCCAAGCAGTAGTCTCATCAGGTAATTCCTGAGGAGGAGTGGGGAAGCTGCTGCTCCTGCATTTTTTGGTGTTGATTTGCTGATCTTTTGTTGGCTTTCTGGCCATGGAAATGCAGTGTTGTTCAGTTGCTGGTGCTCAGGCGGACAGGGAGTCATTGCTGGGAGTGACCTGCTGCCACCTGAGAGGGGCATAAACTACCTGGGCAGCTCCACACTTCCAGGTCAGCCAAATACCACCCAAAATTAGAAGGCTGTCCTGGGGAAAGAACAGGATCATCCTGATCTCCAGGGTGAACTGTGGAGGGTGGTCACTCTCAGGGCTGTGCTGTGGGAGAAATGCAGGCCCCAAAGCATTTCTCTACCTGCCAGAGAGGGGTGACTACCCAGAGATGGGATGTGGCCCAAAGGAAAGGTTCATGTCAGTGCCAAAGCAAAGATTTTTGTGTTACTGAAGAATGAAACTTTATATATTAAGAGTAATACTTAACAGATGTGTGATGCAAAATTGAGCTAAATTAAGTCAGAAACTAATTCACTGGATTGTTTTCTCCACTGAACTTTTTTTTCAGTACGGTTGTTCAGCTCTGCAATGTATTCAGCTGAGTCAAACCCTTTGCTCTCCCTACCACACCTGAAGCTACACTCTTGCTTGAAGAGAGTAAAGGGATGCCCTGGCTTTGATTCTTCATCACATCTCAGAAGAGGCCAAGAGGAGTGGCTTTCTTCAGCCTTAAGATGAGAAACTGAGGGGACACCTCACTGCTGTCCCCAGCTCTTGCACAGCAGTGAGAAGCAGCAGCAGCTCTGCTTGTCCCTGCTCCCTGGGAGAGGCTAGTCCCAGGCACCTGAATCCCTGAGTGTGACAGAGGAAAAGGGAGGGGCAGCAGGGATGGTTCCCATAGGTACGGGGTAGGAAGGCTGGCTGCCCCAGGTACTGGGGAAATAGGGCAAGGAGGAGCTAGGAGTGATCCCAGGCCCTTTGTGCTGGTCTTGGTCTCGCAGCCTCTGGTGTTTTGGGTCAGCCTTGATGTGTGCTCTCTTCCTTCAGACTCAAAGAATAGGTTTTCCCAGATGTGGGAGATAATCAAGAAGTTCTACCCTAAAGGGCAAGGGGAAGGAAAAACATTCCTTCCAAGGTCACAGAGACTGCATTTGCTTTTATTAAAATGTTGTTGACTCTTAATTGTCCTTACGGAACATTAGCTTTGAAATTTCCTGCAGAATCAACTGTGTGTAAAGCACTTTGTTCAATCAAACTTTTGACCTTTTCAAACATACATTGTGACATCCCAGGACGCTATGTATTTCAGACTGCACATTTAAATCATGAAGCTATCCCCTCTGGCTAAAATTTTTTCTTTCATCTAAGTTGTGTATGGCAACTATTCAGTTAGCCCACAGTGTCTTTTATGCAGCAAGTCTTTAATTTTTCCCATTTATTAATATCTTACATGATGATAGAAACCAGCTGAGTAAGCTGGATTCCACCAGAAGGTGTTTCAAAGTGACTTTAAGACAGTTGTTTCCAGATGAAGTACCTTAACTTATTTTTTTTAAAAAGCTGTCAGTTAAATATGTAATGGAAAAGCTAAGCAGAAAGAAATTAAAATAAACAACAGCGTAATTTTAAGATGGCCAGAGAGGGGTAGCCAGGAGCCACAAGTACCAAATCTAGATCAGTGATTTTCAGCCTGTAGCCTGCAGATCCCTCTGGTAGCTCCCTCTGTGGGATCTGTGAGAAGAGATTGGGGGAATCATGCATGGATATGATTGTAAAAGCAGCAGACTGCTGGACTGGGGAGAAAATATCTGGAAGAGTGAGGTATGAGGGGAAAATTCCCCATGGCATGTTTTGGGAGAGGCAGGCTGGGCAGCAGTGCCCTGCTGTGCAAATGAACTGTGCTGCTGGGGCCTGAGATGCTCTATCACCCTGTGTGGCCTTCCTCCACCTTTTGGAAAATGTACAGGGCCCTCTGCTTTCTGCATTGTTGTGTGGTACAAACAGGGTTGGAGGGATTGCCATCTCGATGGCAAACCCTTGAAAAAATGCAAACAATGTGTTCTTTATGAGTGCACTGGAATGAGGCCTTCAAGGCAGCAGGTTTCTTCCTGCTTCTGGCCTTCCAAATCAACAAGACTGTTTTATAACCACTGCCACTTGGGCAAGTTGCACAAGATGTCTGTCATACAGGATGTCAGAACATGTTCCTCTCTCCTCCTTAAGTTATTCCCCCTTTAACTTTTTATATCTTTTTCACAATAGAAGAAATATCTACAAGCACCTACTTTTGACCAATTTAATGTAACTCATGTTGACATCCTCTCTTGTTGCTGTCAAAGTCTTTTGTTGGAACTGATTTAAGACTCTATAGGGAATTGAATAGCTTCCTGTGAGGACAGGAAAGAAGGAATCTCCTACTATTTGAAATGTGTGACAGAATGCACACTGGGTTCTTTGTATAATCAGGCTTTCATCTGCATCTCACATGAGCTGAAAAAAAAATCGCTTAGAGTTTTTAAGGTAATTTTTGAACTGACATATTGTTTTGGTGATCAAAAATGAAACAAGTCTCTAGTGACACTTCCAGAAGATTTATTTTTTTTGTGACACAGCCTGCTTCTAAATCTGTTTCGTAAGACTTACAGCTGAGTTGCTGGTAGAAACATGGGTTTTCATTTTTTAAATGTCTTCTTGCATGGGAACATT
Source organism: Cyanoderma ruficeps (assembly GCA_008694505.1). NCBI lineage: Eukaryota > Metazoa > Chordata > Aves > Passeriformes > Timaliidae > Cyanoderma > Cyanoderma ruficeps. The sequence goes on from VZDJ01006092.1 coordinate 2,078,341, forward strand.
CAGAGTGACTTTGCTTCTATGCGCTCTCAAAGGAAATGCATTAGCACTCAAAGGTCTGCTGGCAAAATTCTTTATAATATCCCGAGCAGCAATTTCTTTATCAAAGGTCAGAGACCCTGAAGTTGCCTTGTCTGTAGAGGAAAGACTGAGTGACTCTATTTTCTGACTGAAAGTAGAGCTCACTGACAAAAGCCTTGGTAGAGTGAAGCCTGCAGGAGAGCAGAGCTGTGTGTTGGGAGGCACTGGCACAGGCTGGCACTCTGCAGCTGGAGCCAGTGCTCCTCAGGATTGGGTTTGTGCACAATTCTCCAAAGGGCAAATGGCTTGGGATCTTGCTGACTTCAAACTGATCAATCGGAGCATAAAATTCCCTCAGGAGACAAACAGAGAGCAAAAAGAATTGGGAGAAATTATAAGATTGCCACATAGGCAAAAAACGATTCTGAGTATTTTTTTGGGTTTTTTGTCTATCCGTAATAAATATTGGTTTGGGGGAATATGTAGCTCCAGTCAGTGTAAATATAAAACCCAATCATGCTGGGTTCTCCTAGGCATCCCTTCTGTAAAATTTACCTATTCATCCCACAGCTGGATGCTTTGGGTTTCAGAATTTCTGAGTTCACAAGGAAAATCAAAGGCAAAGTTGGGTACGGGAGACAACTGGAAAGGCGTGTTCCAGGTTTCTTCTGGAATACTGGCTCTCAACACATGTTTGTACATAAAGCTGAATTCTCCCCACTGTCACACAAAAATATCAACCATGACATAAAAAGACACTTCAAATAAAAGCTAATTCTTGTAAAGCTGTTTATTCATAGTCATGCCTTGGTTTTAGTGGAAATGAGTGTTTGGCATCTCACAATACCATTTATATGCTCACTTCAAACGTGTTATTACAGTTGATCTGTTCAAGAATCCATAAAACTCTTTTTCTTCTTGAGAAATGGTGCCAGTATGTGTTCTGCTTGTTTTCTTAAAAGAAATTTCATATGGATTCAGGGCACTTGTAGGCCAACTTTTATTTTTAAGGTTGGCCAAAGTATAGAGGAGCTGCTGGAGTTTGTAAAAGCTTAATAGTGATTATTTAAAGCAGGAAAGGTTACTCAGTGAGGTTAATTCTGAATAAGAGCATGATCAGGTCTTACATTCTTAAGACTTATTTTTAGTATGACTATGGCTGATGCTGAGTAAACATACTGTGCTGCAGAACTCAACAGATCCTTCCCCTCACATTTTTAGCATCTCTGGAGTTTTAGAAAATATTAGAATAAAATTTTATGTGGAAAATAATTGTGATTTTTTTTTACTACCTTTTTTCTTCACTGTGTTTTGGTTTTTTTCACTCAGAAATGTTTATGTTTCTTTGGAGGGTTGTGAATCCTCAAGTCAGCCATTTTAACAAATGGAGTGTGTGATGTTTAGCAGCTACCACTGCTGGTATCTCTGGAAACCAAACTGGTGCTACGGAAGACTAAATGTAGGCATCTTAACTTGGCAAGTTGGCAGATGTGCTGTTTATACAGGACTTTCCTATTTCCTCTGTGACTTGATAAACCTGGCCAACAAACCCTGTATTGAGATTTTGCTCCATCAGACATGACAGTGAATTTAATCCCAATAGAAACTGAATTTTCAAGTTCTCGCAAAGTCTGAATTCGCATATTAATGTATTTTGGCATTAGCCTAAAGGCACCTGGCAATGTAAAACATGCATATAAATGACTGTTTATATCTCTTTTTTAATGTTTATGAATATGAATAATTTCACATTTAGTTCATTTGTACTCTGGGTTTATTCTTTACTTGTCATTTTAAATAGCATTAAGTTCTCACTTGGAAATAAAATTAATGCTGAAGTAAGAATCTTGGCTTCTAAAATCTCAACAGAAAAGAGATTGAATTTTTAGATTGGTGAATCCACTCCATTTTAATATTCTTATGTATCTTTTGAGAGAATATATACTCAGAATCCATGCAGATGAGATTTGAAGTTAGTTATTCACTGATACTCAAATGTTTCAATTTCCTTAGTAAATTTATTTTTTATTTGTCACTTAAATTAGTTGTTTCCAGCTCTAGAGCTGTAGGAATTTCAAAACAAATTGAACCAAGGGGGAAAGGTGCAAAGAGCTTTTAGAGGGTATTAAGCTGTTTTTGTATATTGCAATGGCTTTATATTAGAAATCAAAACCTTAGCCAACACCTTTTTTTGTTGTTGTTATTTTTTGCCTAAGAGAGTCTCCTGAGATGAGTATGATAATTTTCCAGACGGCTGAATGTCTGATTCCAGCATTCACTGTGTTAGCAGATATAGGGCAGACTTTGAAAGGGTTTCTTCTTAGTTTAAGTGGAGGCTGAGGCAGAAGGGAGTTTAAGTCTAGTCTGAGCATCTACTTTGTCTTAAGGTGAAGAATGGTAAAGCTGACAGTGACTGATATTTGCAAGAATTCTTTAACAGGCAGAAAAATAGGGTGGAAAGAGAGAAGCATTTGAAAGAAAGGTGAGTATTTGTGATGTCTCCTAGTTTTAAGAAAGGAGAAAAACGGCTTCTTCAGAAAACTCAAAGTGACAGGCTCTGAACTTATTCTTAGTATTATGAGAAAGAGCAGTGAAGGAGCAGGGTCACAATTCCTCTGTGCTGATTCTTTCATTTCTTAGTTTTTGCATTTACTGTTTTTTGCTGCTAAATTTAAGACTAATGAATGGCTAGATCCACCAATTCCTTGTCACATTTCTTGTTTTCCCATTTTTTTCCCTCCAGCATTCTAAAAGTCCACATTCTTATCCATTTTCCATTCAGTTTCTTTCCTTACTACCCTGTAGTTCAAAGAAGCATCCCCTGTTATATACTTCCTTTTTTTCCCCCCACGTTTTGTTTCTCCTCATCCTGTTTTTTGACAGTATGTTGAGAGCTTGGGTAGAAGTTTAAATTTTAATTCGATATTTTAATGAATGTTAGTACAGTAAATTTTCTTCAGTTTTGATGTGCAGACCTGCTTTAGAAGGATCAAATATCTTCAAAACAGGATGATTATTTCTGTCTCTGAAAATGTTGCCTTGCAGTGACACTTGTCTGGTAGAAAATAAATGATAGAAGTTGTTTAAGCCAACGTCTACTTTTTTACTTACAGTTTATGTTGGCTTTTGTGGTAAAAGGTGGTGTCCGTATCATTTGTCACACAAACTTGTATCTCACAGAAGGAGGAGGAAAATAGTGTTAAGTGCAATCTGAAGTTTGTGCTAACCTGTGAAGGAAAACAGTATTTTACATCATCTACAGCTAGTGCTAAGCTTTATTATCTTACCAGCAATTTGTTGTCTGTCCTTGCTGATGTTGATGGTCCTTGTTCCAGGCAGACACGACGGAAGCCAGAAGCACCCGCGGTCACGTACGCGACGTATCGGGGCTCCGCGAGGATCAGGCAGCTCCTGAGGAATCAGTCAGAAGTTGGAAAAGGAGAAAAAAGTCCTGAGAACAGAAATGCTTTGACAGTCAAAGAAAATGGGCAAGTCCAAACAACTCTGTCTGTGAAATCAGGATGCTTAATAGAAGAAAATGGAAGAGATGAGGGTAAAGATCACCAAGATGATGCCATATTAAATTCTTCTGCGGTTGGAGTGGGAAGCAAACAGTCTGGTAAAGCTCAGCATTGCTTGGGCAAAAATAAACATGAAAGAACTGCAAAGGTCACAACTTCATCCACTGCATCATGTCATGAGCTACACTTAAGAAATACGCCTAATTTAGCTACAACCAAAGTTAAAAGGACGTTTTCACTAGATTCATTGTTACCATTTAGCGGTAGAAACAGTGGGATTCTAACTAATTCCACTTCCCGGAGTACTCATTCCCTTAAAGTCAGTTCTGCAAACGATTTGGTTGGCAAAAAAGATGGACTGCCAGGAGAAGCAGAAACTTGGTGTCACACAGACAAAAAAGCCACTTCTAACTTTGATAAAGAAAATTATTGTAGTAAAGCAGGTGATAAGGAGTCCCCAAAAGAAATACAAGATGATAGTTTACATTCACCTAAGTCAAAAAGAAAGATAGTTATTGAAGAACTGCAGGTGGGGAATGGAGAATTTTGCTGTAATCATCAAGGGGATAATCACTCAGAGCAAACATTGGATGTCCAGAGGGTTCATTTCAGTACCACTACATTTCAGCAGAAAGCAGATCAGCACACCAGAAGTGACAATAAAGATGGTGATCCAAGAAACGGTGATGCACAGAAAACTGTGACAGCTGTGGAAAGAGAGCAAAATCCACAGGACTTTCCTGCTACTGTTCTCTTTCCTTTTAATGAACAAATTCCTACTTCACCCAGCATGGAATCCGAAGGAGGAAAGTGCTTGGCCACAGGCAATCTAACTGCTTCAGTGTCATTTACTGGACATGATGAAGATACAGTCATGGGCAGGGGGACTTGTAATGAAGAACCGAGTGAGTCAGGGAAAGCAGTGCATGTACAAAATGTTCACAGGCTAATCCATGTGGAGAATTCTAAGGATACTGCCACACAGCAGGCTGGTTTTCCTTGTCCAGGAATGGACAGTGAGGAAACAATGAAGGTTTTGTCTGAGGTTGCAGTGGAAAACCTTGCCAATGTGTCACCGTGTGCACGTGGCTGTCAAAATGTGCAAACCAATTTTGATGAGCTGACAGTGCTTCCCACCCACGAGTCTACCTCTGTGATGGTTCCTCATTCTGCCTTGAGATCTGAAGGAAAACCTTTGACCAACCATTCTGCTTTCACCCGTGAAAAAGATGATGTAGACTTGATTTCTGAATCTCCACCTGTTTCTGAAAATAAGTGTATTAATTTTTCTTCCAAGAAGGAAAACAGCAATAAACTTAGACTATCACCCACAGTAATTGATTCTTCATCTGACAAACAAGGAGAAATGCTTCCTTCTGCCACTAACACTGAAAATGGCCAGATTGCTGCTTCTGAAAAGGATGGGTTTATTTTTCCAGCTGCAGAGTCTGGGAGAATAATCCCTGTGAACAGGATGACCGAGGGGTCACCTTGCTCAGGAGACCTGAGAACTTTGTGCCCAGCAAATTCTCTGGAACCTGAGATTACTCCTCCTATGCTTGATAGCTCCGCTGATGGAGTAGATGTTGTTTGCATCTCCAGGCCCAGTTCTCCTCCTCTGGTATCCAGAGAAGCCTCCAACCTTCCTGTTTCTGCCTTGGAGATGTCCAGCACTGCTCAGGGGAACAGCAATTCTTCCAGTCCCAGAGCTAGTGATGGGGCAGATGAGGCCTTCTCCACACAAGAGGCTGACAGCAGTGTCCTGGCAGAGGCAATGCCATCACCCATCTGTCCCTTGAGATTTTTGGAAACTGCATCTGAGTCAGCTTGTTCTGAGACTGTGTGCAGGGATGCTGTGGGAGGGGTGATGCTTGATGCTTCTGCTCCCTTGGAAACCCCTTCTGGCCAAAAGGCTGCTGCACCTCCCCAGGCAAATGGGCTCTGTTCTGGGAAAGGATGGGGAGATACTGACGTGGAGGGACAAGAATGTTCTTCTTTCCCAGATGCTGCTGTTTTGCTGAAGAAAGCTGAAGAAATAGTGGACTTGGTTTTACACTTGGCTACAGAAGAAATAATAGCAAAAGAAGGCTTTGGTGTCTGCCAGCTTTGTGGGAACAAGGATAGTTTAATAAATATGGATATTGCAAGTTATCAGAAGGCTGAAAGTGTACAACTGACAGCAGGAGAAATCCACTCAGCTGTGCAGTCATTAAAAGATTTTAATGAGACCAGTGGAGGAGCCTCATCTTCATTTACAGCAAATGAAGGAGTGGATACAAATAATCAAGATGAAAAGATATTCTCTTGCATCCCTGATAGAATTGACCTACATAGGGCACTAGAACTAAAAGCAAAAGAAACAGTTGATGGGGTCATTAACTCAGCCATACAAAAACTGGCATCCAATCAGCAGCAAGGCACTGAGAGGAAATGGCTTTCTGGAAAGGTTCAGCCTAAACCTGAGGCTGAAATGCCAAATACTTTAAGTATGGATATGAGGTTTCCTGCCAACACTCAGGAACCAAGAGAGATGGATGAAACTCAGACTGTAGCTGTAAACTGTGAAAAGGCAGATTGCTCAGGTCCTTCTTTGCTTCCACATTGTATGGAAAATGGCATAGGTTGGCCCCAAAGTGATGAAAAGGTATCAAATAATGCAATTACTTGTCAAACAAATGGATTTCTTCCCTCTGGTAGTTTAGCAAGGTCAGAAATAGATCTTCTGACAGCAGCAAAAGAGAGGCACAACGGAAAGGTGTGTGACCATCTGGTTGCAGCAGAAATGTGTGGCAAAGTAGCAGCAATAAGTAGAAAAACTGATGGAACTTTACATTTTATAGAAAGAGATGCTGCTGTGACTGAAGAAACGCTTTTGCCATTGCAGTTAAAAGGTTCATGCAATAATACAAATATGCCAGAGTGCACACTGCTGCCAGCTGTAAATGTTAATTTGGCATCTTTTATGGGTGGTGAAGAATGTATCGGCCTGCAGAGTGACTCCAAAGATCAAAGCAGCCCTCAGATGTCTCTGGAAAGCAATGCAGAGGATGGTCTGTATGAACACTGTGGGAAGGAGGCTGCAGAGGAAGTACCTGGAGAAGTAAAAGCAACCTTACAGAATTCAGAGGCAGTGGAGAGTGAAGAGGAACTGGCAGAAGGGGCAGATGAGGGAGCAGAGGTTAATACTGGATTGCATACACAGCCCGTGGTACCTGAACTGTCTGTTCCTGGAGAGGGCAGTGAAGGGAAACACTGCTTCACAGTCTTTGCCCAAAATAATGAGAATCTGAAGCAGGCCCAAATGAAGGGTCAAGACATGGAGAGAAATGATCAGCTGGAAGAAAATGGCCTGGACTGCAGCAATGACATGAAGGAACCAGCAGAACTTTTGGCCTCTTCTCCGCTAATTGAACAGTGGGAAAACAGTTCTTTTACCATAATTTACGAAGGTGCTCTTCAAACTGAGAACAAATCTGTCTCAACCGATGAGGTGCAAACTGGTTCTCTTTCTCCTTCTAATTTGCCTTCAGATGATACAGACCATCTAAGGCATGATGGAGCAAGGAATGAGCAGGAGTCAGTCTGTCTTTACGGGCAGGACAGCAAGGTGAAGGAAGCAGCAGAAAGCCGAGGCCCGGAGTCATTCCTGAGTGTGGAGGCCAAGCGCTACAGAGTTTATCCTTTCTCTCTGTCTCCCATCTACGAGGATGACAGCTCCCAGGAAGATCTGCTGTCCACGGATGTGTCTCCAGAAAGCCGTCCCGGGGGAGTCTCCAAAGACAGCTCTGACCACACTTCCGTGCTCTCCCTCCTCCAGTCGGTGTCCGAGCGCTTGCAGTTCACAGCTCGCTTCAGCGAGAACGAGGAGGACGGGGTGGAGGAAGAGGAGGAAGAATCTTCATATGAGGAGAATATTCTTGATGTTGAGAGAGAAGACAACTGCCTTTCCAGTCAATGCAGAGAGAATTTTCAAGCAACCGCTCAACCAAATGACCAAAGTAGATCTTTCCTTGAGCAATCATTTCTCCTTTCAAAAGGACAGTTTGAGTCAGAGGAGCAACCAGAACAGTTTCCAAATGTGTCTTCTCCCAGTCAGACACCTTGTAAACCAGTTCCAGAGAAAGCTGATGCTGCTGTAACACAGCCTCCTACAAGTGTGTACTACCAATACTTGAAATCTGCCAGAGCAGGCTCACCTGAAAAGGGGACCAGGTTTGGAAGCCTTCTCCAGGATGTGCTGCAGCCAAAGATTCATTGGTTTCGAGACAACACCGTGCCAAAACTGGGAGAATTGTCAACGGTAAGGTGTCATGTCAACATGATGTTTATAATCAGAGTGATTTGCCCAGATTCAAAGTTGCTGCCTCTCTACCCTCCTTGCTACCTTTTAATTAAGGGGGTTTTTGGTCATAAAATAATCAAAAGGTTTTGTCAGAAGGTATTAGGCTTTTTTTATGTCATAGTTTTAAAAAAAAGCCTTCTGATAAAATAAATTTTGAAAGATAACAGTCTTGGTTCAGCACACAGGTGAAAGTGATTTAACTGTAAAACAGAGTGTGTGAACAGAAGGTAAAACAGGAAAGTATGCATAATAAAAAGTCTCTATAATAGCACAAGGCAGACTTCTCCATGTTAAGGACATTTCCACCTGAAGATGTTGGAATTGCCTTTTATATGAAAATTGTTCTTTTATTTCTTTCACTTCTGAGATTAATAGAACTGTCGTGTCAAAAAAAAAAAATCAGCTTACTGGGCTCTTTGATTGTTTCATCCCAGTGTCTTCTGCAAACCATAGCTCATTTAGCAAGTAAATAACTTAGGTGCTTCCATAGATTAACATTTCGTTTTTTAGTTTGCTTAAATCAATGGCAAATGAGGGTATGGAAACAGTTCTTCTCACGTTTAGAATCTGAAAGGGCCACATAGACCAAGTGTGTAACTGAAGAAGTCTGTCCATCATGTTGGGAATACTCCAGTCTGTGTTAAATGTACCTTTTATTCTTTCCTCTGTTAAGAAATGCAGTTTGTTGTTTGCTGGGAAGGGGTAATACATTTGTAAAGGTTATAACTTCCATAGCAGCTCTTCTTTTCTAGCACATGCTGCTTTCTGCTGGTTGACCCTGTTAAATAACTTACACCAGCTCTGAATGGCAGGGAAACAAATCTTGGTTTTTTCTACAGAAATAGTGGACCCAGCATAAGATGCCTGTGCTTTGTGCCACTGTTGTAGTTGTTAATAGTTGTTTGCCATGTCCTTTTAATTTCAGAACCTCATTGACAGGGCAAGTCTCAAATACAACCCAAGACCAGGGAAGGTAAGCAGAGTTTGTGTTCCTTAAATCAATATGTTACATGGAATAATTTGTCATGCTGTAATTTTTGAATGGAAAGCATCTGAAGTTGTTAATTTTCTGTATTTTTATGTATTAATAGCATGTGCTTCCCCATGCTAATAGTGAGAATATATTATTTAAAATCTTGCCACTAGTAATTTTGCTGTCTTTCTCAGCAATTGTTGTTCTCATTGAGTGGAATGTTTCATAAAGGAAGAAACTGTGTAGCCTCTCAGTTGAGTGGGCACAAATTGCAAGCAAAAAAATAACTCTCTGTGCTCTGTGTTGAAATGGGCCCTCATTTGCATGCATTGTGTATTGTTTCAGATTATTATTTATGATACTTGTGGCAACAAAAGTAAACAAGAAGTTCATTCTGATGTGCTAGATGCCTCATCGTGGATCTTTCCCACTGGAACAGTACTTAGGATAATTAGAGGATGGTAAGAAATCCAGGTCATATTTAAATAGACTCTTTCCAAAAGACTGCCTGTGTGTTCCTCTTGTATTTTTATTTCTTTTATTTATGACACATGTCCCATCTGCAGTAGTGTCTTCTTCTTGCTTTATAATTAGACTGATACCAATGAAAAAGCATAAAACAAGGTTTTAAATGCTGCACTAAAAAAAAAAAAATATTGTTTCTCCTGGGAGCTAGCTTCAGACAGAAAGTTTCTAATAGAGCCACAAGTGAATTTAGAGGTCTTGCCTGAAATGCTGAGCCAGTGCACCCATAATCATGACTAGAAAAAAAAAAAAGTGGATTTTTAACGTTCAGTTTCATTATACAGTAGCTGTTTCAAAAGGACCATCAAATGAACACTCTCAGCTGCTGGTTTTAATGTGGCATTGAAAGGAATGTGGATACACAAGGATATATACAAGGACCTTTAGGTTTGCTTTGGGAAGCTGGGGCCAGGTCTGTGTCAGTTGCTGCATTGGAATTTAATTGCTGGAGCTTACAGGGAATGTTTCTGACTGTCAGCCATGCTTATCACATTTATGCAGTTTTGAGCCAGCCTTGTGTGGTTTTGCATACATTCCTTTCACATCCTAAGAAAAGCTGAATGCCATTATTAGTATGTTTTATGCCTTTTATAGTGTCTGCCTGAACAGGGCATGTTTTGATGTGACAGTTAATATATTTTTCCTGGTAAAATAAAGGCTGTTCATTCACATAGTAGTTTAGCTGTGTTTTTATTTTATATTTTGTCCTGGAGAAGAACTGTGCATTTTACTTTTCAATACCAAAGTGAATGTGGCTGCTGAGGGGCAGCATAAGAAAGATGTGATATTTGTCTTGGTAAGAAGAGCTTTTCCCTGGGCTTTCCATCAGATGTGCTCTACCAGCAATGACTCAGTTCATTTTATCATTATTGCAGTTGGATTTTTTATGAGAAACCAAAGTTCCAGGGTCGAAAGCATGTACTAGAAGAAGGAGAAGCTGTGCTGGATCACCTGTGGGATCTCCCAGGCATGAAACATCATCAAAGAAACCTCACAGTTGGTTCAATCAAACACGTAACAAAGGTACAGACTTTCTCCACAATATTCTCACGTGCATAATTGATTTGTTGGTCACAGTGGTGTATTACCACCACAGCAATGGAAAATATGTGTGTAGTGTACTTGACTTCATTCAAATTTGCTGTGACTCAGTTTTTTTCACTTTCTAGCTGATAAATTCCAGGGCTTTTGCTGCACTAAATTTCCCTTTCTTCCTGAGTTAATGAGCAGGTGGATTATGTTTCTTTGCCACCACCCTCACGTGACACAGGCTCCCCTGCTTTTAGATTTTTACTTCTCCAGTTATTTGAAATTAAATGGAATTAATTCATATTTTTGAAGAAGTTTTTTTTTACCTTAAGCTGTTGTCTGCTGTATGGCTTCTGCTTCAGTAGTAGTTGGGTTTCCAGTCCTGTTTGTACAGTGCAGCCTCCAAAAACTACTGACATTCCCTTTACAGCATCTGTGCCATCTGTAGGACTTGCACTTGGACCAGTGGCACACCTACAGCACATGGCTCTGCCTACAGCCATCAGTTTAGAAGGCTTTTTGTTGAAAAGATAAGAATCAAATGTCTAAATATAATGCATCCATTGTTATTCAGTGAATGAGGAATATATTTTCCAGATCTTGTGATTTAAGGAGACTTAGTGGTCTCGTTGTTCAGTGTAACAATCCAGTTACTCACAGGGCAGTGGCCCTTGCTGTGAGTGAATTATCATTTTTATCACAGTATGAAAGATTTTCAGTGAAGTGCTTTCTGTGTTCTCTGCTGTTGTGGAGGTCATTTTAAAATTGATAACCTTTTTGTCATCAGTACAGGGGCATAATGTCAAAACAATTAGAAATACTTTTTCATTCTCTTAAAAAACTTAGAAATCAATTAATTCAAAAGAGGCTGATTGAAGGCAAGAATAATGAAGTTAACATTCATTTGAAGTAAACAAATTAAAAGCCTTTGACCAGTATGTAATATGAATGTTGATCAATAATCTGGAAGACAACTAAATAAATGAACTGTTTCCACAATAACAGCCAAGGGAAGCTGGATGTGTCTTAGGTATGAAAGAAGACTCTTGGATAGGAAATATGTGTTTAACTTCATCATGCTTGATAAAAACCTTTGCAGTACAGCTAAATAGGTTTGACTTTCGTTCTTCTTCTTCTAGTCTGTGTTTCATTTATGTAGAACACAGATGGAAAGCTTTGTTACTGTACTCTAGTTCAGTAATCAACACCTCCCTCGTGTAAGTTAAACCTCCAGCAGGTATGGTTGGTGAGTTTAATGCCCTCACTAGGCCAGATTTTGTCCTCCAAACCTGAATTCATGAAGGCATCCCTCCTTTTTTAGGTTTTTTTTTAGCTGCTGTGGAACTGCTTTTGCAAGGTAGTTTCCCAAAGTGCTACCTTAATTTGTTATGTTTTAATTTGTTATGTGGAAAATATGGGCTTTGTTTTTATATGATAGATAGTGGATTCTTTTTCAGGCAGCCCATGTATGTGTTTTACTGCCGTTCTCTTTTCCATATGCTGTCAGTGTCTTTTCTCCAGGGTAGTTTGGCCATACTGGCTTTGTGTCCAGTTTGTCTGGCTTGTCTTCCAGCTGTTCAAGTACTTTTTTTTATGGTCTGTTTAATGGCTGCTCAGTTGCCTTGAGTTAGCAGATTTGAACATTGGCTAAATATTTGAGAAGAAAACAGCTTGCCAAGGAGAGGAAAACCAGATTTTTACTAAGGAAACTGTAGGAGGTACATTTAATATTTTATTTTTTACTAGCATATTGATTGAAGAAGAGTCTGCCAGTAGCTTTGTGCTCTTGATTTGGCTTCAAGCCTCTTCAAAAAGCAGAGATTCTGTTCACTTTTTGGTTATCTTGTGGCCTGGCTAACCATGGATATGCATTAGGTGCATCCGTGTGTATATTCCAAGGAAACAGATTGCACAACCAGTAAAATGAAGACGTGGAGACTGATTTCCTCTAAGGCTAGGCAGCATGAACCAAGGCTAGCAAAGTCTGCCTGCACACCCAGGTTCAGTGCAGCTCCTGCAGCACAGTCTGTTTAGCCAGGTCAGTTCTCTGGCCTACTGTAAATACATATTTTGACCTTTTTTGCACATCTTGGGCTTTTTTCTATCTGCTTCTGGAAGCCCAAGGACAGTGCTAAATGTTTGTTCACAAAAATAAGAGCCAAAAAGAGTTCCTGACACCTGCATTCTGGAGCAGTCTTGTGAGCCACTCTTCTGCAAGGTGACAGGGGATCTGAAAGAGCAGGTTATAATCACTGCCTGCAAGATGGTTAGGCAGGGAATAACTGGATTCCTTGTGGAGTCTCCTTAAGCAAAGCCCTTTGTAATGGGATTGTTCACACTATTACATAAAGGGTGTGTTTCTTTTGTTTGTGTGGTTTGCCAGGTGAAAAGAAGCTAACGATTTAAGCAGGAACTACTTTGTCAGATGCCATAGGAAGACACCCAGCAGTTTCAGATGGTTTCATTTGCTGGCTGGTATTTACAGGACAGTAATCATTTATTTCCTTTGTATTATTTTATTTACCAGCCCTGTTGAGTTCTGCAGCTGGGTTTGGTGGTGGTGGGTGGTAGCAAGAGTGGAACAGTGCTGGAGCACTGGGAGCAAGAATTATGAATGGGTAAAAAAGCCCAGAGGACCAACAGGTCCAATAAAAAAAAAAAAAGAGCTTCAGAAGCAGATAGCATCCTAAAGACAAAATGGGTATCTAAAGTAAAATAGTAAAATAGTGTCTAGACTGTATTACAAAGCAATCATGTGAATACCAGAACTAATTAGGCCTGGTTTTCAATAGGCTCTTCTCTCATCCTTGTTTTGGCATTTCCCTTAAGAAGCCAGACTTCAGTCATTCTTTGTCCTGTTGTTGACACTAAACTACCTCAGTTAAACAGGCTGGTTTGATCCCTTCAGTCCCCAGAGCTGAGAGGTCCAAGGAGAAGACCTAACAGTGCTGAGTTTATTTAGCCCTGCTGGAGCTGTTAGGGCTGTAATCCTGGATTCAAAAGAAGGATAAACAACCCTTGAGGGGGTTGGAGGCTTTAGGTCTGTCACTTCTGCTGGACCTCTTGGTCAGGCTAGAGAAATGTCAGAGATGCCACTGAAGAGGAATATTTAGTGCTAAAGGCTTAAGGGTTGTGTTAATCCTCTTCAGAAGGAGCTTTCTCCTTTCTGCTGAGGGCCATCTTGGAGGTGTCTGTAAGTGTTCCACGTGCTTTGTAACCATCCCAGCTCCCTGCAGACCAGGAGGGAAGCACAGGCATTCCAGGATGGCTGTGTGGGGGCAGGAGGAGAGTACCACAGAGTAAGGAAGGCAGAGAGGGATGCCTGGAGGCTGTCACCTACCTAAACATTGGCTGGTTGTGTATTATCACTGAAAATGAGCACAGCTGCCTAATCTGTTTGCTGTGCTTTTTTACTCTGTTTTTGCCTGGTGTGTCTGTAGGACAATGAATGACATGAGTTTGGACTGCTTGTGGTGGGGGTGGCACAGTTTGGGGGGTGGCTTTAGGGAGGAAACCTTCCAGTTTGGGATCTGGGCTGACATACTGTGCTAGCAGTTTTGCATGGTAATAGTTGTGCATGTGTGTATCTTATTTCCAAATCTTGACGCCGTGCAGATGACAGGGCTTTGGACTGAAGGATCTAGTTCTCCACCTGACTGCTGTCATATTTGTATGGTTTTCATTTTGTTTCTAAACATGATGGAATCTTTATTGGGAATGTTCAAGGAGCCTCTGAAAGTAATGAGGGCTGTTAAATATGCTCAGGCAAATATGAACACGCTGGGGCCAATATTTACCAAGCTAAGTTTGCATGCTTGAATTGTATAAATTAATGGCATGGCCCAGAGTGTACATCTGCAGATATATAGCTTTCATCTCATACAGTAATAATAAATGCTACCATTTTCTGCACTCTGTGCATCAGTACAGGTAAATTGAACTCCGTATTTGAGTCAAAATGTGTATTTGTGACTTTAAAAAAATGTGCTTAGACAATATGATGTACTTCTTGCTTGACCCTGTTACCACCATTAAAAATAAACATTTGAATTTGTTTTGATGAAGACCTCAATTTATTGTGTGGCACTTTATGAAAAAAAAATGTGGACCTAATCTAGAACACACACAAAAATACAATCACTATGAGTAAAGGTTTTTTATTGTGCTCAAAATCTAGCTGGATAGAGATGGTGATAAATAGGAAAGACTTTATTACGAGTGCTTGTGCTTTACCTACCCTGGTACATTTGTCATCTCTTGAGCCGGAGACTGCCTCATGAGCTTCAGAGTCAGGAGAGCAGACTTGAAAAGAGCTTACAGACTGGCTTTTTTCATTCTTAAATGAAAAACAAAAACAAAAGCCTCCTGCTGAATTAAAATTAAACATACTCCATCTCATATTCTGTCTGAGCCCGCAGGCAGATACTTTTATTTTGCTACTTGTCTAGTCTTGTATGTACTTTGTTTCAGAATTTATCTGAAGCCAGTAGGAGTCTGGCATTATTATTTGTGGAGTTCTTCTAGGTGCAACTTCTGATTTTCTGGATCAAGCTTTATTGTTGGACTTAAGAATTTCAGCCTTCTTACATATCAGGTATTTTTAGAAAAAAAAGGCCACAGACTTCAAATATTTCTCAATTGTGGTTTAATAAGATACATATACATGTGAAAACTATGGGGAGATTTTATTTTTTTTAAATCTTGTCTAGCAATATGCTTTTAGAATTGAGGAATGGAGCTCCTTAGCATTTTCCCATAAGGCAGCATTGTACTAGAAAGTCTTTTTTCCTAGTTTTTCTGCGTTTGTTAATCTGAAAATAAAAATTCCGGTATTGCAGTTTTTGTTCTAAAAACAAAGAGTGAGCATTGTTTGCAAGGTACAATACAGAGGAAGCCTGATTGTGCGGGAGGGAGAGTTGCCAAAGCAGTATTACTGTGTTACCTCAGGCCTCAGGAGGAAAGTGAAACAACATCCTGAAGTGCATCCATTCTAATTGCCACACTTAGTGCTGACGGCTCAATAGCTAATGAAAAAATCTTATTAACCAAGAAGCGGGATGTTATACCCTGTGAAAACCCTGCTAAAAACCCTCGTGCAAAAGGAGAGGGCTGCAGGTGCTGTCATGAGATGAGGTGCTAGTTACAGCACCTCAGGGCTTGTGTGCCCTGTTGCAGGGTTTCTCTGCAAGCTCTTGTGTTCTTCCTTTCAGAAGCCACAATCCATGCAGGATCTCTGCCCCTCCTGGGTCCTCACCAAATCCAGAAATCAGGTGCTTCCCTGAGGGCACCCTCAGAGACTGCTCCTCATCCTTCTTCTCTAGTGCACGTGCAGGGGGCATCTTCCTCCAGCCACCTTTAGGATTTTGGGGATTTCTGTATGCTGTCCAGGCCCTGTGTCCTAAAGCAAATGGGCCTGTGGGTCAGGAGGAGAAGGGGAGGTGTTCATGGAGAAGTGCGGTTTTCCAGCTGCCCACGTGAGCTGCCTTCTGCTGTTCTGGAACACCCTGCTGAAACAGGGACTGGCAAAGGATCCTCCTTGGTTCACAATGTGTTTGTTTGAGTGCTGGGGAAGAAAGTGTTGGCCATGCTTGTCATATAAATACTGCAAAATGAGGGTGGCTCAATAAAATCCCTGCAAATTTTAGAGAAGAGCATGTGGTCAACGAGTTTGTTCTCCAGCGTGGTGTCTCTCAGTAGTAAACCTCCAGTCAGGAAATGGAGGACGTTGCTTTGTGATAACAGGAAGATTGCTCAAGTGTCTACTTAACAGAATAGATGTTTTCTAATACTGATTTTTTTTTCTTCATCTAAAACGCTGTAGATTTATTTAGCACAACAAAAAAAATTGAACTTGTACGGCTTGATGCTGTAGCTGGATTCTGCATTACAGAACTTAATTGTCGTGATGGGGCAGAGGTGGGAATATAATTGGTATTTCTGGCAAGTTTTAGTTAATGCATGCATCATGTGTGTTATGGAAGCATTGCCTTTTAAAAAAGAAGTCAGTATTATAATGCTGTTCAGTCCTCTGGTTGGAGAATATTTAAACTGGCCTTTTTGCAGGTAGCCATAAATTTCATCTTTGAAAATCAGTGAGAGCTGGAAATTGACCTCCCTTAGCTTTTTGAAAAATTCCAGCCTCCATTTTAAAAAGAACAAAACCCTTCCATCATATGAAGCCATGGAGAAGGGTGAGAAGATGGGGAAAAAAGAGAATGTATGGGGGCAGAGTCTGCAAGTGTGGATAACGTTAGCCTTTGATTTGTTCCCACAGGACTGTGGCATTCCAGAGGTGGAGTTCTGCCTGGCAGCTGGTAGTACAGAGGGACTTCCCATCTGCATACAGGGTGCAGTTGCCAATTTAGATGAACTGGATGTTGAGAAAAACCCTTACATAAGAGTCAGATCAGGAGTGTGAGTACTAAACCTTTTTAACAGCATTTTGCCAGCAGGTAGAAGAGTAATATCGAGGGATGAAACTCAGTCAGCAACATGAACAATATTTAGGGTTTTTTTCTAGAAATCAGTAAACATACATTTCATATTCCCAGCCCTACATGTCAGCATTGTGCTCTGTGGGCTCCTTGTTGCTGGCAGAAGTCTTCAGTAATTCCATATTTGAGTAGCTTTATAAATAGAGGAAGCAACTCAGCTATAATTAGCCTTTATTTCATTGGAGAATAGATAACTCTCCCAAGTTACCCTCCCTGGTATAACCATAACACTGTGGCTGAATACCAGAAAATGAGTGTTACATCATCCAGGCATTTCTCAAGCTACAGCCGTATCCTGACATTCTGGAGGGAGGTGATGCAGAATGACACAGGCCCCTGGGTAGCACAGAACTTCCTGTATTGAGCAGAATGGGCTGTTGTTCCCTGGGCCAAAACCTCACAGTTCCTGAAATCTGGGAGTTGTGTGCCTCTTCCCATAAATAATTGCTGAATGACATTAGCTCTTCTGTTACAAGAGCCTTGCCTTTCCACATGAGCCAAATCTTCCTTCCCACAATCTCACAATGTGTCTGTGAAGCTTGTGGTGGTGAAGGAGTTAAAAATAGAATCCTGTCTTAGTTTAAACAAAACTTGGTAGTTTTAAGAAAATCACTTTCCATATGGTCCCATGCCTCTTCCTCCATTCCTTGTGTGGTCTCCTCAACCTGTGTCCAGCTTCTACATTCAGCTTTCTTTTTGATTTAAAACAGTCTGAAGGACTCCCAGCATTTTTAATCCTCCTGTCAAAATTACGATAGCTTTCCAAAGGATTGTTGTAAATAATCCTACTTTAATAACTCCCACTGGAAAAATGACATGGGATTGATGTAAGAAGCCTTTTAATTCATAAGGTGATAACCTTAGATAAAATTCAATGCAAATGTCTCATCCTCAGTACTGACATTTTTTTGTATACTCATAGAGAAGCAAGCTGGCTTTTCAGATAAATGAACAAATTGGTAATTTTCTTCACTTTTGTTCATATTTAGCTTGGACTAAGAAAAAGCATCTGAGATCTTCCTAGCAGTGATGTTGCCAGCATATTTAAATACAACTTTGTTTTGATGTGCTGTCTAAAACATTATCTAGCTCTATGAGTACAAAAAGGAAAATAATTTTAATAAGATCTTTGTATTTGGAATCTAATTAATGTACTTATTAAATCATTTATCCTTACTTTTCTAGCTGGCTTGCTTATTCAGACTTGAATTACAAGGGAGAGATGACAGTTTTGGAAGAATGTGATTCACCACCTGAAATTCCTTCAGCAGATGTAAAGTCTCTGCGTCCCTTAAGAATGGTGAGGACTTCACAGTTCCCTGATGAGTTGTGTGCCTTCCTTTTTTTTATTATTGCTTCCCCAAAGGTTTTGACCTGAACACAGCTTGGGCTCTGGTGTTCATTCTGTGTGTTTGCTTTGGTCACTGTGACTTGTTGGGATTCTGCATCCCCCAGCCTCTTCCTGGGAAACTGCTGTTGTTGGGAGGAGGTCAGATTAGACAGAAGAGCTCTTCATTTTATTGCATCCAACCTAATAGCTGTCTCTTTAGTCACTCAAGTGAGGTCAGTCTCTTATTCCCTCACAGAGCATCACTCACATTTCTAGAGAAGATGCATGTGTTGTATTTGCTCTTTGACCATAAACAAGAATATGTTAGATTCTATTCTCTCTCTGTCCTGCTTTCTCTCTCTTCTAGTGTTGCACCATTTGTGCTTTAGAAATTTGAAATGCATACAACAAAACTTTAAAAGTTCATTTTAAAAACTGGTCAGTATCAATTAGTTAAAAAACATGCAATAAATATCTACTTTAGATTTCTGGACCATGAAGGGATATTTTTTAATTGCTTGCCATCTTAGAAGTTCGTCAGTGCACTGATTTGTTTGTAGGTCAGGTTTATAGTGTGCCTGGCCTTTTGAAGTCTATGGCCAGCACTGAAAGTGGTGAATATAATTGCAAAGTGCTGTGATAGTACTATAAAACACATGTCAGAGTGGAACTTCAAGTTTAATATAAATAACTATTTTCTCCCCCATCTCTTTTTAGGGTGGACTAAAGGTGCAAATGCCAATGAATGTCAAGGTAAGCACAGAGTGCATTGAGAATAAAATACAAGCATGTTGTGGATATGAAATCTTTATGCAAGCTGCTTTCCTTTTGTTTGGTGTGTGAGCCTTGATAACTATTCAGTGCTTGCTGCTGAAGAAAAAATTCCCTAATGCTGTCAAGTTCACTTCGTGTTTGATGAGGTGTAAAAGTACCAGTAGTTTGTTTTTCACATATAAGGAGAATGTGAATTTGCTATGAAGTGAGTTTTTCTGACTTGACACATTAGTCACTATAATGATAAAGGGGTTGGGGGAGATCTTCCCATTTAACATTCCAAGTTTAAAAAGAAAAGGAGAGGGAAGGGAGGAAGAGGACAGGAGTAGAACCCTTCCATCCTATCCACTCTTCCAGTACAAGAGTTGTGAGTGAGACCAGGATCCTTCTGTGATCTGAGGAGCTGAAAGCTGATCCAGAGCTATCGCTCCTTTTTCCTCCTTCTATAAAAAAGTTAACACTTTAGGTAACTTCTAATGATACAAATGCATGCACGGATTGGGTGGTTTTCTGATAAATGCTGCAACAGATGTAAATATTGTCAATAGCTGATTGTGTGATTCAGCAGATGAGGAACTTGAAGTGGCTGTTAACTGCACTCATGGAAATAACTTGAGCAAAGTACAGGGAGAGGCTTCTTGTCTGCTTTTAAAGGATTAAGCTCAACATCATGTTTGTTCTCTAGATAATAATATATGAGAAAACCCACTTTGGAGGACGGTCCAAAGAGTTTTCAGAAAACATCACTTCTGTTCCAGCACTCTTTGGTAGTGAGGAGGAGTTTGAGGAAATTGGATCACTGCGTGTAATTGGTGGAGTGTGAGTATATTTCACTTTCATATTTATTTATTTTAAAATAGAGAAGCGTAGTTAAATGCTTAGAAGTGCTAACTAAGGGATGATTGGAGTCTTCCACAGGTGAAATATTTTGAAAAGAAGGGATTGTATATTTCTTTTATTATCAGCTCTTCAATTATCAGCCTTCCAAGCTAAATGTGTGAAAGGTGTGGAGGCAGTGTTTGCCATTTGGATGCCAATAAATTAGGCCACTTTGTTCACACAGAGCTTTAATTTGTATTGCTTTATACTTCTGATAGTCACTGCTTAATTTGCTGCCATGACCTTGGGGAGGTGTGGTCAGTCTTCAGTTTGACATTTTGATACCTCTGAAACCTACAATCTGTTTTATTGTCTTAATGGTTTTCCTCTGCCAGCTGTTGCATGTTACCTGGCATTGGGAACGTGCTGTTATTTTCATTCATTGAGGCACTGGAGGGATTCTGTGTTGCCCTGCCCCTCCCTGTGTCACACACACAGGGCTGTGTCACACCTGTGTCACAGGTGGATGCTCTGAGGCAAACTCAGCATCAGCCACCAGCCCCTGGTGTTGTTCTTTCACCCTCTCCCAACAGGACAGGGCTGTCTGAGAGCAGGCAAGGTGGTTGCTTCTGCCAAAGACTTCAGTAATAAAACAGTTCTCAGAAAATCTTGCTTTCCTTTCCTAAGGGATTTTCCACTTCAGCATAAAAATGGAATAACATACATCCTTTCAGGCTGTTGTCAGAATTTTACAAGCACTAAATTCAAAGCAAACTTAATTGTTAATCCTCACGTAATCTATTCATAAGTGCACTGTGTGTTCGCTATCTGAGAAGCCTCAGATTATTAAAAATCATTGTTCTGTCTGTTGTGGCAGCTTTTATTTTTAGTGCTGTGGTAACCTAAACAGCTGAGTTAATGTAAACCAAATGGTACTAAAAGTAAAGCTGTCCCTGCCTGCCAAATTTCACTGCCAACAGAATTTGTACAGCAGTTCTGATATTTACAAGGGAGCTTTAATGAAAGAAATGCTTGCAAGAAAAAAGGAGGGGGAAACACTTTTTTAAATTGACATCAATTAGAGATTTGAAGTTGATATGGAAACACCTTCTTTTAACTGAGCTTTATCTGTTTATTCAAAATACTTGGAAATTTCTGTTTGTTTACTGCTAAAACATATTCTGTATGCAGTATGTTTTATACCTTCAATTTGCTTGTCTGTTTATATGTATATGTTTTTAGATTAAAGCAAAAAAAAAAATACAAGCAGGTGAAATCTTGTTCTGCTGAAATCTGTTAGTTTTGTCACCAGCTCCAGCAAGGGTAGGGTCTCATCATTTATTAGCGCTCTGAAGAGATGCACTGCTTGATTTTTTATCACTGAAAGTTTTGGCATCTAGCTGCATCCTGGGCTCTGTGATACCAAATATTGCTGTTGGGAGTGTGGCTGGCTGAGAGGAGGTACACGGAGAAGCATTACATAAATCAACTATTGTTGGATGAAGAATCACATGACAGGATTTTGATCCACAAAGAACACTTCATGGGTGCCTGCTGTGATGCCAAACAAGCATTGCTTTGTTCATTGGCTGGGTTGGTGATACTCATTTTAGTGGTTTTGGGGTGTTCTCTTCTCCCTGTATTTGTTAGAGAAAATCACGTGTGCAGTTGTTTTGCCTTTACTGACTTCTCTTTTTTTGTTGTTGTTGTTGTGGGGCTGCCACAGATGGGTTGCCTATGATAAGGAACGCTACAAAGGCCGTCAGTTCTTGCTGGAGGAGGGAGATTATGAGGACAGACACTCCTGGGGGGGAGCTGACAGTGCCCTGCTGTCCTTCCGCTTCCTTCAGGCCGTGAGTACTCACATGGATTTCATACAAATCATGCACGGCTCTGTCCATAAAGAGCAAAGTTATTCTCTGTACATGCTCCAGCTGCCTTGGGTCTGGCCATTCCAGCTTTTGCCCGTGTCCATCCTCGTTCTTTTTCCTACTGGCTGAAATCTAGACTGCACTAAGAAAGAAGCAGGTTCCAAACAGTCTTTGTGAAGTTCGTACAAAAATTGTATCATGCAGAATTCCTTGTCCACCTGCCAGGTTTTTCAAGTACCTCAGTCCTGCACCTCGAGCTATTTGAATCTCTCTCAAATGGAATTTTCTTAAAAGTGTAACGTGCCTGAGTGTACAGAGTAGTTCTTGATTAAAACAAAAATAGCTTTTCAATGCAGCAGCTGTTGCAAGCCTTAAAACAGCATTACCCTCTGTCTGTGATTTTTCTGCCAGAAAATGTTGGCAGCAAAAATAATCATGGTAAAAAAAAAAAAAATCCTTGCTACTAAAATATGTTTAGTGGAGGCAAGGATGAAACAATAATAAAAACTATTTGTAAGAGTCCACTATTGGAAGCAAAGTTAGACTTTTTAGCAAAGAGGAAACATGGGATTAGAACTTCTTTATCATTTCCTTTGTTTTGGTTTGGGTTTTTTGTTTGTTTGCATAAGGGTTTAAAGGTTTTTTTTAATTGTAAAGGCAACTCTGTGAGCATTAAATACAGCTGCAAAGAGTAAGTTCTTCTGAGACTAAGATCGTTCACTCTGATACTACTCAGTTTTGTATACTCACATTACTCATCTCATCCGAGGAGATGTGATATTCCTGAGCCAGGAATTTTGTGGAAATTGAAGATAGGCATTTAAAGCAAACTCACTGTCTCAACAATCTTTTTTTAAAAAAAAAAACCCAGAAAGTTAGTGTGAGCCCAAGAAGGCCATACTTAAATTCACAATTTGCAGGTTTGCTTTTCATGACAGGCACCTAGCAAACGCTGTATTTATAATCAGAATCTATCAAAATAAAGATAGGAAAATGAATGGCACACGAGAAAAATACCCTTCTCTAAATAATTTATTTTTAGGTTTCTGAGAAGAAAGTAGGTAGGAGATTTCTTCAGATCCCTCGTTTTGAATGTGCAGAATCCTATTCAATTACAGAATAATCTTAGTTTTTTCTCTTTTCCAGCTGTATGTAGGATACTTGAGCAACTTAAATTTATCTTTTTAGATTTTCCTCTTGGCAAAGAACTTAAATACAATTCAAAATCGTGCATGTGGGTAGCAAGAATGACCTTCCATGTCATGTGTTTAATTTAACTTGCACCTAGAGCTGTCAGAAGGCTCAAGTCTTTAACATTTTTAAAACGTATCATTCACAGTAGTGTATCAACATATATCAGTCCACTTGGCTTATAAATATGTATAAATATTTACCTATTGATAACAGAAGTGAAAAGGAATAATTCCCCTCAATTTGTTGCATAACTGAAGGCAACCAGCTGCTTGCCAATGAGATGAGTAATGGCCCTGGCATTGTGTTGTTTGGCTGGACCAGCAGATTGCCTCCCTCTCAGCCCTGTGCAGTGCTCAGCCTGGCCATATGCTGCCTTTGTGACTTTGTGTACCATACTTCAGGGCAGGATTTTAAAAATATTTTAGTACCAAACGTTCCGTTTCGAGGGGGAGCTGGGCAAAAATCCAGACTCTTGTGAGCTTGAGGCTCCTCACTGCGCAGCAAATGTCCTGGCACTTCTCCCTAAGCTCAGGAATTCTGTCACGGGAAGCAAGGTAAAAGTTGCAATGGTCTCAGAATCCACAGGGACATTGTTGCACGTCCCCCCTCCCCAGCACACCTGTGGCCACACTGTGGCTCTCAGCTTTTGGCTGGCTTGAATATTCCTGCAGTGAACAGCCACAAGGATTAATAGAGGGTTCAGGGAGGGTTTGGAAGCAGAGATAAGAGCTTGTGGAATTGTTTTTTCCAGCTGCTGCCAGCTCCCTGTCAGCATCTGTGTTGAACACACCTGAGTCAAATGCACAGGCTGCTCCTGAGGGCAGGCAGCGGTCTGGACTGTGAGCTGCTTTGGGGACAGTGGCATTTGCTTCTTTCCTGCAGTGTCAAATGCCTTTCAAGCTGGGGTTTGCCCATGACTCATGAAAGAGCAAAGTTTCTGAGTGTGGGGCCTTCAGAGCTTTCCCACTAATGTTTTCAAGTTTAGAATGATCTGCCTTGGTTGGAAACTCTTTTTTTAAAAAGGTTTTTTTTTGAAGTTGCTGGTTGTAAGAGAAGTTGTAATGGACGTTCAGGCAGGAAAGAATGATGGCTGAATTTGAAAGATGTTTTAAATTTAATTACAACGGTGGATATGTTTCAGAGTTTTAAACTTAGTTAAGGAAATTATGTGTAAATTCGATCTAAAATGATTTTTTGGGTACTCTTAAAACACTCCTAAAATAAAGCTTTAGGACTGTTAAGAGTAGCTGGTTTTCATTTGTACTAGTTTGGTTGTTCTTTCCTTAATTTTTTTTCCCTAAAAAGTGCTCTGAAGCTGCAGTTGTTCATGATGATTTTTCCAGACCTGGAACTTTAATTTCTAGTGTATACCTGAAATAGTAGCAACAGGTTAACAGTTCAAATAAATGAAGGAAGGAAGTGGTCAGCACAGTAAGAAAACCAGTTTTACTACAGAATTTGTTCCCTCACCTTTTACTGTCCTGTAAACAGTGCAGAGAAGTTGAGCCACATCGAGTGTTTGTTCTAAAATTGGTTTCCATTATTCATTGTGATTGTATCCTGTAGAAAGACATGGTGTCCTCCAAAGAGCCTGTTTGATCAGGCTCACCTGCCCAAATTAATCTGGCTGCATGCATGCTTTGGCCTTGATTTCTGAGTCATTTTTGATTGTCAGAAATGTTTGTTTCCTCAGTGTTTAGTGTAATAATACCCATGGTGGAGTCCTCATATGTTTGTGAGTCTCTTTCAACCACATTATTTGCTTGACAGCAGTTGTTTCTTGTTTGCAAGACTTACTTCGTTTCAATTTATAACACTACTGAATGACTAAGAAACAGTGAAATTGAGTCAAAGGAGTGAAGTGAATGGATTGTTGTTTTCTGTTTTCCCGAGCAGCGACTGAACTATGTGCTTAAAATTGCTAAGTGGTTAAAAAGCTGAAGATTTGAAATCCAAATTCAAACAACCTGAAGCTGTGCAAGTAATCTGGCCAAGAAACTAAGCTGGCTGAAAGCACAAAGCAGTATCACACAGCTATGTAAGAGAGAATGTGACAGTGTTAAGCAGGACTTATTTATAGCTATACTAGATGTATCCAAAAAGTACAAACCCCTTGTGATCTTGGAAAGGTGATCTTGCCCAGGCTTTTCCTCTCCATAATTATTGCCATGTTGCTGCAAAAGGATGAGGAAGGAGAAGTTTAGTAAGAAACTATAGTCGTGGTTGTGCTTGGAGTAGTTATTTGTGAGGCTTTTGGAAGATCAATGCTAAAGTCTTTTTTTAACTCTTCACCTTCCCACACAGGCATCTTTGCACCCTGAGCCATCCTCAAAGAGGAAAGGATGGTGCTCAGGGGCAGCAGGCTCTTCCTCTCTCCAGTGCAGACCCCTGAAGGCCATGTCAGATTGTCAGGCTTCCAGTTATTCCAGAACTTCAATGCCAAAGTATCTCATAAAGATCCACACCAGGGAGCCAAGTCCCTTCGCAGCTCTATAAAATGCTGTCTCTTTCTGGCTCCAGCTCTTCCCCAAAATGTTTTATGTTGGGAAGAGTCACTGACCTGTGACAGTATTCTAACTCCTGTGCTGCCTCTTAGGATTTCATAGAGTCTTCAGTGGCACTTTTCCAGTCTGATGATGAAGATGGGAAAGCGTTGGACATCATCAATGAAGAAATCCCTGATTTAGAGCAGGCTGGATTTGGCCCCGAGACAAGGTCGATCCTTGTGAAGAGCGGCGTGTAAGTCTACTCAACTGCATGGGTGGGACTGTGAAACGTCTCTGTGCACATTTGGGTGCATCTTTTGACAGGCTGCACTCCACAGTGTACACATGGTAAAAACTTGGAGAAGAAAAGTGTTTATTTAAATTTCCTTGGGAAGTGGAAGGGAAATAATAGTTTTAGTTTTCCGTACCTCTCATGCCTACACCTTGATTTGCATCCGGGTGTTCTTGTTCACGGAAAAAGTTTGTGATGTCCCCCCAGAGGAGTCACATAGTTTCATGGCAGTAATACTGAAAGATATTTTAGATATATTAAGAACTGGTATAACTTTTGGGACAGGTAGAGCATGTCCAGAAAGGATGTGCTGCATTTGTAATAAAGTCAGATTTCTGGCACTGAAAATTAAAGTAATTTTTATAGAACTATAAAAACTAAAACATAAAAGGCATTAAGGGAAAAGAGCGCTGTGGAATCATGTGGGTTTCAGACATTTGAAAGTTGTTTTTTAAATGCAGTATTAATATTGTCATAACTACCCTAATAGTGATGGGGATCAGGAACTGTGAAGTGAGGACCCTGAACTACTTATGTAGGGATTGGTGATTAGTGTCTCATGAGGATTAGGTGCAAGAGTGAAAGGCTGAGGCTCAGTTTGGAGAGGAGGGATACAAACGAGAGCTGCAAAATCCTGAAGGTGGTAAGACAAGATTAATGCAGTTCCCAGAATCTTGCTTGACAACAGCTGGGAGAAGTGCTTTACAGAACAGGAGATTGTTTTAAAGCACATTTTGATGTGGGAAGGAAAAAAGCTTTTGCTACACCCGAAGCAGTGAGTTTCTGGAACTTGCTGCTGAAGGGGCTGTGGTAGCAGAGAGCACCAGGAAGTTAAAATAAGCATTAGATAAACTAACAGCAAACAGGCTGACCACTGGAAGATAAAAGTAGAATGGGTAAGGACATGCCCTGTTATATCCCTAATACAACAGTCCCAGTGCTGGGTGAGAGAGGAATGCACCACCAAAAGTGGGTGATTTAGTGGTGTCTAACTATGCCCCATCTGCTTTACTGTGCAGGGTTAGAGGGGCCCTCTAGCTGGGGGTTTCTTTCTTCTTTAAATGCAACAGGGAAAGCAGGATGGGAGAAGCTTGAACTGCCAACTGTTGCAGGCTTTTGCTTTCTCTCATCAAATCTTCCTCAGTTATTCTCTTTCTTGTTACACTGTTTTTCCGAAATCCAACTGGAAAAGCTGTAAGGAAGCCCTGTCTAGGGGGATGCCAAACAGGCAAAGATTCAATTAACAGAGATTCAAAGAGTTATCAGTTAAATGTCTTTCCTCTGAATTTCTGAGCAGGGCATCATCTCACAATGAATTTGATGGGAAGGCAAAATCTTGTGCTTGTCAAAGTAGGGAAAAGCAGAAAATCAAGTGTGTGACAGTTTTGTGCCTCTCATCAGGTTTAATGTTGCACTGTCTGCCAGGTGGACATTCTTTTGTGCTTGACTTGCTGTTACTGTCAAACTACTCAGAAAGACGTGATGTTTTCAGTTTAATTTTTGTGTCATTCTCCAGGTGGGTGGCATATCAGCAGAAATATTTCTGTGGAGAACAATATGTATTGGAGAAAGGAAAATACAAATGCTTCTGTGACTGGGGAGGATCTAGTAAAACCATCATGTCAATTCGACCTGTTAAGTTGGTGAGTTACCAGAATTTAAGGGAAAACCTTAAAAGAAATGAGACCTTTGGGGTTCAGAGTTTACCATAACACTTAAAAGGGAGAGCCCACATTATAACAACCTGTCTGTTTGCTTGGAAACAATTTAAAGACCCTCGTGGAAGGCATAATGAGTGTGTTCAGAATGGAGACTTAAATGGACACTGTGGATCTTTCTGTCTTTTGAGAAAATTGTCAGGGAAACTTCATAAGAAGGATTTTTTCCTTTGGCAGACTGCATACATGGAAAAATAGCCTGGCCTGGAAAGATTAATTTGCCTTAAAACATAGTAATTTATAATGCCTACTTGATAATGTATTTAAAAATATTTGAGAATTTATCTGGCCTGTGTTGTTACATAATAAAATTCTGTTGGGTTTTTTCTTTCTTACTTTTATGCTAAAATATTTGTACTAGATACAGTGAATAAAGACAGGAAGTATTTTTAATCCATAATTCAATCCAAGGTAGTGCCAACTCACCCAAACAGATTAGTGCCAGAACTGTCAAAACCCTAATGCAAAACAAAGACAATCTTCAGCCATAAGTATTAGATGATAAGTAATAAATTATTAATAAGTAACAAATTACAGGAATGCAAAAGGAGTACTTAACGTTATTTTGGAGAGCACATGTTGAGAGAGGTGTCTTCTGTTGGTTTCAATTATTTTTTTTCAAGAAACAGCCTCAAAAGTAAATGCAGAGACATTTACATGGACTCCAATGCATGTTATGGGAACTAATTAATGCTGATGCAAGTTCTCTGTGTGAAAGGCATTGAACAATCAGGCAGGTAATTGTGAGCTTACAGGCAGCTCATGGCAGAAATTGGGGAAGGGAATTGTGCCAAAAGCCTGGGAAGTTTTTTTTCCTCTGCTCCTGAGTTCACACTTTACAAATTTCAGGCAACTTGGCATGTCTCCTAGGAAATAATTTGTAATTAATGTTGGGGTTTTCTAATATGTATGTATGTGTTTGTTATTGCAGGAGCCCCTTGGGATGAATGAGCCTCCACATTTGGTATGTTGGCATTATGTAACAGTCTCTAGTACTAAACTGCACTTAATAATGAAATCAGGTAATGTTGAATGCCTTGCTTCAGATGATGTCTCAGTAATTTCAGGTGATACTTTGGTATTGTCACCTTGTTACAGCAAATCAGTGATGGAGGAAAGTGGTAGATGGATAAAAGTAAAGTCTGCAAAGGGTTCTGCTCTTTGCTTTTTTTCTGGATCATACCCTTTAGTATTCTGTCCCCAAAAATGCAAACAGTCCAATAAGTTTTGAGAGACTTTGGATCCCTATAGCTAATAATTTTCCTCTTCTTTCCCTCTTGTTCCTGGAAACTCACCCTCCCATCCATTCATGCTTCTCCTTATGGCAGATTTTCTTTCCATTATTTTGCTTTGCATCCAGTTTGTCACTCCTGTGTTTATGTGTGAGGTGAAGATGAAAATACAAACTGCAGGAAACTGAACTGCACATTTCAAACCTGCAGACGCATCAACACCTGGAGGTTGGGTTTTTTAGTTTTGGATGCTGGTAGTTCTGCTTTCCAAAGTCATACAGGCAGGTAGAGCTGCCCCTTATGATTCCCTTTTTGTTACAGTAACATCAGAGCTTAACTAGACACATCCTGATCGTGATAAATCTGTGATTAATCTATGATACATTCTGACAGTTTCCCTGAAAGTTGTGTCTAACTTGGTGATAACTTATTAAGAGAAAGTAGTCCCTGTAATTCACTCTTAGTCTCAAAAATTACTTCGTTAAGGGTCTTT
Source organism: Cyanoderma ruficeps (assembly GCA_008694505.1). Taxonomy (NCBI): domain Eukaryota; kingdom Metazoa; phylum Chordata; class Aves; order Passeriformes; family Timaliidae; genus Cyanoderma; species Cyanoderma ruficeps. The sequence continues at coordinate 2,107,452 of VZDJ01006092.1, forward strand.
AAGTTTGGTGCTTACCTTACAAGGTTATATTCCATTAATGGACCTTTGAGTTGTCTTTCTAAAACACAAACCTGCTCTGTGTTCATCACCACGTGTGCTCTGTGTCCCCTGCAATGTCCTGTCCCAGCAAGGCTCTCCCCCTGTCCAGCATGAGTTGTGTGGTTGATCTTTTTCTGTCTTGCTGCCATGGGTGATGATCTGAGTGATTTTATTGCTCTCTCTGACATGCTTTTAATTAAGCAAATTTGGGAAAGTTTATTATTTCAAGAAACATTGCTTAGTTTCAGACAAAAAGACATTTTAGAGCTCTGTGGTTCTGTTTCAGCAAACTGAAGTATTTTGTCATCTGGACACGATTTCTTTTCTTGCTTGGATGGGAAATGTTGTGCATTGTGTTACTTAGCAGGTGGACCACACCCTCCTTTTTCTCCAGTTCTACCATTTTATGATTAACCCAGGACTACAGGAAATGTTTCCTGTCTGAAGACATAATTGGTGTATTATTTTAGCCTTAAACACTGACTTCCTGCCCAACCTATTCACATGGCAGTTTGCACTCAAATCCAAAGACTTGCAAGTAGGTTCACCAGAGGGGCCTTGCTAAATGATACCAGATAAAATAACTGACTCAGGTAAAACTGGTGGGGTGTAAACAGTTCAAGATAATTTTATTTCCATCTCCAATTATTCTGTTTTCTTCAAGATCTCCCAGAATCTATTTTTTGAGTGTATTATTCCAGTGTTGCAGAGCCTTAAGATCAGTTCAAACCTTTTACAATAAATTGTGCTTTACAGGCTTTTTATTTCCAGAAATGTGAAAAAACCCGTGTGTGTGTGTGTATGCACAGACACCTTTAAATATTGGCATGTACTGGATTGTATTTTGCCTCATGTGGTCTTTTAATAACAGTCTTAACACAGCTTGTGAAAAAATTACTATCCTGACTTACACAATCCTGGTTTTCATAGGACTCTGCCTTGGGGCTAGGGAAGAAATAATATATTTCATATCACTACAGTTCTTATAGGAAGGGAAATATTTTGAGTAGTTTTTAATGGGAGAACATTTAATCACTTAGGATAAGTAAAAGACAGGCCCTTGGATAAATATCAAGAATTCATGTTCAGAGTAAAATAAAAGTTTTCTTCATGGAGACCAGTCTCTTAGTTTGGAACTTCTAAGTGTGGTAACACCCTGATGTTTGACCCTTGAATGAGTCATTTATTGGTTGTTTTGAATGATTGTACATTCTCCCACTTTTACTAAGCATAGGTCTGAACTAAGGGAACTGCTTACACTGTCTATAAGACTGTCTTTTTTTTCATTTCTGTTCTTATCAGAAATTGAGAAGCAGCAAATTTTTCTTGAATCTCTCAATAACTCCCCTGACCTTTTCTGCCTGCCGAGCTTCTTAATAAACCAAGTACACAGAGTGTAAGAAATCACCAACTCTGCAAAGCCGTTCATTTCGTTTATTAACATAAAGCTTTGCCCAGCCTGAACAAAGCCTCTTTTAACATCAGGTGACTTGTATAGATGATTTAGGAAGCAGAGATAATTGCTGTGCAACCCTGCCTATTTGTACTTTAATATTCTATCCGTTGGATTTTTGGGAAGTGAAACCTCACACAGTAATGTCAGACCCTGACAAAGTGGAGATGGCTGCAGTTGGAGAGTAATTGCAGTGTTTGCACTGAGGAATCGCTGCTCCACCCCAGTTTTTGTTGAGTTAAGACCCTCATTCATTACCAGATAAATTCTGTGTTAAAATGAGTCGTGAATCTTTTTGAAAAGCCTTGCATAGTACGTGCCCTGTGAAAGTAAAGGCAGTGTGTGTATGTCTATATATATTCCCTTTTGTGAAGAGCTTGGAGATGAGTGGGTAGAAAATACAGTGTAGTTACAGCTTAAATAGGTGCTTTGTGACATAACAGTGCAGTTGTATTTACAGAAAAGTCAGGTACACTTTATTCATTTCATGGTAACTGATCCGTGCTCTCCAGTTAGCTCTCATAGCCTGCAAGGCCAGCTCAAGCCTTTCTTGTGCTTTCTAACAGGAAACATTCATTTCTTTTAAAAACATAGACTGAACTTTTCCATAAAATCATTTGCTGACACTTGTGTTTGGCCTTCTCACTCTGTGCTGGCAAAAGCACTTGATTTCTTTTCTTTGGCAGGAAGCTTGGCCAATTTGAGGCATGAAGGGGGAAGTAGCTCTCGCAGCAGCCATGGTGTTCTTCTTCCATTACAGAATATGAGCTCTTCTCTTGATACACTTAAATTTTTCATTCTTTTCCAGCCTCTCTGTCAGGCTTTCAAATGAAATCCATCTCAGTTACACAGGGGCGGCCCAAGGGTACAGAATTCTGGGTGTCCTTGCTATAGATCGTAGCCTACATCATAACAGGGTTCCTTTTTGTTTTGGTGAGGGCTTTAGGGGTTTTTTGTGTGTGTTTTTTTGGTTTAGGTTTGTTTTGGGTTTTTTTTGGGGGCGATGAGTTTGTTCATTCGGGCTTTTTATTTATTTGTTTGGGTGAGGTTGGTTTTTTGAGAGGTTGATTGGTTTTTGTCCGTTTGGTTTTTTCTACTTGACTTTTATTGCAACATTTTGAGTCTTCTTGCTTTTCTGGGATGAACTGATCACATCTTACTGGTGGGGTGTGGCTCAGTGTGACTTGCAGTTCTTTACCATGACATACAAAAGCAGCTTGGCTGAACTTCAGAGGCCCCCAGATCCCTCAGAAATCCTCCTGCTAGCTCTGAAATGAAAAGCCACCTGCAACCACTGTGATCACAGAAGATTTCAGGGCACTTTGTCACTAGCAGCTCTGTATCTTTTGACCAGCATTCCCCCATCCTGCTTTGAGCACTGGATTGCTGAGCTGTGGTGAGGGTTAAGCTGGAGTTCAGGGGGACTTTGGGTGGATGATGACAGCCTTGAGTCCTGCTCCTCTCATTTTTGCCTGGGCCCCCTCCTGCTGCAGTTGAACTTACACTTGATAACTCTGCCTGCCTTAGCATCACTGAGAAGCCTCCTGTGCCAGGCCAGATATGACAAAATACTTGATATTTCTAAAAATATCTTGATTTCTAAAAATAAAGCAGCAGTAGAAAATGTAAAATGTTCTTTGAATGACAATTCATTCAATTAATTGTATCTTTGTGAATTGGATGGGTTCTCTGAGAGTACAGCTTTCTCTGTTTACATTAATGATAATGCCTTCATTTTCCTTCTAGTCATTGTTTTTGTTTTGTTTTGTTCTTGTAGCTCAAAGCTTTCAGTAATACACATTTCCAAGGAGCATGTGTAGATTTCACAGCAGAAGTTTCTGATTTTACATCATTCATACCATGTTCTTTTAAGGTTCTCCGGGGATGGTAAGTGTCTGTTGTTTTACATGCCATCATTTTCAGTATTATGAATTTATTTTTTTTTTAAATGTTACAAAATTTCAGACAGCTGAAAGCACATAACACATGCCCATCATCTTCCATCATGTCTTAGACCCTTTGTCCTGCAAGGCATCTCAATAACTCTCATCCTGTCCTTCGTTTGGGTACTGTGTATGCATTTTGCTCTCCCTGGGGAAGGTTTGCACAGTTACCAGGACTCTTTTTTTAACTCCAGTTAGAATTTATTCCAGATTTGGAGAACTTTGGTACAGTGGAAGTGTCTGAATTCCACTCAACATCATTTGACTCTGGAACTGAGGTTTCTGTACCACTCAGTTTGATTTGGTTGCTTTCCTGCATAACCTTTCAAGTTACCTTACTTTAAGCTTGACAAGAATGAAGGAAATTTTTTCATTCCTTTTGACCATAGCAAGTATGAGATCTTGAAAAAACTGTAATACTGTAAATAAGCAGCTAGAGCAGCTTATCTTTTTTTGTTCCATTATTCTTGCAGTTGGCTCCTGTGTTACAAAGGGGAAACCACTGACAATCACTGTGTGCTGGAAGAAGGCCTTTATGTTGACCTCAGTTCCTGTGGCTGCCCGACTGCTACAATCAAATCCCTCAAGCCTATTCAATATGTAAGACTTTATTTGGGGGAAAAAAAAAAAAAGAAATAACATTTGGGAACTCTTTTCCTTGTCAGATGTCTGAAGCGAGTATTTGCCCTGAACATATTCCCAGTTAGGGAAAAGAGTGGGGTTTGTTTTCTTGGCTCAGGGGTTTTTTGGGTTGGGAACAGGTCAGGCTGCATGCACACTTGCACTTGCTCTTGTGTGTTCTGGGTTTAAAGTTGTTCTCTTTTTTACAAGTGAGACACGAGGCCCTCCGTGGCCAGGGGGATGCACAGGAATGCATTTTGCCCTCCAGAACAAGGGAGGAACAAACTTTTATCCATCCCATTGTAACCCTGCACACAGGACATCCAAAGTTGTGGTCTTGATGTGATGCCTGTGCCTTTCTTCCACATCTTGGTGTGCTCTTATGCAGGAGCATCAAAGATGAGCTGTAACCCTGTTGGTAAAAGAGAAGCAAGTGGATTTTCTGCCCCCTCCTCTCTGGCACTGCCCACCAGCTTCTCCAAAACTCTTCCTCCTTCCCTGATGACAGGGCACAAACTCAGCCTATGTGGCACGTGTGTCCTTCGGTGCAATTCCTCTGAAGCCAGACTTCTGTCATTACTCACTTCAGCTTTTTCACGTACGGAGTCCTTTTTACCATTTGTGAGCAGTTTCTAAAAAGAAAAGCAAAAAAAGCCCCCTCAAAAAAACCCAAACTCCAAGCAAATGCAAACACCAAACCCATGGGTGTGGTGGGAAGGATGTACAACTTAAATTGGAGACCTGGACTTTTCACTAGGCTATACAGATACAGTGACTTCCCACCTGCTGAGAGCCTGGGGTTTAGATTAAAGTTCCCCTTTTCAAGTTAGGCCTTTAGACTCTGCTGTGCCAAATCCTAGTGAAGTTTTGACATCAAATAATAGTAGACCTCATCCAAATCCCCCTGCCTGTAATCTCACAGGGAAGTAAATATGAAGTTTGGCATGGTAGGAGACTACTGGCAGCCCTTGATTCCCGAGGGCCAGGCCCTGGAAGAAGTGTGTTTGGCAGGCTGTGTGTGGGAAGCTCGCACACATCTTCCTCTGCTTTTGCACCTCTTAGTTTGGTTCTTTTCTTGCCAATAGGAGCTCTTGTATTTCCCAAAATCAAGGCACTAAACAGCATAAAATGCCATTGAACTCTACCTGTTTGCCCTCAGAGGCCCCAGGGTAGTGCTGGGGACCCTGGTGTGGCACAGACGTGACCTGGAGCATGCAGCAGGTCACAGCCAGGAGCAGCCACAGTTAATTCTGAGCATTGTCCACACACAGTGCAGTGTTCTTGGAACAGAGCCCCTTTTATTACAGCACATTTCTGTTAGCTCATTCCAGAGAGGAGCAAGGCTGTTCCCAAGGGGCATTGTTGTGTAGCTTGATTGAATTCATTTGTGGCGTTGGGAACCCTTTCCATTATTCAGCTTTGAGCTTACCAGCCTCGTTTCAGAGCTGAGGTGTGTCCCTTGGTACCTTAGGTGTGAGAAAGAGAACTTTTAACCCTGACACCAACCCCTGCATGTGCATTGTCTCCTGCCCTCCTTTCAGGGAGATGTAATTGCTGCCAGTGGAACTGTGGAGGAGTCCCACGCTGGGAGCATTCCATTTGTTCTATAGAAAATGTAGCTTTGATGGAAACAAAACATTTCAAACAAATGTAACAACTGCACTGAATGGAAAAAAAAAAGTTAATATTTTCTATTGAAGAAAGTAAACTTTTGAGTTCTTTGTTTGAGAACTGCCAGAAATGTAATTTGTTTGTCTAAGAGCTTAATTGCACAACAAAATGAAAATTTTCCTTCTAAATCGCTGATTTGGTCCAACTAAAATAGAAAAAAAACCCCAAAACTTTCAGGGCAACAAAAGATGATTTGGCTAAGAAAACAGGCTCACACTAGTGATAGTTTGATGATTCCACTGTAGTGACGGTATTTTAGGCTGGCTTATTTTTATTCTAGCTCTAAGCTCTTGGAGGGATGTTTTATGTGTTGTCTGGTGAAAAGTGAAGTTGTCAGCATTTAGGTATGGCATGCTGCTCCCACATCCTCTGCACACACACTCTCCCATTTCACAAGGAATTCAAATGAATATGGTTCTAGTTTGGTTATTTCCCCACTTGTTGTGCACTGGCATCATGGAGGAATTCAGCAGATCTTTGCAGTCAGTTTCCTCTGTTCCTGATGAAGTTTCCTCTCTCCCATCACACCTTATTCTCCCAGATGTATAATGCTCAAACTACATCTTTAGGAGACCCTAGCTGTGCTTTTTTCCTGCTGTTCCATTTTGCTCAAATAAAGGTTGGACTGTTTCATCATCCTCAGAGCATTTAGGAAAAGCTGTGGAGTAACAGGAGGGTACAAGGAAGGAACAACTGACACTGATGTAATTTGTCTCTCATCATCTCCTTTCATCTAAAAATCCCAAAACACTCTTGCAGAAAAGCCTGGTGATGCTGTTGTATTGTTGCTAACAGCCCTCCCGCAGGCAGGTGAGAACGTAGCAAAATTCAGAGTTGCTGCAGAGGTGCAGGTTTCTGTACCTGCATCAGCAAGGACTTGCCTTTTGCACTGCAGTGGATTCATGGAAAGAAAATGTGAGCTCTTGCCCAGCTGCAAGAGAGCAGGTGAAGGCAGCTTGGCCATGGTGGCTTACTGGGGCATTTGTCCAGTGTTTGCTGCTTGAGGAGGTTAATCTTTTGGGACAGATAATCTGGCAATGGGGAGTTCAGTCTGGCGTTGCTTTTTCTCAGGTGTGTTGTTTGAAAAAACTCCCTGTCATATTTGGTGTGATTTACATGGACAAAAATGCCCAGTGAGCAATTAGCTTTCCTTCTAAAGTGTTACCTTCAACTTGTAAATTAAACCAGTCTCCTAGTTTCTAAAACCAAAAATGAGATCCAGGTTGTTGGTTATGCAGTGCTTTTTTTGTTTGGTTGGTTTTTTTCTCTTTTCTTCTGAGGCATTCTTTATTCTTGCTCTGATCAGTCATGATAATCCTTGTATTCCTATATTATCTTCTCTAAGTTAAATACAGGTGTTAACTGATCTCCCCAGCATTCCTGTGAGGCAAATAAAGAAATCAGAAATCCACAAGAACTCACTTTGGGTTTCTCCCTTTTTCCTTTATTAGACTTTCCCATCAAAGTTTGCAAAACCTAAATTGGCGAGGAGAAAA
>VZDJ01006092.1:2114695-2205041 GCA_008694505.1 Cyanoderma ruficeps
AAAAAAAAAAAGAAAAAAAAAAAGATGTGAGGGGAAAATATGTTTTGGGATGGGCCCTTTTCAAAAGGGCTTTATTAGTTAAAATTCTCACAAGTTTCATATTGAAAAGTTATCCTAAAGCTAAATTTATGCTTTTTGCTGTAAGCATGTGTGGAAATTCACCTGTGCACTTGGTTTTCAGTTCTAGTGCCCTTTGGCCATTTTCTTTGTGTCTGTACACTACTGGGGAAGCTCATCTTGCACTGATCCTTGTTTAATCTCAAACACTTTGTGCTTGCATTGTGGGTTTTTTCCTGAACTGGTGAAGCATAAAAATCTGTTCTGAATTGTGAAAAATTGCGTTGCACAGCTTCACTGAAAGCAAAGTAAAAATCTGTGAGGAGGAAGCCTGAGCTGAGTGGAACTGTGCAAGAGGTTTTTAGTATGTTGATTTTTAGTGTTGATTTTCCGTATTTACCTGTGACATTTTCATTGTAGCATGTGCTGTGTTAGCCACAGAACACCACACCTGTTAAGTAAAGTATGTCAGTGTATTTAACAGTTTACAAGTCTGCTCAGATCTTGAAATGCTGTGTAAATACAGCTTTCCTTAATCACTGGCCTCTTGAATATAATAAATCCCTTCAAGTTTCTCTCTGGACAGTTGCATGAAGGAATAGGACAAGCAAAACCTCTTAAAATGTTATTGGTGCTGCTTTAAGCAAAGGCAGTCAGTTCCTTCACACATAAAAAAATCACGTTAAGAAATTCTGTAGTGCTTTGTTATTCTCAAATTGGCAAGCTTTTCCCAAAGCATAGCATTTCAGGTATTTTCCTTGAAATAACTGTGAAAAGAAGCTGAAGTAATGCTGACCTAGGCATGGGAATGGGCAAATATAGATGTCTTTGGCTCACCTTTCAGGTGAAAATGCTCCTCAGCACTCTGCAAGAAAGGCTGGGAACAAGATGCCTCCCAGGCTAACAGCATAGCCCCAAACCTTGTTTTGCACTGTTGCCAGTTTCCATGGAGCTGTGAAAACAAAGTCAGAGAAAAAAGCCAGGCCAAAGTCACTGCTGCCAGCTGTTGGCCTAGAAGGGAATACAGAACGTGAGGAATCTCTGTATATGGCTGTGGAAACAGGAGAGCTCAGGGCTTGGCACAGCAGCCTGGTTTCCCTCTGGACTTGATGTCTGCAAGGTCACTGCACCTCTCCTGAGGTCTGCCTGGGACAGAGGGGTCAGAGTCACCTGTGGTGACTCTGTGTGTGTGTCAGGGACTCTGAGCAGCTGGACAGGGAATTCTCAGACCTCTCAGTCCACAGCCACAAGCACAGCACAGCTGGAATCATTTAATTGTCTCCAGCAGTTTGCTGTTGTGGCTCCTGGTGTGTACATGGATATGCTGGGTCAGTGACTTGTCCATCTAGAACAGCAGCCCTGTCTCTTCACACCCTCAGTGTTGCAAGAGCAGGATCAGTATTTAGGTTGGGGTGGCAATGGCCAGCAACACAGATGCCAGATGGTGTTTCTCATGGTTGGCAATGCACTTGTGAGTTGTCGGGCCTGTTCTGGACACGACTTCTGGTGTCCACTGAGGTGAGAGGCAGTGCCAAGGCTCTTGCAAACAGCAGTGTGATGGTTCTGCCTGGCTGAGCAAAGCAACCTCAGGAGGAGCTGCCTGCACTAGGCCTGCTGCTCTGGGTTTCAAAGTGAGCCTTTAGCTGCAAATCTGATCCACCCCGTCCAGCAGAAGGCGCTTGGGAAGAGCTGACATTCCACAATAAAAACCTTACCGGTTTTAATCCCTTTCTGGTGTGTTACATTAGATTCTAGGAGTAGGCTTTAAAAATCTCTTTGAGTGGACAATCCCAAGCTCTTCTTCAAATGCCTCAGTGAAGTGTGTGTCCCTGCAGTGTTGCATGCCTTAGGCAGTCCCTGCACTGGCTGGCAGAGGAAGGCAATCTCTGAGGCACAATCTGACTAACCAGCTGCATACCAAGGGCACTGAGTCAGTGCAAGCAAATTTGTATGTCCTGACGCACCCCTGAGCTTTTCAGAGACACTTCCTTACACTACATGTGCCTCTTCAAACATGAAAATTAATTTCTCTTAATTACTCAGTGCCTGCGTCAACTTTAATTCAAGATTTTGTTTCGTTTATTTCACCTGAGGCCATGTCTTTGCTGCAAGAGAAATCCCAGATTTTGCCTGAGCCGGCTATCTCAGGGTAACATCTCCTAAAAGAAAATGCCTTTCCTGGAGAGGGAGCTCACTGAGTTAGTCAGACCTGTTCTCTTCTTCCTTTCCAGGTGTAAACTGCAAGGGCTTTTGCTTCTGGTTTTAGGTTAAAAATGCTGAAGCATTGTACAAGTGTTCCTTGTATTAGGGCACAGAATTTGTGTATTTAAATCTGCTTTCTCTGTTTTTCTGCTGGCCTTAAAGCTGCACCACATTTCCATGCAAACTGATCCTTTTATTCGCTTTCACAGGCAATCTGTCAGCTGTAGCAAAGGACATTAAGTGAAAAATGTTTCAATTCTACATGAAATTGTAGAATTTACTAAGTATGCTCTTCCTTCAAGATTGTCAGAAGAAAAATAGGAATGTCCATTAAAAACACTGAGAACTTTTTAGTTGACCTTTCTGGCCTTTACAGTTTGTAGCTCCTTAAAATGTTTGCAGTGAACTATAGCTAATTGAAGTCTGTGGACAGTAGACTTTGATTTGACTCACTATTTTAGATGCATGTTCCATCAATAAGTAAATTAAGTGGATTTTTGAAAAGCAAGCAAGGCCCTGGTGATACAAATCCAATGAAAATGAGGTTTTTTCCAAACAGAGGCCTCTGCATCACTTGGTGACTCTCTGTGCCTGCCCTGTGTCACCGATGGCAGAGCCACTGGTAAATGCAGTTTGTTTCAGCCCTGTGTGCTGTGGGGTTTCCCCTTGTTGTTACATTTGCTGAGGGAGCACAAGCTAACCCAAAGGCATTGTAGGAAATTCAACTGAAGTGGGCCAATGTGTGCATCATGTCTAACAACTGAAGTTAGACCATTCCACCAAAACTTTGTTCTTTTTTTTTCCTCCTTCCTCCTCCTCCAGGTTTTTGCTGAGCCTTCCATCAGTCTGTTCAGCCTGGAATGCTGCAAGGGCAGAGAGCTGCACTTCAGTGAACCAGTCAATTCTGTTATGAACGAGGACCTTCATTTTTACACCCAGTCTGTGTGGGTGAGAAGTGGACTGTAAGTATGGAAGAAATATCCCTGTCTGTCTTGCACTGTAGGAGCTAACATTGTCTCATGATTATTGCCTTGTTCATGGCATGGTTCACATTCTTAACTTCTATTTTGAGGCTTTACAAGGCAGGTGGTGTAAACTCAGAGTGCCTTTATTAACCGGCTATAAAATGCCAGCTGTAAACTGCAGTGATTTGAACTGCTGCAGTGGCTCAGGGAAGCTTGATGTGCTGACTGGCTGCCAGGGAAGGAGCAGCTTCTGAGAGGAGCTCAGGGTGGATCTGACAGCTGGAACAGTATTTTGCTTCTGTTATTAGTTTAACCCTCCTGTGAACGTGTGAATGTACAGGCAGGTTCTTCTGTGAAAACATTTCACATCTGCACAAGTGACCTGCTCACCTCTTCCACATCTCTCCCTTTCACTTTTTAGAAGAGTTCCCAAGTGTTCTGTTTTCAGCCAGGTTTTCAGCCTCCACACCCACAGCAGCAGCAAATAACTTGCAGAGTCTTATCCTGCAACTGAGAGTGGCTGAAAATTGCTGTTCTCCTAATGGGACGCACATTTCCTATGTTTATGTTTGATCTTTCCCCACCTTTTCCACACGGGCAAGCCTGTAATTTTCTTGAGAGAATAGTGAACATAAGCTTCCCCACAGAGCTTTGCCAGTTCACAACAGTTGCCAACATTTGGGCCACTTCCATCCCGAACCTTTGCTGAAAATACAGAAGTGGGTGTGTTTTCTGGAAATTCAGTCCCTTTACCACAGCAGCTGGCTGCAAAGGAAGGGCTTGGATGGCTCTGGGACCACGTGGCAAGAAAGCACAGGAGAGTGAGTGCGACAGGCCAGCCCCTCCTGCATCTTCCTGCTCATTACTGGGTGTCCAGGCCATGTTAGCTGCCTCCCTGTCTCTGGGCTGGGTTTCCTCTTTTCAATGCTTCCTTGGAAGGAGACCTCCACAGCCTGTCCCCATCCCACAGCAGATAGGTAACCTGCAGGCTGAGGATGTCAGGTGATTATGGGGATGTCCTAGAGGGTTTGTTTGCCTTATCTGGGATTCAGAGTTCAGGAAGGCAGATTAAGAGGTTTCTTTGGCTCCGTGTCCCAAAGCCTGCTGTCAGCTTTAGGCAAACAGCAAAGATTTATGTAAACACTCGGATGGCATCTCGCTGCCAGGCTTAGGCAAAAGGTTCCTTCCTGAGCAAACTGGCCACCTCAGCAAGGCACCAACCTGGAATCTCCCTTGGCAAAGGGTGCTGGGGTTCTCAGAGGTGTGGGAGAGCCTGTGTGAGAGCAGAGATGAGTTTTCCCTGTGTCAGTGAATGTGACAGGAGCACAACCTGGCCTCTGATGGTGATCACTCTAAGTCTTTCCCCTCTCTGTTCCCTGTAAATGTCTGCCTTGAAACTGCATTCCACATGAGACTGTTCCGTGCTCCAAGAATAATGTTAACAGAGGATTCTCAGTGACTTGACAGAAACCATTGCAAGGAAAAAAAAAAAAAAAAAAAAAAACNGGGCAGTCGGGCTGCCCTGAACACCTGCTAGTCAGGAGGTGTGGGCTTTGTTTGAAGAAACAGGGACCCGGCCTCTTTGCCAGGCAGCTCAGCTGGCACAGCTGAGCCTCCGTGGAGCCCTGAGCGGGGCTGGCTCTGTCTCTCTGAGCTGTGGGCACTGGGCAAAGGCAGTGTCAGGTGCTGTGAGGCTGTGGGTGTTTTGTCACTGGCTCAGGGCACAGCCATCCCTCCTGTTGTGGGCAGCTGACCTGTAGAACAGGTCACCTGGGAAACCAGCACTTGCTTTGTGTTCAGAGGAGTTAATGAGTCAGGCGTTTAGGAGTCACTGTCCACACAGCAGTGTGCTATTGATACAGACAGAAGGGATCTGTGCTCCCGGGGCTGCCTTTGTGAGCAGCATTTACCGAGCAGATGCCCAGATAACCAGGGGTCTGTATGAGCCAGTGCTTTAACGGGGTGTTCCAGGACTCAGCCACATCCATGGTGTATTCATGGCAGGAAAATCTGCTGCAGCAGGGTGTGGGGTTTGGAGTGGATACCTGTCATGTGTTTTCAGACAAGGGGAATTGTACAAAAAGCTTTAACTCCAACAGAAGCATCCGACGAGATCCTCTCATAATTAATGTGCACAACCAGGCAAAGCTGCAAGCGTGGCCTCCTGGTTTCCTAAACACAAGCCTGCTGAAACCAGCATTATTCCCATCTGGGCTCATGCAGAGGTTCTCCTTTTTGTGGGGGGAAAAAAATGGAGGGGGAGAAGGGAGATGGGAAATGTAGTTTACCAATCTTAGGCAGACAGGCAGAAAATGGGTCTGAATTTCAGCAGAAGGCAGTCACCCCACTGAAACAGATGGCATTTAGCAGCACAGAAAGAGAGGCTTGATACCAGCATCACTGTGGAGAGGTTTGGGGGCTGCCAAGAGCACAGCCCTGACCTGCAGTTTAGTTTTGCTGTGGATAACAAGCACCCTTTCGTGTTCTGTTTTGTGTATCCAGGTGGATCGCCTACGAGGGATGCAATTTTTTGGGAAAGCAGATTCTTCTGGAGCCCAGGGAGATTTCAAAGTGGAGTGAACACAGTGGCTGGAAAGGGGTTGGCTCCCTTCGTCCTGTGAAGCAGGTACTGTGAGGCTGAGTGAGGAAAAGGGGTTTTATGGACAGGGGTTTGTGCACGGGGATCAGTTCCACCACTAAGCCCATTGGGGTGTGTTGTACTCCTTAAATCAGGCCAAAGGACAGCCAGAGGGACCCACTGGGACACTGCTGAAGCAGGAAATGCCTCTTGTGGCACTTACTGAGATCTGTGTTAGGTTCCTAAAGGGAAATAATTCCCAGTTTGTTGGTGCCAAGTTTTGTTTCTCTGAATTGCTCATTAGCATGTTCTGTGCACCCTCTTTTTTTTTACATTTTTGCCATATAACAATATAATGAGGAAGTCAATTCCACGCTGGCTTGTTTCATAATTAACATAAATGGAAGCAAGAGCAAATTTTATTGTGCTGTAGCCTGGATTTCCAAAAGAGGCAAAGCTCATGCAGTTCCCTATTGTAGTAAGTTACCCAAGACTCCGTTTTCTTCATCCAGGAAAAGCCAATTCTGTATTCTCACAACTTATTTTATACAGTTTTTATAGACCTCGTGTGCAACTTTAATTGGTTAACAGCTTTCTTGCCAGTTACTCTGTTGGTTAGTAAAAGGTGTTCCACTTGTTCCATCAAATCTCTCTATTCCTGGATTGTTTACATATTTTCTTGACTGATTTTCATGGGACAAATCCCTTGTTATTGCATTTGTTTTTCAATCCAAGAATGGGTTGCCATGCTAATGAATTTTCATACAAAGATTGTTTTTGCATGGGAACTTGCAAATTACTTAGAAGAAGTGACAGGCTAACTTTGGCGATTTAGCAGAACAGGCTTGATTTTATGAGCCCTTTCTTTTATAATTTTTTTATCTGTCACGACATCACCTTTTTTTATTAATTTAAAAAGCTCATATGTTCTGATGGTAAAACAATTGCCATCTTATTAAGGCTATTACCAGTTATCTATTAAATACAGGGCAAGATACATAAAAAAACAATTAAAATCAACAAAACTTATTAAATCAAATCGTGTCACTGACACAGGATCTCACAGCATGAGAAAAATAAAAATAATGTCCAATATCCCTGGGGAAATTGAGTCTCTGAAATACTGTATTATCATCCCAGAGTCTGCAAACAGCTGATAAACCTCAAGTCAGTGAAGAATTGGATAATCATCTCTAGAAAACGATTCCCAAGCTCACTTCAAAAATAGGTCCAGCTGTCATATCAATCAGTTCAAATTGCTAAGTCAAAGTTACTTGAGTATTGTTTTGATGCAGAAAACACCTGGCTCTGTTGGCAAATTTCTCATCCAGAAATTGTGGATGAGACTTTCCAAGGCCTGGCCACCGCCTAAGCTCGAACTGGGAGAGAATTCCCAAGACATATTTTAAAATAAGGCTCTTAAGAATCTTGGGGTGAAAGACTAATTGAACCATCTAATAGCTGGTCTCCTCCGAAACTCCCTCAGGATAGGGATGCTTTAAACACAGCAAACTGTTGGAGTGCTTCTTTAACAAAACTGGGACTGCATCTGATGGCTGAGATGAAACTGGTGAAAGCCTCGTCAGTTCAGAGGAGGCTTTCAGTGAAGCTCAGATATCATTTCTTGGAACTCTGAAAGGTACTTAAAGATCATGAGACAGCACTGGGTCAAACCACTGAGCCAGTGCAGAGACCAGCTGGAAGGGCAGCCTGGTCTGAGATGCAGAAGCAGCTAGAGGACAAAAAAGGGATCCTGGAACAACGTGTGTCTCGTAGATAATTACACAAAGAGATGGCAAAGCACATGAAAAGCTGGCTGTAAAACAATAACAGCAACTTATGAAGAATGCCTATTATCATATCAATAAATCCATAGTGTGTAATTAATATTGTTTCAGCAGACCTCACATTTGAGACAGAAGTGGGTCAAGCCACAGACTCTTGTCCAGTAACGTGAAAAGGTCCTGGTTTATCCTTTATAATTCAGCCATCCTGATCTTAACTACTCACTGACTTTTGACTGTAGCAAACTCCCACCACGGGGTTCCTTCTGCAGGCTCCCACTGCTGGTTATTTCCTGCTGGAACATGAGTGCAGGTATTTCCCTGCAGGATTTCACCCAGCCCAGCTCCGACTGCAGACTCTCCCTGCAGGGCCGGACTGAGCCCCCAGCAGATTCCTCACAGCAGAGAGTGTCTCTGTCCCGTTTGGTCAGTCTTCCCAAACCCTTCCTTCAATACTTCCAGTTCCTTTTTCCTCAGGATCCTCCCCTCATTAGGTAACCCATTCCGTTATCACACATAACACAGATGTGACTTATCAGGGGTGAGGTCTGGAACCTTTTCTCCTAAAAAACAGACCAGTTGTCACTATCTGAAAAAGCTGAGATGATGTATTCCAAACATCCATGTATCTACAGCAGTAAAAGGAAACAAAAGAAAGCACTGAACAGCTTACTGATAAAAGCTTTAATAGCTCAGATTGATAACACTCAAACCTGGTATAAACAAATTTTGGCAGCAATAAAGCTTGGGAAAATGAACTCAATAAAACTCGGCCGTAAAAAGACTTTCTGTTAGTAAAATGTAGCTCAGTTATTACATCAGGGAGAAAAGCGGCACAGAAACACCTCCCGTGTAGCAACAGGGGGGAAAGAGCGAAAACAAACACAGAAAAGGTTAAAAAGACACAAAGCGCTTGTGGGTCCCGCCCCCGTTGAAAATCCCGCGGAGAGCCGGGGCGGGAATGAGGGAACGCCATTGGAGCCTAAGGCTCTGGGGAGGGGCTGTGCTGCAGGAAACGTGCTCCGGGGCGTGCCGTGTGCAGAGCTCGCGCGTTCCGTGTGGAGCGGGGAACGGACCGGGGCTCGGGGGTTTCTCTGGAGGATAAAATCTCACCCGCGCGGACCCGCCGCGTCCCCTGCCCGTCACCGCGGGTACCCGCGGAGCGGCAGCCGGCCGCCCCGCATTGCCGCCCGGGGACACTGTTTCCCGCCGGAACCGTTTTGCGGCGGCGCCGGCGCACAGGTTCCGTGTCCGGGCTGTGTGGGGTCCCCGCGCGGGCCCGAGGTGCCTTTTCCAGCCGCGGGACTCGGCGGGCTGGGATCGCCCGGATCTTCCCCCGTTGTTAAACTCTCACTCCGGACGTGTCCCCGCGGCCCCGCCTGTTCACTTTCAAGCCCATAGCGGCGCGTATTTTCATACTACGCGGCGCGTAAATACATGCTACGCGGCGCGTAATTTGCGCTGTGAGAAAAGTTTATACTACGCGGCGCGGATTTTCAAACTACGTGGTGCGTATGTTCAAACTACGTGGTGCGTATTTTGCGCGGTGAATAGAAGTTCAAATTACGCTGTGCGTATTTTCAAACTACGTAGTGCGTATTTTCAAACTACGTGGTGCGTAATTTACGCGGTGAATAAAAACTCAAAATACGCGGCGCGTATTTTCAAACTACGTGGTGCGTATTTTCAAACTACGTGGCGCGTATTTTGCGCGGCGAATAAAAGTTCAAACTACGTGGTGCGTATTTTCAAACTACGTAGTGCGTATTTTGCGCGGTGATCAGAAATTCAAATTACGCGGCGCGTATTTTCAAACTACGTGGTGCGTATTTTGCGCGGTGAAAAAAACTCTATACTACGCGGCGCGGCGCGTCACTCCATACTACGCGGCGCGGCGCGTAAATCCATAGCACGCGGTGCGTAAGTTCCTATTCCGCGGCGCGGCTCTCCCCCTGTGGCCGCAAGGCGCCTTCCGGGCAGCGCGGCTTGTTTCTGGGCTTGTTTCTGTGCTTGGGCGTGTTTCTCTGTCTCTCTGCGCGTTTCCGCCCTTGTTTCTGTCTCTGTGCGCGTTTCCGCGCGTGTTTCTCTCTCTCTGTGTGTTTCTCCCTTTGTTTCTCTGCTCTGTTCCGCGGCCCCGGGCTCTCCCGGCCCGCCTCCCGCCCCGCCGCCGTCTCCCGTCTCTGTGTGTTCTGGAGCTGCAGCCGGAGCCTTCCGCTGCTCTGTGGATTCGCCGCCGGAATTTCCCTCGGCCGCGGGCTCTCCGCGGCTTTGTGCGCTCGGGCTCTCGGTCCCGCCTCCTTTTCCACCGCAGGCCCCGCCGGCGCCTCCCGCCATCCCCTCCCCTCAGCCGGTGTTGTGATAAGTTAGCCGAGACTCCCTTTTTCTCATGAGGGAAAAGCCTTTATGTTCACAAACTTTATTTTCAAATAAAAAAAATTCAGTATTTTCACATTTTTCTTTATTTTCACAACTCGTTTTATACAGTTTTTACAGCCTCGTGTGCAAATTTCATTGGGTAATAGTTTTCTCGCCAATTGCTCTGTTGGTTAGTAAAAGGTATTCCACTTTTCCATCAAACCTCTCCAGTCTTGTGTGGTTTACATGTTTTCTTTACTGATTCTCATGGGACAAATCCCTTGTTAGTGCAGGTGCATTTGTTTTTCAATCCAAGAATAGGTTGCCATGTTAAGGAATTTCCATATAAAGATTGTTTTTGCATGGAAACTTGCAAATGACTTAGCCTGTCACTTCTTCTAACTTCGGCAATTTAGCAGAGCAGGCCTGATTTTATGAGGCCTTTCTTTTAGAATTCTTTCACCTGTCCAGACAGTTCCCATCAGGTTTTCCTTCTCTGCCTCACCCCAAGTAATTCCAGCTTGAGTCTCCTTCAAAGGTTCAGGTCTCTAAACCAAAGAGTAACTAAACACTCTCCTGCTACAGGTTTTGTTTATGGATGCTTGGTGGGAGAGAGGCCTTTATTATCTGGAGCCCAGGGCTTGTTGTATTATGGAAAGAAAAGGAGATTTAAAGATCTCAGAAAAAAAAAAGCTGTGCTGGAGTTGGGGTTGCAGCAGAGCTGCCCTTTATTTGCCTTGAAACCAGTGAATAACAGAGCAAAACATTGCAAAATCCTCTTTATTTCTTGAGTAAACCAACAAACAGGGATACCAGGTCAGTGCCTGTTTTCCATGTATGTTCCAAACCAGTGGTGTGTCTCTCTGCCACAGATTCCAGTCAGTGAGGGCTGAAGTTGCTGGATGTGCAACTCAGCAAGTTTTGTGTCCCAAGAATTAAAAAGCTTGTGGAGTACAACCCATTTACTGCCCTTGGAACGAGTGAAATGTGCTGAACTAGGCATCTGTGCAGAGCACAGGAATTAGTTCTACAGCCATAATTACATTTCAAAAAAAAAAAAACAACCCAGCCTATCTACCGTTGCTGTTTGTGGCTGCCCATCCGCACGTGAAAAATGAAAAAAACATTTTTTGTGCTTCACACGCACGCTGTGTTTCCAACCAAAAAACTACTGAACATCCTCAACTGAGAACAGAAAAGGCACACGGAGTGTAGGAGGCCGATGGAGGGGAGGGTGGTGGAGGGGAGGCCCTCTCAGAGGGATCTGTTGCTCTGTGTTGTAAATCTCTCCCGTGCCCCCGCAGCCGGCCGTGTACCTGAGGGTGAGGAACCGGGCGCAGGGCAGGTACCTGAGCGCGGCCGGGAGCCTGGCGGACATCAGGGCCCCCTCGGTGTGCGCGGCCCCGCGCGCCGGCGGCAGCGCCCAGCTCTGGCACTACTGCCGGGGCCTCCTCAAGTCCAAGGTGAGTGTCAGAGTCATCTTCTGTTAACGCTGCCCTCGATGGTCTGTTAATATTAAAAAACAAAGCTGTTGGTTTAACATTGGAAAGAAGAGATGTAACAGAGACCAGCACCTTTGATCAAGCAGCTGGTCGGGTGTTGAGCATTCTGTTCCTCGCTTGCTTCCCAGGGTTTCACCGACTACAGCACGATTCCATGCCACGTGCTCCGTGCCCTGGCTCTCACTGCTCTCCTTGTTTCTTAGGCCAACAATGCCTGTCTGGATGTCATTGGGGGCAGAGACCTGCCTGGGGCCAAGGTCGCCCTGTGGACAGAACATGGGAAGGACAGGCAAAAGTGGAGACTCAACGAGGATGGAACCATCAGTTCATACCTCAGTGAGCAACTGGTGCTTGATATTAAAGGTATTTAAAAACAAAACACTCTCAACCTCACAGGTTTTAAGTGTGTTTTTTGATTAAAGTTAGCTTCCAGCTTTTTTAGGTTGGTTTGTATTTTTTTGTACTTAGAAACTGAAACAAAAAACTGAAACCTGCCTTTCCTGTGTAGTTGCTTGGCAGTGGGAGAAGAAACAGCAGGGCAGGGAGGAATCTTTCTCTTCTGATTCCAGAGGTTTATTTTGATCCGATCAATGGCTGTGCTTTGGGGAGTTAAGTAGTGCAGAGGGCAAGAAGTGCAAGTTACAGAAAAAAAAATGGTGAAGGAAAATCAAGCACAGAATAGCTCAAGAAGAGAAAAGCAGCTGAAAAAAGAAGGCTGGTTAAAGTTGTCATTGCTCAGTTGCAGACACCAGCCCCCTACCTCATGGAACTGCTGTTTTTCAGCTGATTTTCCTACTTAGCCACACTTCTCAAAGGTTGTGTATAATTTTTATGTGTATTTCTTTCAGAAGCTTTTCCTTCACGTCTTCCTTTTGTTTTTAAGGAGGAAATTACTACGACAAGAATCACATCATTATGAATCAGCCAATAGAAAACAAACCTTCCCAGAAATGGGATATTGAAATATTGTGAGCAAAACCCACCCCACAGATGGACTTTTTGTGGGCTACCAACATCTAGAGGGGAATGAAGAACCCAACTACTGAAGTCACACACCACTGGAACCATAAGCAGCAAGTCCTCCCTATTTTCCTTCATATCAGGCACCAGCTCCTAAAAGAACGGAATTTTGCACAAACCTGGAAGATGGGAGGTTGATCCGATGTCTCTCTGCAGGGAAGCTGATTCTGCAGAGGCTGCTCCTGTGCAAGTCACCATTTCTCTTCCTCTGAAGTACAAAAGGTAGATGCAGAAGAGCAGGCAGGGGTTCTGCAGCATGGGAAGTGCAAGAGGTAACAGGGGAAAGGCTGGTCAGAAATGCTGTCTTACCTTCCTCCCACACTGCTGGAAGCTCACCGAGGAGTGGATGCACTGATGAGCTTCAAGGAACTTGAGTTGGGCTTTTATGTCCCAAGTGAAACTGATTAAGGCTCCAAGCGATCCTGAATCGTGTCTCTCATTAAAATGCAACTTAATCTGTTCATAAAGACACCTTTGAACTGGAATTCCAGCTCACATGTGAAGTGAGGCAATACAGGGGCCTTTCACCCCCTAAATGATACTGATAAGCCTTTGTCTTCTCTGCTCTTGACAGCACCAAATCTCCAGTTTTGCAGAAACCAACTCCCCTTGGCCTGTGTTCCCAAAGGTGCCCGCAGTGCATCCCAGGGCTGGTCACGGTGGCACCAGGGACCTGCTGGGCCAGGGCTGGGTGGGTGTGCCAGGGCTCTGCTCAGTCCCCACACCGTGTAACCAGCAGAGCCAGACACCTCACTGACTGCAGGTGCTGCTTGAAAAGCTTTCTCCTGGCTCACTGCTGACCAACCACAGCCCCTTGCAGGGCTGTGAACACCTCACATGGAGGACAAGTCCCTCAGCTCCCTGGCTTCAGCATCGCTAAATCAATCTGCAGTGAAAAAAAAACTTTTTTCCAGCATTTGTATATTCAGGGTATGTATTTCCAGGACTATTTAAAGAGTTCAGGTTAGCTGAAGACAGATTATTTGAGATTCCAAAAGCTATGCCAACTGTGCAATTAAACAGGATTATCCCCAAACAAAGACATAACTCTAAGTTTGCCATAGAAATAAAATATATGGATGTCTATTTTTGTATGAAATTGAGTTCTAAATAGTACTATTTAAAAAAAAAATCTACTTGCACTTACTATTTTACATTCTGAAATTATCATAAATCTGCTGTTTGAATAACAGATCCTCAGATGTATGTATATATTTTTCCAACTAAAGCACTTGTTAAGCTTTTTTCCATAGAAGTCAGCACGTCAAGTGTTCTGCATGTGACTTTCCATATGAAATGTTAAAAGCCTGTGTAAAAAGTTGTAGTTTTTTAAATGAAGAATGACTAAATCATACTTGGTGTCTCAGTGTTACATAACAAAGCAAAGCAGGCTTTTGTACTTAAGAGACCTTGAATGTAAAATGCTAAAGCATGTATATTTTAACTGTATAAAACTTTTTAGGAGAAACATTTTGCTGCTTGGTTTCTTTTTAAACAAACTAAATAACAGTTTTCAGGAGATGCTGAGCACATTCCTGTAAAATACTTCATTTCCAATGGCCAAAAAAGGGGGTAAGTATATTGGATGTGCCTGTGCTGTTACATGAGATTGCCTATTAAAAATCAATGAAGTATTGAAGTAACTGCACCAGTCTCATCAAAACCCACTCAAGTGAATATTGAAGATATAGATTTCAGCTACAGGCTTTTGGGTTACTTTCACTTGAAATTGGTGCTGGAGGATGTAGAGGATAAATATTGCTTGTTTATTCCAGGGATAGCAGCATCTGAGGGAAGAGGGGTTTTCTTGGGCAAAGTCTTTCCCCTGTGGGAACAGCACACGCAGCTTTTACCAGGAAGCTTTTGTTCTGTCAGGGCAATCAAACAGATTTTTCCTGCTGATGAACTTTACAAATGAAAAAAATAAGTTAATGTTTTATGCCCAAGGTTTTGGAGCCTGTTCCATGTAAAACTTCAGATGTCCTCCACATCCCAGCAGCTCTCCAGAGGGAAGGGGACACCACAGCACTGGGGGTACTTGGGTGTGACTTTATCCAGCCACAAACCTGAAGCTGTGGCTCACTTACCTGTTCTTCCCCGTGCCCAGTTTCCCAAAAGTGTGGAAGGACAGTTAACATTTAGCACCAGAAAGTAGCAAATTACAGATTTGCAATGCTTTGTTACCACTACAAACCAGAGGCTGGATGGATAAAAAACCTAATTTAATAAACCTTGCTCTCAAGAGATGCTTAACGGCCAGGAGTAGCTAATTCACAAAAGCATCAAAGAACTTCAATCAGACATTCAGTCCAGAGTGACAAGGCAAGGTTTTCTTTCTCTTCATCTGAGGTGAGGTTCAGCTCTTTCACATTAACGGTGCTGCTGCTCCAGATCTGCTTCAGCGCATCCAGGTGTGACAGAGGGAACCGCAGCCCGTGAGTCTGCTGGGGGAAAAGGGACAGAAAAAAACCCTTCAGCAAAGTGCAGTGACTTTATTACACAACAACAATAAATCCTGTGTGTGAGCCTGTGGGGAGGGAGCAGCAGGAATGTGCTCCATTCCCACAGCACTCTCCTGTTCCTGAGAGCAGCCTCCAAAAGGTAGTTTTATCCAGACCTATTTTACTTAGAGGTAACTCTTCCACACTGTAGCCCACTTTACGAGGTAGGGATGTTTATGGCACATGTGACTTCCTCCTGTGGTTTCCACACAGAAAGAAAAAAAAAAATTAAATTTACCCTCTTGCCTACCCCTACCCATTATTTTAGCAAGGTCACAGAGGTTTGTTTCTAGCTGACACGTGCAGTCCCTGGGCACAGAAGCACAGAGGACCTTCATTCCCAGGACTTTTTTTAAGGGCAGGAGGGATGATCCTGGGATGTGCATGTGCTGCTCAGGTGCCAGTGTCCAGCCTCAGCTCCAGAGGAGCAGTGAGATTTACTTCAAAAGGAAAAAACCTGCCAGGCAAAAAGCCTTGGCCAAGGCAAGGCCAGGCTGTGCTCTGTTCTGCCTCTTGGGTGGAGTTGTGCAGACCTGAAAGGCATTTTAGGAGAGTGAGGTCTGTTCTCCCAGCCCTGCTCAGGGTGTTCCAGTGGGGGTACAGGAGCTGACACAGGTTCAACATGACAGAAATGAGGTGCAGTGATCCCCAGGGAACGTGTGCTACATCTCCAGCAGCCTCCAACAGGACCTGCTGAGGGACACACACTGAGAGAAGCTCCGAGTTGCTCCAGCAGCTTTGTTAACTGGGCCACCACGGGGCATGCACAAGACATCCCATTAGCATCTCAAATGTTTAATTAAGCATGAGATCACATTACTTAGTTCTCCTGCAACACCGCCTGTGTTGCAGCTTCAGCTCATCCAGGTACTCTGGGAACAGACTGCAAAACTGAGTGCTGAAGAACACAGGCAAACCCACAGAGGCAAGATAAATTTTGGGGTGTGTTTGCAGAACAAACCTGTGCCAGGCCGTCCTCACTGGCAGTGTCATCCTCTGTCCCCATCATGTGAGTTTCTCTCCTGTTCCTTAAGGAATGATACACATAAACCATCTCCCTGTGAATTTCATCCTGAAAGACAGCAGGAAGAAAATGGTCACAGGTGATCCCCACCTTCATACTCACTCCAGTGCCAGCTCCTTAATTCCAGAGGCCACTGGAACAGCAAGGAAAGCAAGTCACCTTCCCAACTGAATGACCCAACAGCAAGAAGGGACTCTCCAAAACACTTCTGCAAACTTATTTACAACCTTCTGCCTTAAAACTGCCCCTGCTGGAGTCACAGGAGTGACGCTGTGTAGAAAACAGGCCATTTAAGGCACCTCTCCTAAAAAGTCTTAATGAACAGGCGTGCATCAATAAATCTCCAGTCTGAGACTGATCTGTCTCTCAAAAATCACATGCCCATTATCAGTCCTTGGTGAAGGTTGTGCAAATCAGCTGCAAAAAAATTGGGAAAAAAAGAGTTTCCAAACGCTACACAGTCTCACAGCAATATGGACACAAATAAAATGGAGGGAAAAAAAATCAGGAAGTTCTGGTATGTTTTTCTGGAGGGAAACATTCCACTTGTTTTAAAAAAAAAAAAATCCATCCTCTGTGTGTGTTGCCCCCCACCCCCCAATTTTTTTTTAATTAAGATAACAAACAATTCTGTAATTTCATATTAATAAACCTTCACAGATAAGCAGCAGTGTAAACACAGAGTGATGCAAGATGCCAGTATCTGTGTTGTGGAACGTTTTTTAAGTGCCACTGTCACCCACTTAGGTACAGAGATAACCCAGTAGTAAAGACTAAATGCAACCAAGAGAATTCACTCTCTTCAGGAACCCTGCTTTTATAACTTCATGTTCTTAAATAAAAGGAGTTAAAAAAACCCCCTATTATCCAGAGCTATAGAGGCCATTTTAGCTGCTGTAATGTGATTCAGATGAAAGCCATGCAGAATCACAGACTGAATATAATTCTGTACCTCCCTCCAGAAGGCTGGAATGTGCTCAGCAAACAGCCTCAGGATCTCCTAACAGCAATAATGGGATGCAGAATCCAACCAAGCAGAACTGCAGAACCCTTTTAGCACAACAGAGCAACAATTCCCATGCCTCCCACTCCCTACCCCAGGCATACAAGGGGGGCTTCTCATACTTACAGCATTCTCTTGATCTGGTTCCACAGTGATGACAGCATGGTCTCTAAACTGCAGTCTGATTTTGCTATCTAGTTTTGGCAATTTCCCACCTAAGAAGAAGAAATTCTCCCTTAGAAAAGAAAACCAGACATGATACAAATTGAACCCCCTGTGCACTACTCATTCTCTTGTAGCCAGATTTTTTTAACCTATGTTTCCACAGCCACAAGTTCTCAAACTTGTGGAAGAGAAATGAGAAATATTTTTTTAATTCTAGCATAACCTTTATTTCAGTCTAAGGGAAATGGGTCGTCTCTCTCCCACCAGACACTGGGAACTGGCCAAGAGAGGTGTGCAGACACACACAGAGCCAGGCACCACACAGAGCTGGGCCTGGACTGTGACCTTGGCCTGCCATGAAATGCTGGAGGTTTTAAGAGGCAGACTTAGCCACTACCATCACATCAGCCAGTCTGGGGAAGCTCAGACTCTACCTGGAGTCAAAGGATCAGAGTCACATCCCAAGCACGGCGGCAAGCGGTGCGTAATGAAATCCTTCTTCATGTCGGATGATCTCAGCTCCCTGCAGTTCTCCAGACTGTCTGCAAGCCTCCTCAGAAGGCTGCTCAGCTTTTTGGTGCAGTCAGCTGTGTTCACCTGCTAAACATCCACAGAGAATTCAAGTTGAACAGACCAGGCCTAAAGCAGTGCAGCAAAGCCGTGAAAATCAGGATGCTGCTCTTTTATCTTTGCTTAGTCCCAACCCAAGCTTTGTTCCTGCTACACGTTCCCTGTTCATATGTCAAAGCTGAAGCTCGCTCTCCTTGCTCTGGGGCTAAAGGACTTGCAAGTGCAGGTGAAGAGACCTTTGTTCCTCCTGCACACTGATGAGCTCAGCAGCAGCAAGAGGGCAGGATCACGCTAAGGAGGCCCCACAGCAATTCACAGCTTCTATTAAAGATTGAGAAGTTTGGCCTGAGAGACCTTTTTCTGTCTGACAGATCACCTGGACGCACCATTATTCCCCGAGTCCCACCTACTGACCATGAGCAGCTGCCTTGGAATGCTTGTCCGCAGCGCCACGTCCTCCTTTGCTGTATCAAACACCAGACCAGGAATTGCATCCAGTAAGAAATCTCCCCAAGAGCTGAAGGACAGGAAGAAAAAAAAAATTACTGAAATAGTTGCACTGAAATAAAACACAAATCCTACTTGTTTATTCTAACTAGTGTTAAGATGTAAAACAATTATTATTTATTACAGTCTCTTGGTTTTTTATCATGTCTACTCAAATGTTTCACTGTCTGCTGCCATTGGGAAAGAAGACCTCTTGACTAATAAAAGGAATTGGACATTTGCTTCTTAGTGCTCCTCTTGCCCCCAGTTCCATCTGCCAGCAAATGTCTTCAGCTGCTCACTGCTCTTCCAAACTGCCCTGTTTATCCCATGCATGCACACCTCTCTGCCTGCTGGGATCTGGTCCAGACAAACTGCTTCAACAGAGACATCCCTTTTGTCTTGGTGTCTAAAAACACCTGGAAGTGCCACCTCCACAGCTATTTTCAGATTTTCTTCAGTTTTCCAAGGAAATGTTTCCACATCATACTTCCATCTACAAGCCAAATCAAAACACCAGCACTGCTGCTGATTTTACCTACACTTGCTGACAGCAGGGGCAGAGGAAGGCTCTTCCACTTCATTGCCAATAACCTTAGTGGGTGATGATTCCACTTTTTAACCTTGGAAGAAGAGCAGTCTTGAAGCTTTTCCTGCTCCTCTGCTCACCCATGACAGACATCCCCAAGGAATGTGCTCCTGACAAGTCACGCACTGGACCGGCCTTGGGCTCAGACAGCCATGGGAAAACTGCAGCGACTCCACACGAGGCTGCAGATCTCCAGCAATCCCATTACAAGGAGCTGAATCCTTGGCTTCCCAGCACTGCTTGACCAATAAATCCACACAGCTCCAGCTGGACAAACCCTGCTGTGCACAGGAAGAGTGACCAGCAGCACTGACACCCTGGGCTGGTGGTTAGAGATTCATCTCACTGTTACCCAAAATACGCCCAAATTTGTTCTGCCCTGTTTTGCAGCTCGCAGAAATCCTTCCCCAATTCCTAAGTCAGGCCAGGAACTCCAAGCCCATCACCTAAGAGCTGATGAGGTGGCAGAAGCAGCCGCATTTTTCCCTGTGTGATAACAATGTTTCAATGGGAGAACAAGGACCTGGCATGTGTCAAAAGAAATCACGTGCAAGGGGTAGAAAATGAAAAACAGATTAGCAGAGAATATTTGCATGGAAGAATCTGTCAGAAGAGGCGTGGGTGACCATCAAATACAGGAGAAACCCTGATGAAAGGAATAACTCATGACTCTTAATCTGGGTTATGAAATGAACACCAACTTCAGCCACTGGAGAGGGTTTCTTTAAAGACAACAGTGAGTTTGCAGCTGTAACATTATCTTCCACATTAAAGTCTCCAGCTGGTAAATAATAAATAAAGCAATTAAGAAGCAATCAAGCTTGCTGCATGAAAACCTGGCAAAGAGTCTGCTTCAAACAACAATGGTCTCACTCTGCTCCTTGCCCCAAACCCCAAAAGTTCAATCACTGCTCCCTCAACACTTGGATTCTGTGTAGATTCTGCTCTAGATTCTGTGTCCTGGCCCTAACAGCAGGGCACCCATGTAATACTGGGGAATCTCCTACATTCCATGCCTCTGGGGGAAAGCTGCCATGCCCCATCCCTGCAATACCCACAGGAAAACAAACCACACAAGGGCTGAACAGGATGAACACAGCAAAGACCCAAGCAGAGCTCCTTACAAGGTAATTTTTTTTGAGGAACAGGACATCACTTCCTTGAAACACCAGCTTCAGGTCTCTACTATTCACACCCATCATCTGGCAGAGGAAAGCCATACAAAACAGGAAACAAAGAGGAATTACTTGTTTTGGTAGGTGCTGATGGTCACGTGTGTTGAATAGGGGATCCCATGAGGAGTGTCAGCCTGGTGAATAGTTCCTCTTGGGAAGTACAATAAGTCACCTGGCTGCAGGAAAATGAAAGAGAATTGTTACATTTAGGCCACTTGGTCAAACCTTACTGCAGTCCACAGAAAACACTCTCTGAGCTGACAGACTGACAATATATATATACACTTTAAAAATCACAAAATTGAGCAATTCTCTAATGTACACTTTAATAACATAAAGCACTCTAAAGCCAGAAGTCCAACACCTCAAACTTTCCAACCTACTGTCAATATTTGCTCTACACCTGTCTGCAAACACAAGCTTTTAACATGCTAGAACAGGCACAGTCCTGCTGAGAAACAAACAGCTGAGATGAATCTGCTGGCAATTCAGTGCCCTGGAACTTGGGTCAGATCACCTCAAAAGAAAAGGCCAGTGTTTCACAAGAGAAGTCAAACAGTCCAAAAATTTTAGTAAAAACACTTAAAGAACACAAGTAGAACCTTCCTCCTCCTCCCCTATCTTCTCATCAATGTAAATTAAATATCTCCACAGAAAATAATATAGGTCAAGGAAGTCAAGACAAGAAAGAAGTGCAAAGCACATGAAATTGCCTCCACAAAGGAAAAATCAGTTTACTCATGGCTTTTCCTATAAACACCAGCACAAAGAGAAAGGTCATAGAGCAATAGTGATGAAATCTGATTCCTTTACAATCTTAGGGCCCTTAAACTTGGTCACATCAGCTACTTCTAAGAGTCTACCAAGCATGATTACTTTTGTTGCTACCACAGCCCAGACCACCTGAAGCAATAAATTGTAACACCTTCAATATGAATTCATGTGTGGGACTCCCAATCCTATCTTCTGGCTCCACGTTATACTCCCGAGCCAAAGGCACCGTTGGTTTGTAGAGTCGCCAGTGCTTCTCTCCCTCCAGCTGAAGGATGAACACCTGCAAAACACCGTGAGCCCAAAGGTTTTTGGGGGGCCGAAGGAAGCCCTGCTGCCCCTCACACACCCAACTCATCAGGTGTTTTAATTTATCTTCTGACTTGCCAAGCCAGAACCCAGGGACAGAAATAGTAGCACAGGTTGCTTTTCTGACTAATAAAGGTTTTCCCCTTCCCTGCTCTCAGCTACTCCTCAGCATGGCAAATACAAGTCCTTTCACATTTCCTTTAAGATATCCAGATGCAGAAATTTCCATTTGAACTAAATTGTTGAACTAATTGAACTACTATTTGGAGACAACAGAGAGAAGAGTTGTGAAGTGCGATCTGTTTTATCCCGAATTTGGAAATCCCAGTCGCTTAAACTCAGCCACTACTATCAGTACACTTCCAGAAAAAAATATGTAAGGAAACACTTGCAAATAATGACCTAAGTTTTCAGTGGAAAAACAGAACTCTTTATGGAATGTTTCTTGTGGGGGAGAGGTGGAAGCCCACACAGAGGCATCCACTGCCAGGAGCCTACAGAGGGTCTCACGGACAAGGTTGTCCTACCTCGACATCATCGTAGTGAGGGGGAAGGCCCTGAGACCCCTGGGGGGTGATGTAAACATTGGACCCCACCAGAGACCCAAAGTAACACTCCAGCTTCTCCTGAATCTTCCACAGCTCCTCCTATTAAAAAAAAAAAAAAGATAAAATATAAAAATAAATAAATAAAATTTATGCTGTTACTACTCAGGCAAGCCTGGCTGCCACCAGCCCATCACTGGGGGAAAATGGTGACATCCCACAGGAAACACACAGCTTGGGAAGCAGTTTCTCCTCAAGGCAAGCATTGCAGTAGCAAAGGAGATCTGCCATGAAAGTAATGGGTAAGCCAAGAACTCTGGTGCCTCAATAGAACACTGGTGTTTGCTCTCTTCCCTGTACCTGGCTGCAAAACCAGGCAAAAACGAGGCTAAACAGAGAATAAACCACCCATCATCCCAACTGCATCAAAGAGAGAATAACACAGAGGTTAGACACCTTCTACAAGTGACTCCAGTTGCTTGGGAAAATTCCAGCACAAACTTTACTCATCCACACCCAACATGAGATAGGGAAATATCAGGAGATGCCAACAACTGAGATCAGTCAGTGACACTACACTGTGCATTTATTTAGGTCCTGTCACCATCAGACTGTGTCGACACCTTGGAACAGAAAAGGACTGCCTAAATCAAAGTACCTACAAAGTATCCGAGTCCTTTCCAACTGTACAGCAACACTGTCTCCTTCCCCTACACAAAGACTGAGGACACTCAGCTAAAATGGGGTGGGCACTCCCATGGTGCAATTCCATGCTAATCCATTGGCAAGACTGGTGGAGTGTCCTGGAAATACTTGACATGGTTTCACACCTCAGCCTTGATTAAAGGAAGTTGTACAAAAGCCCCTGTTTGCACAAGGAATAAAGTGGGGCAGAAGAGATAATTTAAGCACAGATGCCTGATCATCAATTATATGCATTTAGAAAGAGTACTTAATATTACAGAAAAACACTATAGCATGAATCAGACTTTGTTCTCAGGGTAGAGCACTGAAACATGGTGGCCAGTGCAGAAGTATAAACTGTGTTTCAACACAGTTCATGCAAAGATTTCAGCAGGTCATCAATGCCAACCTCCCCTGGGGGCAGATATGAAGCCACGTCTAGTGCCACTCAGCAAAAGCCACACCACATTACAAAACAAGCATTAATTGCATTAATGACAATGAAACAATCCCACCTTAAATCTCTGAGGCTGATGAAACTGTATTGTTGCCTTTTTCTGGTCAAAATCCTTCTTCAGCTGCACGTAATTCACTCTGCCTTCTTTATTTAAAACCTTCTTTTTCCCATTGATGCACCTGCAGACATTCACATCCCGCCCGTAGTCCAGGCCCTGGCTGCACAGCTCCTTCAGGTGTGACAGCTGGAACAGGGACTGGTAGTAAGCAGCCACCAGGGCATCATTTCTCTGAACAAGCAGTGGCTTCTGCTCCCAGTAGTCCCTGAAGAACACCTCTTCTTCCACAGGAGAGATCAGGCTCCTGAAGAGGCTGGCTGGGCTCTCAAAACTCAGGACTGATGGAGAACCAGCTGCGTCCAGCTTGGGCCGTTTACACTGTGCCTGTGTCTCCTTGGCCACATCAGGAATCTTCCCTCCTTTCTTGGGCATCTTCCTGGCCAAGAGGAGAGAGATACACAGAACAATCAGCCAGCAACACAACCTGGACAGGTGACAGGCCCAGGGCCTTATCCAGGGGGATATCAAAGTACACTGGGAACAGCTGTGGCTTCAGGGACTCCCTAATTGCTCCAAGCAGCTCTGCAATCCTCCCTCAAACCCCAGCAAACTCCAGAGGGATCTGCTGGGAGCTGTTGCTCACAGAACTCACACCCCACAGCTGAGTTCACACTAAAGAACGTGTGCTGCAACCCAGAGGATCATTTCCAACGCAGGAACCCACCAGCACAAAGAACCTCTGGGCAAGTGGGCTTCTGGAGCAAGAGCTGCAAATTATTAAAAAAAAAAAAAATCAACTCAGCTTTAAGAGATTGAGTGGCAACATGCAGAGGGAGGTAGAGAGAAGGGGCAGGATCAGAAACTTGTATTCTTATTACACTTCTTACAATAGTAACAGTTTACAGGAGGGAAAATTGTTAGGCCTTTCTGTTGATGCTAAGACTTGTAGATTTAGTCTTAAAATGTACCAATTTAAAACCCAAAATGCCAAGATTCTGCTTTGATTTCTGCCAAGCTGTCAAATTTTGTGTTTTATGCAGAATAAATATAGTTCTTTTGTACAAGTACAGACATTTAATTTTAAAGCTGAAAGTCATTTACTTTGTCTTTCCACAGTACGTTGTGTACAATTATGCAAGAACAAAAAAAGTTAATTCACAAATGGTTTAGCTGCCAAGTTCTCAGGAAAGTTAAGGGACAATTTGAGTTAACAGCAGTTCTAAACCATGTGCAGACAGACTTGCCATGAGTCTGCTCCAGCATTTCCCCCCCAAAGCAGCAGCAGAAGCCTGCCTGGGGAGCTGAGCTAAGCACCCTGAGGATGAGCCAGCACCAAGCCTGGGGCAGCACAGCCTGGCAGCCAGGTCTGGGATGGCAAACCCAAACTGGGTCTGGGCACGTCTGAGCAGCCAACCCACGAGGAGTCAGAACATGCTGATGCTTTCACTTCCCGGTAAAAATGGCAGCTTTGCTCCCCAAAGCAAATGCTATCAATGTACTGAGATGCTTTTACTTGCACAGATCCCTTATCCTGAAACCTAAACTCCAGTGCTAAGCTCTCCTGTGCAGCAGGACACCCTGCTGATCTCCCAGTTCTTGGAGCAGCCTGTCCCTCAGTAATAACCTGTGGTCACCTCAGTCCTGCAAGAGGGAATTCACATCACCACCTTCCCAGCAGGACTGACACTCCCAGCACCAGGAAGCCACTGTTCTTCACGAGGCAAGGGAATGCTTAAAAAAACTTAAAGACTGAAAATTATTCCCTGTTTGGCAGTAAGATCTGAAGATGCTGCCGGCACTAGGATCTAAAACTGGTGTTCCCCAAATGTCAGGAACACAAATGCAACCAACCCTGAATTGATGGTTCTGAATTCCAGACCTAAAGCCATCATTTCAACCTCTCAGCTTGCTCAGATTGATCTAATGAAGTTCAATTGACACCTGTACTGTTCACAGAACTCTGCTTCATTTACACCAGGCGCTTCTCTGTAGTGTTTTGTTAGTTATTACAGCTGCAAACCCACTAAATGGTTTGGGTTGGAAGAGATCACCTGGCACAAACCCGCTGCCATGGGCAGGGACATCTCCCACTCCATCTATCTGGCCAAAGCCTTATTCAACCTGGCCTTGAACACTTCCAGGGATGGGGCAGCCACAACTCCTCTGGGCAAGCTGCCAGGGCCTCACCACCCTCACCAGAAAAAAAATCCTCCCTTATATCTAATCTAAACCTACACTCTTACAATGTAAAACCATTCCCCCTTCTCCTGCTGCCACAGGCCCTGGTAAAAAATCTTTTCTCTGTCTCTCTTACAGCACTTAATTAACGAAAGGCTGCCAAAATATCCCTGAAGAGCCTTCTCTTCTCCATGCAGAACCAGCCCAGCTCCCTCAGCCTGCCTTCACAGTAGAGGTGCTGCAGCTCTCTGATCACTGGTGCCATCCTCTGGATTTGCTCCAACGGGTCCCTGTCCTTCCCGTGCTGGGGCCCCCAAGCTGGGTGCTGCTTTGCAGGAGGGGTCCCATGAGAACGGAGCAGAGGAGCAGAATCCCCTCCCTCCCTCAGGCCACGCTGCTTTGGGTGCAGCCCAGGACACCCCGGGCTCCGAGAACGCACGGCCGCCTCAGGCCCCACTTCTCCCCACAGCTCCCGGTCCCTCCCGGCAGGGCTGGAGCCAGAACCGAGCAGCAGCGGGAGCCCTCTCCCGCCTCACTCGGGGGCAGCTGCTGTCGCCAGTGTCGCTCGCACAGTGACACAATGCGTGTTCCCGCACGGCCCGGCAGCTGCCGGGACTCGCTCCTTGGGAAGCAGCGGGAATACGAGCGGAAACACTGGGCGGCTCTGCGGACACGCCGCCACCCCTCCCCTTCCTTCCCCTCCCCTTCCCGCAGCCCTGCACTCACCCTGCGGGCGGGAGGGAGGGAATGGCGGCGGGGCGGGCCGGGATGGAGCAGACCGAACCGGGATGGAGCAGACCGGGCCGGGATGGGGCTGGATCGGCCCCCGGCCGCCGCAGGATGTGCCCGGTGGAAGCGGGAGGCGGTCGCTGCCGCGCTGGGTGTCACGGGAGGAGACGCTTCCGGGCGGCCGGTAGGAAATCCAGCGCTATTCCAGTGTCGTTCCCGCGTGTGTTCCCACAGGAGCGCAACCGTATCTCCGCTGAAGTTATTCAGAGAATTAAATTTTGCTTCGTACACACAAGTGTCTGGGCTTTAGCTGCGCGATCTTTTCCTGGACCAAAATCCTATTCCAGAGTCCCCCTGAAGCTCCCTCAAAGAAATCGTTCAGAGTCCTTACCAAGCACATGAGAACTTCCAGAAGTATTTTTAATTACCTTTACTAAAGAGGCCTGCTAATGGTTTAGTATACCTTGGCTAACGGCATCAGAAAAAGATGTTAGGTAGGCTTTACTAAAGCTTTATTCTTGTGTACTGATAGCCTGAAAGATTACAAAACCTTTAAGATTGAAGTTGTCCGGAGTTAAGTTTGCATCACCTACCCTAACACCCACAGGATGTTTTCTTATTACAGATGGGTGTAGCAGCAGGTGTTAAAAATAGTGCGGCCACATCCTGCACCTCAGCTGGTCACAGGAATCATGACAAGCTGTTAATTTCTGCTCCAAAAATCCACAAAGTACCCTCAGCAGAACTGTCTGAGTGCCACCAGGGTGAACACTCACACAAGAATGTATTTACATCACGCCTGTGGTGCCTTAACTCGCAGTAAATGTGGGATATAAAACCCACGCCATGGGACTGGCTGCAAAACCAGCAGGAATGGGGAACACTTGTGAATACCTTTTTAAAGACTTCCGTGCTGGTCTGCAGAGAGAAATTGACTGAAAGTATTTATTACCATACCTGTCAGGAAGTTAACACACACTTCAGAGGGTCATGGGAGCTTAGCCAGCCCTCTAGCACCCTCTAGACAAGAAATAATTTGTTGAAATACTGTGTATCTTTTACTATTTATACAAGCAATAGATTTTTTTTAAGCATGATTTATCCTGATATCATCCTTGTCACTGCATTTAGAAGATAAAAATCAAGCTTTGCTGTAAAAGCACGCAGTTAAATGTCATCATCATTTACAGGAGCACATAGTGACAGGACAAGGAGCAATGGCTTCAAACTGAAAGAGGGGAGGATTAGATTGGATATTAGAAAAATAATTCTTTACTGTGAGGTTGGCGAGGCCCTGGCACAGGTTTCCCAGAGAAGCTGTGGATATTCCATCCCTGGAAGTGTTCAGGGTCAGGTCTGAGCAACCTGGTTTACTGGAAGGCATCCCTGCCCAGGGCAGGAGGGCTGAACTGGATGATCTGCAGTACTCGGGGTGGGGAGAATCCTTGGCCAATGGTTTCATTCACAGCTGAAGGTAACAACAGCTTTCCCCACCAAAAGCAAGCTCTGCAGCTCTCTGGAACCTGTACAGGATGTGCCTGGAAGGTAAATGCAGGCAGGAATCCCTTTTCCTTCACACCTCCATGAGAGGACCAGTTTGCTGCAGCCTACACAGGGCTTGGGCATGCTGTGCTGCACGGCTTCTGCTGCTGCAAATCCTGCAAGGAATTTAGAAAAAGGAACTGATTTGGAGACCTTTTTTCTGTTGGAGGCTGAGGCTTCACTGTTGGCTACACAACAAATACTACTTCTTGTAGGGCAGATTAAAAAAAAATATGCGAAAACAATGATGTTATATCAGTTCATGTGAAAAGTTTAGAAGACACATTACACATCTGGAGCAGCTAGATGGGATTTTCTCAGGCAATCTGGAACATCTGTGCAGGATGCCTCAAAATGGCAGTGCAGGAACAAGGCTGTGATGGTGTATTTTTATATACAGCTGCGCTATACATCTGCTCAGCTTGAGGTCTGGTCTGCTGTTACTGTTGCCAAAGCCTGTGTGTCCTTTGGCTTTGCATTCCCAGCATTGTCATTCCTGGTATGGTTCTGCTTTCCATGACAAGATTTCCTGGAAAGGTATCAAAGCTGCCTCAGCTCTGATACATTTGTTTGGCAGCAATCTCTCCCACTCACTCTGTGAGATTTCAGTCACTCAGCAGGCACCGTGTCACCACTTCTCCAGCTCTGGAAGCCTGACAAATGCAGCTCTTGGGAAAAGTTACAAGACGTCACCATGCTCTGAACAAACAGGATGGGAGCAAGAAAATAAGTAAATTAAATAATAATAATAAAAGTAAGTAAATAAAAAAATAAATAAACAAACCAGAGAGTGACTTAGGCATCCAAATTTATTCCCACTTCCTTGACCAATAAACTTGACCAAGCAGTGACCAAGCATTTACCTTGTGACACTCTTTGCCACCACAAATGATCATTTGGAACTGACTTTGTAAATATAAACGCAGCTCAGTAAATTACAGACGAACCCGAGGAATTTAGTGGAAAATGCTCCTTATTTGGGAAAGTTACAAACGTAATCTTGATTCTTTTTCTGGAGCTGTGAAAACTTTCTGTGTTTATCCCTGAACATCCTTAATTCAGCCTCCTTAGCCTAAATCTAAGGATATTTCCATGCAGGATTCATCTGAGACTGACAGGTTTCCTGTATGTGTGTCTGTTTTGGCACAGCTGTTTCCTTTTATTTCCTGGAACTGTGCTGGGGATCACTGCTGCAAGGGGCAGATGCAGCTTCTCCTCACTGGAACATTCCATCTCAAAAGCCAAAGGGAGAGGGAGGCAAAACCCCAAGTTCACGTGCAACGTAAAGCAGAAAAACCAAAGGCATGGTTGGTTTGTTCTCTTGATAGAGTTGTCTAAAATCTCTGTCTCCAAGCCTGTGTTTCTAAACCAAAGGGATCTGCAGGAAGCAGGGGATTACAGCAGGTGGAGGTGAGGCAGAGGGGTGTGGGGGGCACATGAAGGACACAGTTCCTGTTGGAGATGCTGCTCATCCACCTGGGAGGTGGCTGCAAGTGCACAGGGTCTGGGACATGGTTCCCGTGCTGCCTCAGGGACTGGTGAGCCAGATTCTTCAGAACAGAGGTCCCACGGAGAGTCACGGACAGCTGACAACGGCAAAGGGTTTTCTTGAGGTGTTGTTGAGGTACAGTTTACAAAGCCCCATCAGCCTGGCTTCCTGCTGGTCCCTACTGCACTGTTAACCATAATTTCCCCCCTGGTTCCCATCTGAGGGCAGAGGCTGCTGAGGTGCACAGGGGCTGCCAGGAAAGTTGAAATGCAGAAGTGAAACAAGGAGAGGAGATATCCCAAGGCTATCCCAAAGCAGTTGGTGCCGATTGCTGACCAAAATGGAGCACAGGTGAAGAGCAGAGAGGCTGATTCGAGAGGAGGAGCTGGAATGCAGACAGACAGGGCAATACCTCAGGTGGGAGCTGCTGTCTGTTCAGGGGGGTGACAAAGGGCTCCCTCAGTGAGCACACAGCCCCAGTGCTACTGCAGTGCAGCCTGTGCATGGGATCACCCTGGTGAAGCTCTGCATGGCCCAGCTGGAAAAGGACCCAGACATGTGAGAGTTTTTCATGACGAGTTTTGCTGCTGACCAAACCAGCCCAGGTTCGATGCAGAAGTCTCTTTTGGAAAATCATAACCTTTTCCTCTACTGCTGCTGCATTATTTCAAAAGTATGATGCCACCCTCATACACAAAATAAAGTCTAGCTTATAAGCATTTCTGTTCATATGTACAAACCCCAGTAAAAAAAGTTGAACACAATATATACACTGGGAAATATAATCCTGGAATACGTGTCAATAACATGATTGTTCTGTAAAATAATCCTGCCCACGTTTCCCTTCAGAGATCTCTTCCTCTTCAAGCGAGGTGTGTCCGTGTTGGAGATGTTGGTTTGACTTGTCCTGGTCTCATTCTCCTCACAGGGGTCTGGGAAGGGACTCAGGTCCATGTCCACATCCGTGTCGTGGAAGCAGCCATCAAAAGCCATTGCTTGCACTGCATCCATGCTGTACATTCCTGAAGCCTGGCAACAAAGGAGAGTTACTCTGTGTCTAGCAGGAGCCATTTTGGCAAATCACAAATGAATAAAACAGAATTTCTTTATCTTCTTTATCTAAAGCTTTCCCCTCAGTGTTGTTCTCTCTGTGGAGAGCATGTGGAGAGCAGGGCTCTCTCACAGTATGGCTCTCTGTGGGGCCTGCCCCCTTGAGCGGGACATGAGCAAGGGAATGTCATCAAATGTCATAGAACACCCTTGTCTGCCTGATTATTGCCAGCTGCTGGCTGGCAATTCGTGCCTCAGCTCTGAAATAGAAGAATCAAACTCTCTCCTGTAGGTCTGTGTTCCTGGAGTTGTGGGAAATGACTTCAAACATTTCAGGGAGTAGGTTTTTGATGGGATTATCCAATCATGTGAGCAACATATGCATCCTTTCTGTGTTCTTCCCCTCATGATATTCCAGCAAACGAGTTTACAGAGGGGATATTCTTTAAGCAGAAGTTTTAAGTGAGAGCTTCACAGAAAGCAGATGTTTAACTTGTGACTATTTCTGCTTCAGGCACACTTTTCTAAAAGTGACCTTGTCATTCATCTGGTCTTGGGACAAAAAAGAAACAGGAAACAGGGAGGAATATCATATCAGGGCATGCTGAGGTCTATTTCAGAGACAGGAGAAATACCTTGATTGATAGGCAATTGAAAACAGAAGGAAGGTTATATTTCTCTGAGGGGGGGAAAAGGGGGAAAAATATCCCTAACCTCTGCCACAAGAAAAGAGAGAGAAAGCACAGACCTCTCAGGATCTCAGAGAGAGATCCTTTGTCTCCCTTCACCCAAGTGGAAAAAAAAAAAAAAAAAGAGATACAGAGTGGAGAGAGAGATTGTAACTGTTCTGTTATCAAAGTGGTGTATCAGGACTACTCTGTGGCTTCCATGATGCTTTCAGAAGGCAACAAAACACAGAGGGTTTGTACCTTGCCCCTTTTTTTGAGTTGTTTTCTCTCTTCAGCTGTGGTGAGATAGTTCACTGCTGCATACTCGATGACGGACAGGAAGACAAAAAGGAAGCTGATCCATAAATACACATCCACAGCCTTTATGTAAGACACTTGAGGCATTGAGGCACTTACTCCTGTCATGATGGTGGACATTGTCAGCACTGTAGTTATACCTGCCAGAGAGAAAAGAGAGGTTATCACAGCTCTGGCCAGCTGGTTCTGTTCAGCTCATCAGCACTGCCTGGGCAGCACAGCTTTGTGAGGGCCTGTGATTGACACCCCCTGTAACTTCCCCACACAGGCTCTGAGAAGTGAACCATGAAGGACCCGTCACACACAATACTGAGAGCACTAAATCCTCTCTCTGCTCAGAATGGCCACTGAGCAGCATAAGGGACACGTTTCTGGGACAGCTTTGGGCACTGCCACACACAGGTGAAAGCAGGTTTGTGGTCATCCTTCACTTCCCAGAGCCAGGGTCACCACTGAATATTTTCTTGTCCAGGAAAATCCCTAAGAATCACCGTTTTCCCTCCCAACTCTTTCTTAAATCGTACCTCTTGAGAACATGTATCAGCCTCTATGTCCCTGTTGTAACTCTGTGGCTTTCTAAAAGCAATCTAGCATAAAAATGCTACAGCCACTGAAACTAAGAAAAAATTATTGTTTGCCTCAGTATGACCTCAGGGTGACCAGAATTTCACCCTCATCTTTTCAATCTCTGCTCTTACATCAGCTATTTATCTCAGTTTGGCTTGCTCCAGCTCAGGAAAAAAAAAAAACAACCCCCAAATCAGGCTCTGCTTTTAAAGAAATCACTGTAACTCTGGAAGTGAAAACATATTGACATCTGTGAGACAGCACTGTCAGCTGGGTCTCTGCAGCCCTTCTCCAGTTCTGCACCAGCTCAAGTCCCCTGGAACATACAAGAGTTTCCCCCCTACCTCTCTGCAGCTTCTTTAGGCTGAAGGATGGAGTTTGAAATACATATAAGAGGAAATCAATTTATTTAATATAAATATACTCTAGGCTAAGGATCTAGGCTTATTAAACTTTGTTGTTAAGGTTTCCTATAAATTATGTATGATTATGCTAATGAAATGTGCTTTATTCATGGAACTCCTGATGCATAACCTCCTGCAGAAATCCATACATAAAGAACACGATCAGCAAAACCGTCTTGACATTAAAAATTGCCTACCAAGAATTAAAAAGTTATTTTTAAAGATGAAGTTAAATTTCTTTGAAATAAAAGGAATTCATAGATGCATTAATAAAAGTAGGTAGGAGGTACCATAATTTGTTTACAGATTAAGAAATAGATTTATATCTCGTGTATTAATAGCTTTAGACTGTGCCAATAGAAAGGGACCTGAGTGGCTACAGTACTATTTTTTCTAGATTGATATAGTTACAGAGAAAAATGAGGGCTTTTTCTCTTGTCTAAGCAATATGGCAACATACAGTTGGCTTCTGGGACCAGCATCAGTGAGAATAAAGAAAAGGAGCTGCTTTATTTTAACCTGACAGTTGCAGGACTCAGATGCATTATGGTTGCATTAGATATCTCAACAAACTCCCATCAGATCTTCAGAGATGCCAATTTTTGAAAAAATATATTCATTCCAAGGCAATCAGCATTATATTCACAACAAAGCCTTGGAGTGTGTTCACCAGTGAGAAAAAAAATAAACTTATATGAAAACCACTGTAATAGGTCTTCTTCCCCTGAGCTGAGGCGTTCAGAACTTACTTTTTGGCTTCCACAGAAGATTGTATGCCTTGCAGAGCTAAGACACCAAGGGAAACATTTCTAAGGTGTCCCACAATGAAAGGCTTTGCCACACAGGCAACTCTTTCCGAGTTGGTAGGAAGATAACAAATGTTTCTTGAGAAAAAGAAGAGCTGCAGAATCATCCCTTTTTTGATTTTGTGGTGTGTGAGCTGTTTCCAAAAATAGCAAAGCCAGTCTGAACAAACATTCCCTTTCCAAATGTAGAGAGTGACTACAGGTAATGACAACAGAGGTAAGAACGGTGTTGTTCAGGCAATTATCTGATATTTTTGCTCGTGTCCTGTGTAAATTAAGCTAAGGTAACTCCAACCCCTCCCCTCTCAATTCTATACTTCCCAAAGAATATACAGCCAAGATTTACCTAATGACACCCTGGCAGGAACAGCTCTTCTATCAATCCAAAAGGAAACCCAAGACAGCATCACCATCAGCATGGCTGGGAAATAGGATTGTAGCACAAAAAAGAAAATATGTCTGCGGAGTGCAAAGTTGATAAAAAGTCGATTGTACCAACCTATTGGGAAAAAAAATAAACAGGGAGAGGAACAGGTTGGGGGAGAAGAGAAGAGAGCTGTGTTATTTGTGAGCTCTGTTTGCTGGCCCCTCCTTCTGGCAGGAGTGGTGTATCCACAGCAGGAGCAGTAAATGCCTCAGAAATCCAGCCACCACCTCAGTTTTACACAGGGCTTTACAAACTGTCCATCCTCCCTCATTTATGGGAGTGAAGGGTCATGGACGCAGGTCTAAAATACTCTGTTACAACTGAGGCTGGGAAACTGAAAAAATTAAATAGACTTGACATGAAACTGCCAGGAGAATACAGACAGGATACAATTGTCCAGTGATGTCAACACTCTGCCTTGCTTGAAATACCTGACAAGAAGCAGCCCTTCCTTCCTTTTTTCCTTATTTTTTTTGGTGGGAGCTGCCTGCATGCCGGCCCAGCGCTCACTTTAGAGGACAGGGTGCCATCTAGTGAATTTTGGGGCGTGCTCTGCCTGTGCAGCACTGCATCCGTGCTGTCATTTCCTGCCACGGCAGGGAAAGCAGGTTACAGAGAGGTAAAAAGGCAAAAGTGGGTGGCTGCACAGCATCTGCCTGGCCAGGACAGACAGAGGCATCCGTGAGCCTGTGTTGGAGCAGTCCTGCCATCACAACGAGTGACTCTATAGAAAAGAACATATCAAATAATATTAAAACTTTCTATTGTGTTTTCAGCTGTGGAAAAGTTTGGGAGTTTTTTTGTTTTGTTTTAAAGATTATTGTCTCTAAAATGGATTTAAATTGTTACTCCTCTGGTGGTCTGGGAATTCCCAAAGCCTAAACACCACAGGTGTTGTTCACTGAGATTCACAGGAAAGGATGTGCAGAACCTGAGATGCAGAAAGCTGCTTTGTGGGAATGATGACTCTCATTAGAGCGGTGCTGTTTGTTCTCCACTGTTATTTACTTGGAGGGTAAATTTTATTCCAACAAGAAACAAACAAATAAAAAGAGGAAAAAGTGGAACCTCCTGAGCAAAACAAAACCTCAAAGGCAAAGACAAGTGTAAGCCTACAAAGGACAGCATTCTGATTACCAGATACAGTACAAGCATTATTCAGGTACTTCCCAGTAGTCCCTGGTACTTAAAAAAAGGCTTTCCTTTCCCCTTTATGCTGCTGAATAAGCTCACCATCAGAACCTCTGCATGTTAAGTGTAAAGCAGTTAGAGTCTGCAAACTCAAGGATGCTGTGAGGGTGCTGCAAGCCCTGGGGCGTTGTGAGGGTGCCCTGCTGTGCCCAAGGCTCTATTTGCTTGCCCTGAGTGTTTTCTGATGAGGATAGCAAGGCAGAAAGAAGCCAGCTGAGCTCCTGGAACCCAGTCTGATGGAAAATATCCCAGCCTCCTTCTTGCAACAAGGACAAATTTGATGTAGCTCTCAGCAAGGCGCAGTTATCATAGCAGGGTATCACTCGCCCTCCTCTCACATGCCAGTGGCTCTGGAAAGATGGAGCTCTGTTCTGAGCTCACACAGGAGCAGGAGATAAGGGTGAAGAACCTTATCAAGTTGTGAATTCCTCACTGCTTAGGCTGCATCATAATTTAAACATAATTCCTGCATTCAGGACCAGCCACTGCAAACTTGAATGGCCCTCTTTTGAATGCAAAAAAAGAAAATAACCTGTCAATGAAATACACCAAATAAATCTGTCTACTGCTTTCCTTAAAGGCTTTTAAACAAAGTGTTGTGCACTTGATCATATTAAATGGAATAATTTCCCTTTTCTTTATCTGCTCTGATATAAGGGGCAATAACCAAACTGAAATTAATTGACTCAGACTGTAAAGTACAATAAGAAGAGTGCTGTTTTCTTTGGTTAAAAACACATGGTTAGACTACTTACATAGAGAGGTGTTTCAAAATTTATAATTTCACCTAAAATACAAGGAATACAAACCCCACCCTGCATGAAATCAAGACTACAATAAACTCCTAAAGCCTTGTGGCAGTTTTCTAGAAAGTATGGAGCAAGATCTACAGGAGAAATAAAAATCTGTCTGGGACAGATTAACCTGAATTTAAACTATTTTGCACTGACATAAAGGGATTTTTTTCCCTGCAACTTTTTGTATAAACAAGGAAAATTAAGCAAATCATGAATCAGACCTGAACAGGTAATAAATAGTCTCATATGAAAATCCTCCAGTTAGCAGACTTTTAGTGACATTACACAGCTCCAAAAGTGAGGATATTTTAGCCAATAAAACACACTGGAATTCCTCTTTTTTGCTTACTAGTATCTGACCCTTTAGGATTTCCATTTTCAAGCTATTCTGTATAGCCAGGACATAAAGATTCCTGTAAATTCAATACTCCAATGGCTTTCAGAGAAGCCAGAAATTTTTCATAATTTTGCAAGAGCTCATAACAGCACATTTTGGTTGTTGTGAAATTTTTTTCCCAGGTTCATAATGCCAGAAATTAAGTTACAAGTATTATTATAGCCCTTTTTTTCCTAAAACAAAATTTTATATTGGTAATGCAAAGAGAACCAAGGCCCCAGACTGACAAACCTCATTTTTAACTGATCTCTCAGCAGCCACTGTCATTTATTAGCAAAGAATTTGAATGTGAAAGACATTCTGCATGATTTTATCCTGTGCTTCTCTTTTCTAAGGAGAAGGGCTTACTATACCAGTACTGCTGTAAAAAGCAAGTCCACTGGAAGCACTGAATTCCTCAATGAAGAACTGGGAGAGGGAGATGTGCTCATCTGTGCTCAGGGACTTGTTGCCGTGTTTCCAGTACAGCATCAGATCATCTTCATTGTATGCATCTGTGAGAAAGCAGAGACTGAAGTTACAAAGTTACTAAAAGAAATCACTTCATCTTTCCTTTCTTAGGGAGAGGAGACCACTCAACCAATCTGGGAAAACCCCAAAGAGACATTTTTTCACACCAATTTGTCAGTTGACATGGAAAAAGTTTGCAAAGACCATGTTCCACCTTGTCCCAAGTGCAGCAGCTTACAACTGAGGCAGGGGTGAAAAAGCTGATGTTTCACAGTAACACAAGCACCCATTTTTATTTCTCTAACAAGTCAAATATTGACATTTTATTTTACTTATAATCTGCACATTTTTTTTTTCCTCTGAGAAAAAAACCCTCATGC
This sequence comes from Cyanoderma ruficeps, assembly GCA_008694505.1. NCBI lineage: Eukaryota > Metazoa > Chordata > Aves > Passeriformes > Timaliidae > Cyanoderma > Cyanoderma ruficeps. The sequence continues at coordinate 2,150,889 of VZDJ01006092.1, forward strand.
TTTTTGACAGATTTTTAGATATAGGCCTTGGAATAAATACCCAGTGGGAATAAAGCAGGGTGCATCACGGTTTTTCCACCTTCCCAAAGCTCACTGAGGGTCTGGAAAGATCCCAAATTGCTTACAGTTCAATATGTACATGCTGAAGGGTTCAGGTCACACATCAAAGTCAGTGAAAGAGGTATTTTGCACAAGATGGAGTGCTGGCAAGAATGGACATGTGGAGAGCAATTAGGAATTAAACTTACAGCTTTCCAGTTCTAAAGAACAGTTCTGTGTGTCCAGAGGAAACCTACTGAAATCCATGAAGCACATAGCAGAAACTGTTATTCTGCAGAAAGGAAGAGAAAAACAGAAATAAAATGAAAAATTTCACACTTTCTTAGCTGTGCACACAACTTAGTGATTTTAAACCAATCTGCTGTTTAGAATCTTATTGATTGAGGTTTTCTGCCCTTTTAGATGCTTCTAAAATAGCTTCAAGATGGTGAAATAAAGTTACATCAGCGAGAGATCATCTTTTTTAAAAAACATAAACAGTCTTTATGATAAAATACACTACCTGTGGTTTTTAAACCCTGTATTTGGCCTGATCCTTCATTAGCCTTTCACACATTTTCTTTGAAGGTTTACAGTTATGAAGATTACCAAGGGAGTTCACATTTCTTGACTTGATTTCTCATAGACTGAAGTAGATAATGTTACAGATTAGAGCAAATATTATTTCAAGTGCTGTTTTCCCAGCTGGAATGGTTATAATATTTAATTGCTAAAAGAGATTAGCTGCAATTTCTTACTCTCCTCTGAATTGAAATGCTTTATATTGTAAAAAGCTTAAGGGAATCTATGCAAAGACTATTTCACATTCAACCTGCTTTTCCACAAATGTTTAGAGGACAAATACCCATTTGTATTTAATAAAGAACAAAAAAAAATTGAACTTGCTAGGGGAAGCAACTTAAATATGGTAAATATTGCCAAATTTCCTTTTCCTGTCACAGCCTGCATGTCATTTGATGGTTTAGTTCAATTTTTCAGTTTTGCCCATATGGAATCCTACAGGATTTTCAGTGAGGGTTATACTGGTTATACAAGTGCCCTTTGAAAACTTGTGATCAGGAACCACACTGTAGCTGAATTTTTACAAATGTAAGACTTTACTGGCTTGAATTGAGATCCTGAAAGTGGGACATGCACAAGACTTTCCAACTATGGATGTTGTTTCCATCCTTCAGCTGTTGACTAAAGGACCAGGGGAACAAGAAGAAAAGAAAGACTATTTTAGCAACAGTTCTGGATTTTTGTTTCACTTTGCTTCAATAAAATCCTGGATGTTAGGCACTGAAGAAAAACTGTGAAATATGCAGATTTATTGCATGTAAGTATTTGGAATATAATCTACTTACTACATGTAAAACTGGCAATACAAAAAAGGGTGTTTTAAGGCATATCTAAGGAATATTTCCTACTTCTCACTTGGAGAATCACTCCCCTTTAGTGGAGGGTATAGATCCTCTGATCCCTTCTTCTCCGGAATTCTGGAAATTAATACAGCAACAAAAAGCACAGTTCACCTCATTGTTCCTTACTGTCAGTGTGACCCTTGAACAGACACTACTTCAAAGTGCTGTACAGCTGCTGTTGTGAGGATTTCTGCAGGTCCTCATGACAGAGGAGATAAATTCATTAGTTGTTGGAACAATTATTACACAGCCACAACCTCAAATGCTTCCATAAATCTTCAAACTGTCCAGACTGGATGAAATATCACCTCTGTGCACACAGCTAATTAGTATTTCTGCAATGCACAAGCCTCAGGTTCCTTACCCTAAGGGGAAAATTCCTCCATTAAAACTATTTCTGCCACATCACCCAAATTTCCCTCATAAAGCAAAGCAATATCATGAAGGGGGAAGGGAGACACATTAATGACCTTGCTATTCCAGTTCTGGAATTGCTGTTTCACTTTCCAGTTCCTTTTAGTCCACAATGATGCTGGTATCAGCACCAAAAATCTGCTCTCTGTGCCTATCTGGAGCCCTGGTTTGTATCACTGGCATAGTAACTGGTAAGCCAGGGTGAAAATAGCTGAGGCAGTTTTAAAAGACTCAGGAAAAAAAAATTGAAACAACCAAAACCATGGTTTTTCCTTTGTTAATAATTTTGGGCTTTACTGTACTCAGCAGCAATACTGCTAGAGCCACTGGCAAGGAACTAACGTTTGATAAACTCCCTTGAGAGGAAACAATAGCTGAATGATAGGAAAAAATATGTTTTCAATCCTAAGTTTATTTTCCCACTGGCACACTGGTCACCAGTTTCCCATTATGTGCTGCCAGGGCATTAATGCCAGCCCAGTATAAAAATCTTTCAGCAAGTATTTCCAGCAATTTCAATTACAGCCAATACATGACAATTGCAGCCATGGAATTCCTTAGGGAAGGGTATTTCCTCACCTCAGACTGAAGAGGACGTTGCCATCGGGGTACACTCGGAGCATGATGTTCTCCACAGTTGTGTCATGGATGAAAGATCTTTTGGAGTGCACAAAAAACACGTCAGGGACCCAGATCTTCTTGATCAGCCGGCCATCAAAAGTCATGCTTTTGTTTTTGTTGCTACGGAATGAGAGTCTCTCGTCCTTCCAGTAGTGTCTGAGATATAAAGTCATGGTGAAGTCCTTTGTTCCATTCAAAACAAAAAGGAGACAATGCTTGCTTTAGTCAAGTGCAACAGAAAACATTACAAATCATTTATGCAAAGGGTGGATTTCTTCTCTGGACATTGTCTGAAAGATCCTTAATGAGAGGAATCAAGTACCACTCATTGAGTTTGAATGTGTTGTTTGTCTTGTCCCTGGTGTCTGAAGCTCAGACTTCATCTATTCTTAGATAAAACTTCAACATATTTCAGTGGTCTTCTGGATTGGGCCAGCTGTGCAGTGATAAAGAAGCTTTAAAACCAGCCAAAGGTAAATGGAAAAAATGTTTCTTCTGGAAATCTTCACAACCTTTTCCAAGAATGGACTATGGTTCCTTTAAGTTTCCATTACAAAGGGATTAATTTGAGTTCTTCATGAGCACTCAGTCAATTTTTTAAAAATCTGTACATTTTGTACAACTATTGTACAGAGGCTAAATTAGTACCTTTATTAATTAAATACATAATAAAGAAACAATATAACGAATATCATAAGAGCGAGCAATTAGATTTTACAACAATTATAATAACTACAATATTTTAAATATAAAAGATTATTGCAAATATTTTATGAGCCTATTTAGAGAAACATCACAATTGCAAATATACATGTGGGAAGAGATGGAGAGGATGCTGCCAAGCCCATGTGAGCTTCTGCACAGCCTGACTGCTCTGTGTCCACCTATATAAATGTTTTATTTTTAGGCAGACACCATTTATCCCAGTAGAACAATTGCTTCTGATAAGAATACTGTGAAGAGAGTATTAGATCTTCCCCTGTAATAGGATTTTATGGCCCTGTAATGTGATTTATGATTTGGGTAGGTTTGTAAAGGAGTTCATACTGACAATATTAGTGACAATTTGGGCTGAGGAATGAACAGCCTGCATTCCAGTACCACAGGCTCTAACTGCAGCGTCTCCTTCCCAGGACCATTTCTGGAACTGATGCTTCTCTTTCTATTTGTTATGATCAGAGCTCCACCCATGCAACAGTTATGGACTATTCAGGTTTGCATAGGCAAAAGAAGCAAAGGACATGAAGCCTCATCACACAATGTGCAGACAGTACTGAGAATTCCTGTGGAAGCCCAGGGTGTTTATTGAATAGCTGGAGGTTTCAAACCAAAGCACTGCCTACTCTGAGCTGTTCTCTGGCCCAGGGAGAAAACCAACTCTTACTAATTTAAATGCATGCATGAAGGCAAGGAGGTGCCCTTTAGGGTTTGCTTTCTTTAACTACAGCATTGTCCATCATCCATCTGGATGTTTCTGAGCCTCTTGTATTTTTTAGTGAAATTCTTTATTCCAGCTCTACTCACCATGTCAACTTCAGATATGCTGTCAATGCTCTCCACCTGCACATCAATGCCCACAGGTATTGGTGACCCTGCATGGGAACAGAAAGAGGGATGAGTAGCAAAAATCCCTATTTTTCAAGGGAAGACTGTGCTACACCAGCAGCATGCAGAGAGCACTCCATCCCAACATTTACTGCATTCTCTCCACTTTAGAACACTGAATGATAAAAGGCAACAAAGTGACACCTGAAGCTAAGCAGCTGTGAAAAGAAGCACGAGATCTTCAGTGATCTTTCTGCAGCCAGACCAGTTGTTATTGGCACAGCAGTGGCAGTGTCCTTGTGATGCCACAGCTAAAGAACCCCTTGGAGTGCAATTCAGTACCACCACAGGAGAAAGCTGAGTAAATACATGAAATACATCAAAGATTGCAAAGCTTTCTCACCACTTCCAATGCTTATTCACAAACAAGATACTTACTATGACTCTTATTATCTGTAGGTATTGAACTGTTTAAGTTTTGGTGTAGCTCTTTATGAAAAAGCTTTGCTTGCTCACTACTTCACAAGGGAAAAGCTGTAAACACACTAATCATGTTCTGTGTTGTGCATTTTTAGGATGAAGTTACTCCAAATCAATTAAAAATTACAGCCAAATATGAAATTATTTCCACTCTTTTCAGTGTGAAATATCTAGAATGAAGGATCTGGTTCTACATGGGTTATGTCATTCCACTAATTGATTAATCACTTCCTTACAGGGAAGGGAGAGAGGGACATGCATATATGCATATACACACCACCACCCCAAGAATATCCTGCATTTGGCATGAAAATCAGTAGTAATTATTGCACACGGGATTCCAATCACTTTTGTCAAAAACAGCCAGCTGAAATATGTTTAAAGTACACATTTCAAATAACCAGTTAAAAACATGAATACAAGGAAGCCTGAATAGCAACAGCTTTTCTAACTTGTCTTTTTCTTGTCTTTTCCTTTTAGCCCTGTCAAGCCAAAATAGCCCAGGAACACCACTTTCGTGATAGCCAGCCACAATACTGTGTCCCTTTTTGGAATTATCCTTAAAATAGCAGCCTTCAAGGATTACACAGCTGCCTCCAGTTCTTACCAGTAAAGATCTTGGACTATTTTAGAGGTATTTTTAAATCTGGCTCTGTAATCTCTTGATTTCACTTGTCTTTTTTTTAATGGGGAGTCTATCCCTGCACAGAACAGAAGAAGATGCATTGTGCATGGGAAAAGCAAGGTGAGATGTCACACATAGCAGAGCACACCAGAAAATATTTAGGCGCTGACAAGAGCTGGGCTCTTCAGCTCAGAAATTGTGTCTCTGAGAGGAATGCCTCCCTCAGCCTCTCAGCCACAGCCTGAAATAAGATTCAGGACTCCAGACAGCAAAGTTTGTTAGTAAAACACCAGGTAGCACTTTGGAAAATGCTGCTGCTTCTGGAGAAGAGAGACAGCAAAAGAAGCTGCCCCAGAGGCTGACGCACAAGAGTATCAATGAGAATATTCAGCCAGACTCCTTCATACAAAACAAAGAGGAGTGTTTATATCTCTCCTAAACTAGTTTTGCCCACTTTTTGCTTTGTCTCGATCACAACACACAAATAGTTTACTTACATTAAATGCCAACTTGTACCAAACACGGGTACAAAAGTGCCTAGTTGTAATCTGAGTGGAGTCATCTTTTCTGGGTTCCACTGAAATCTGAATAGTAATAAACTAAACATGGGTTTAGCCAAAGGAGAAGTCATTGTGGAATTTATACCTGATGTGAGCATCGTTCACAAAAGGCATTCACACATCATTTAAATGCAAAAAACAATTTCTGTTGAGTTATGTGGGTGGAACAGGAGGAGAGAGGGAGCAGCTCTCAAAGTCAAGAAAGGTTTTACCAGTTCCTGAGTCAAGGCCAAATCTAAAGCAAATAAAGTTAAATGTCTCCCATCAACGTTCTTCAGGCAAACAAGGAGCTATGCACAAATCATATCCCAGAATCAGACTTCTGACTTTCTAAGCCATGTGTCACGTGTAGTGAGGAAAAGGCTTTTCTCAGTGACAGCTGCTCCAAGGGTGATAATAGCAGTTCTAGGGGTTTTTTTTGGAATTTCAAAAATTACAGACAATTTCTTACCCAAACAAACATTATTCCAGTGTGGGCAAAACTTCCATCAGCAATTCAGCTCCTCTGGGCAGATACAAAGGAACTGATCACAGAACTAGAAATCAGTGGCAGCTTATAGTTATGTTGGTTGCATGCACACAAACCAAAGTGCCACTTATCCATGAATACACAGAGACACACTTGATTCTTTAAAAGGACGGTTTGCACTACACTGGGAACTGCTATAAAAACATGCTGGTGGTGACAATAAACAGCATAAAAGAAATCAAAACCTATGGCCAGGAGAAATATAGTGAATAATTCTGGAGTTAATTGAATAAAAGGGAACTGTTACAATTAAATTAGTTCCTGATTAGGTAGAAATGCAAGAACTGTGAAACAGCTTGAGAAGAGATTCCCCTTTTCTGTCTGAAGAAAGACAAAGACCTTACTCATGATGCTTGGTGAGAAAACAGTGTCCAGTCTAGCATTCACCTCAGGGAATCATTAAAACACATCCCCTACCCCAGCCCTGACTCACTACTAACTGATCAGAGCAGCTGCAAATATTTCCTTCTTATTCTGACTCTGCTTTGGCAACAAAATGTAAGCAGATAATAAAGACAGTAAGCACTGCACATATATGCAGCCCTGATCACTGTGGTGTTCCATTTTCTACTCTGGAGCACTTCTATTTCACTGTCACTAACACACCCAACAAGACACTATTGGCCTCAGTCTGGTCTAATCCTTCATGGTTTTTGGGAACATTTCTGTGGGTGATTAAAAATCAACTCCACTAGAAACAGGGATAATTAGCTATTGGGAACAGGCTGCTGGGAGCTGTAATTCCTTCGTCCCTTGGATTTGTTTTGTCACAGGAGGATGTTTTTTAGAAAAAAACGTAATTGCAGTGAGATTTGTAAAGGTTCCTAAACCAGCCAAAATAGGAAAGCAATTCACCTACCTCTGCATCTACACCACAGCTTCCTCCCTGCTACACTGAGAATTTCAATCTCTGGCTGACCATCAGACAACAGCCTCAAATTCACTTTAAAAAAAAAAAAAGCAACCAGAGCAAAGCTGTGGTTTTTATTTCCCAGTTTGACAAAACTGGGGATGGCAGAGAGGATTTTGTTATTAAATTGAGCAGCTTCAGTTGCTTCTGGAGGGTCACTACAAATCATTATTTTAGAGGGATTAGTGATTTTCACAATGGAGGCCCCACAGATTTTCAGGATAATTACTCCTCAGCAGAAAAAAACCCAGCATTGTTTTCAGACAGGTTTATCTTCATGCAAGCCATTTCCAGTCTTTTATTTTAAAGGTTTAAGCACAGCAAAAGAATTCCTTGATGAGCATGGAATTTTATTAATAGATAGTACATCAGGCAGATTCTGCAAGAGCCTTTTTAGAAGGGATATTATGTAAAAAGACTATCCTTTCAGCATTTTTAGGATCAATATCTACAGCAATAATGACTGGTTTAGTGAATTCTATAATATTTTTATAATAGCCAGATTGCACCTGAAGATCTATGGGATAAATGTTGACTTTAGAAACAAATGTACCCAGCTGGCTTTGTAAGAGTGTATGCTGGAAAACAAAAGGAAGGTCTAGTGAAAACTACCAATAGGAGACAGAGACCAGGGGAGAATTAAGATCTGTCAGTGGACTTTGTTCTAAAAAAGGCCTGTGGGCCTGTCGAGGAAGAAAGCTGGATAGAAATGTAAATAAGCTCATGGGAGGTGAAGCTTTATTGATTTATTTACTTTCTTCTGGCAATGACAAGTACAGGAGAAGTACTGGCAAGAGTATTTTCTCGTTGTTACTACCCCTTTTCTTTCTTACTTATGTAAGAAATGAAGGTGGTCTGGTATGAGCAGTAACCAGCTCCTGGAATGGAAGATTTAGCAGTGTGAAAGAAAAAAATTCCAGAAGAAGAATAATAGAGGTCTTGCAAGTAATCAAAATATTTCCCCTCCCATCCTGTCCTGGACCCCCAGCTACTCCTTCCAGTAAGAGATGATAAAAAACCATTCCACTTTCATCCGTGAGAGTCTTCACCACAGTGAGAAGACATTCCTCACCTTTCAGGGGGAGCTGTGGTGCATAAAAGAAAACAACTTGATGGCAAAGAGTTGTTGGGATTGCAGCACTTTTTGAACATACACCGGGCCATATTTTCTTCCCTTTTCCCCACCCTTTTACCTTGATATGAATGTAAATGTTACTAATTTATTTTGAAGAGCGAGGAAGCATAAAGGGGGAGTGATATAACAGGACTGCAGATCCTCTGAAAATGCAGAATTAAGCTTATGTTTGATTGCAGTTTGAAATGCAAATTTTCAGGAAAGACTGCTACCTTTTGGCCAGCTATATGCTGCTAAATTATTTTCATAGTTTCTAATACTTGTTTATGTTATTATCTTCTACACTGGTTGAAAAAGAAAAGATCATCGATTTTAAGACTTTAACACACTTGGAGCATAGAAAACTACAGGTCCTTAAGACACAATGTAAAAGAAAAAACAACATCTATACATATACACAAACACATGGATACAACACCATGTGTTACTTCAACCAGTTCTTTGAAATAAGATAGTTCAGAAAATAAAAGGATATAGATAAATAAATGTATAATAGAAAAAAAAAATTATTTAAAGCATTTCTAAGGATTTGCCCTAAGACCTCTCTCAACATGGAGTTTTGGCTGCTATGGCAGGCTGCATTGTGGCCCTCAGACCTGAGCTGCTACAAGTCAGGGTATGCTGAGAAATCTCGTTCATTGTCTGAGCTCACCCTTTCTTGCCGAGTTTAAAACTTGGGGATAATCATTCCAAGAAGTGCTGGCAGCATAATTTCATTTCCTACTTTTTCTCCACTCCCAGCTGAAGCTGCCTTCTCACTTCCAAACCAGACCATGACATTACACAGAAGGCAACAATCAAACAACAACCACAACCAAAAAAAATAGAAAAGGAAAAAAACCACCACCAACTTCCATCAACAACTCAAGAGCCTGGCTTAGGGAGTAAGTACAATGCAACAACGTCAGGTTTAGATTTTTAAAGTTTGGGTGTACTGAATTGTTGGTTTGACTCACTTAACCTCACTACGTAATGAACTGCAAAGTAACATTTTTAAAGAGTAGGATCAGCTTGCCAGCAGCTTGCTGGGTTTGCTTCATCTCAATGCTCTCTGTTTCTCTGGCTTTGATCTCTAATCTGCTAATAAACAGACAATGTCAGGACTAAATTTTAAAATCTACAGAGTCAAATTCTGATTGTGCAGCTAGAATGGCGCTGCGATCAACAGAAGGATGCCAAAATACACTCACATAAATGGCAGCAGAGTTGTGTTCATTTGGTCAAAAAATGGATCTCTCACCTCCACAATTATTTCCAGTAACACTACAGCCAGTAGCATCAGTATCCAACAGCTCTACATTCATTTCCCCCAGGATTTTACCTGTGCGTGTTTGCTCAGTTTACAAATCAAATTCAGTGTGTTTTTCCTTTGTAATTTAAATAAGAATACTAAAAACTCTGGGTCCTCTGGTCAGCTCATCTACATTGCATGTATGGGGCTAGATGAAATCAAACAAGGCAGGCTTAGGTATAAGAGTTCCCTGAACTGAGGAACCTGCAGCAGGTTCAAAACCACATGAATTTTCCAGCTGCTTTTTCTCTTAAACTGGTGCAAGGGGTGATTGACTTTCTCAGGCAAAGGGGCACAGTGGACCCAGATTAATAAAATCTGTCATTCCAACTCCCTGACATACCCAGAAAATCACAACGGGGTACATAGGAGAGGGGGGAAAAAAAAACCCATCCCTCTTCTACAGGTAAAGAATAAATATTGTTTTTTCATCCAGATTTTCTGATCCGTTTTTTGTTGTTGTAAACTGATGCATTGTGCTGAGCTGAATAAATCATGTGACGTGGCACGTGACAGCTACAAGCCCTTCATGAGTCACAGTACAGAGCTGCTTCATTAAATTTGATGAAAACAAACCCAACATTTTACCTTTGTTAACTGCACAAAGCCACAGTGCTCTAAGTCTCAGCGCAGTTCAGGGTTATGTTGTAACTTACTGTGGCAATGACTGCAGCAACGATATCTCTAATTTCTCTCTCTCCTCTAGGTAAGTTTCCTTCTGCTGCACACTTAATCATCAGTTCTTCAGAGAGACCCACTCCCCATGTCTGCTGCCATAAAATAATCCTGAGGATGTGACTCAGATTCATGTTTCAGTAGAGAGATTTGTCCACTGATGAGGTCACAATTGCGTGTTAAATCTCTGCTGCTGCCTTATGAACACCAAACCACTCCTTACTACTGCAGCACTGCTGGAATCAATGGCAGAAGAGGAATTCTGGAGTATAAATTTGGGATTGACACTCATTTCACTGCGACTTTTTTCACTCTGTGCCCTAAAAATGCCAGTAGATCTGTTTTAGTCCAAGAGAGATTCCCATTCCACATATTAAGAGAGAGCTGAAAATTTGGAAGTGTGTGAAGAAAAAGGTGCTTCCTGTGCCACAGTGGCATGTGGGTGAGAGAGGAGAAGCAGAGCTGAGGCACTCTGCAGCTGAAAGCTGTTTGTGAAAGACAGGAGTGCAGCTGAAATCACACCAGGGCAGTGTGATGAGTGAGGGGCCTGTGCAGTGAAGTCAGAGGAGAAACTACAGCTGGCTTCAAGAGGAACTGAATTGGCCCTGTGAAGAGTCATCTGCAAAAATAAAAAAGGACAAGGAGAAAAAGCCTGGGTGTAAAAAATCCTCACTGCTCGTGGAAAATTACAACTGCCAGACCACAGGGGATGTTCTCAAAGCTGCTTTTCTATACATCACCAGTACTGTTTTCTGAGATGATCCAGCAATAATAGACATCCCAAACTGCTGTCTGCTTTCATGGAAATGCTACTGCCTTTCTGAGGGGACACTCTCAAAAATTTAAATTCCTTGTGAGGTAACAAGATGTCCAGGTTAACAGATACTAGACAAGACAGGTATTAGGCAAGAGATAATTTGAATTTCTGTTGCCAAGAAACAGACTGTATCTCAACTATTCAAAATCAAGCAAGGTTTTTGCTGTCTGACAAGACATCATTTCTATGGTAACAAGAAACCCTTTCCCATTCTCCCAGCACATCCAAAGATGCTTTCCTTACCCATTCTCCCTCTTGGCACCATCAGCAGGCTCCAGATCCCAGCAGCTGGTGTCAAGGAGAGCAGCTCCCCAGACCTCAGCTTACCTCCCAATTCTGTTTGTCTACACAACTGATTATTAGTCCTCATATATTTTATTTTGGCCTCATAATCCAGAGCAGTGCAGTCCATTTTCATGAATCATGAAAAGGGAACTGGTGAAGCAAAGGCTCAGACAAAGCTTATTAGTGGGGCAGCTTTCTCATTTTCTCTTCCATGAAGGAGAGTCAAAATTGAATCCAAGCTGTGAACATCCCATTGAATGCTCCCTTGATCCAGATGCAATTTAGTTAAATGAACAAATAATCATCATAGTGCCCAACAAAACAGCAACAACATGATTATAACCTGAAGGCCTGTGGGTAGGTTTTTTTAATTTTGTACAGAGCAAACAGATTTAGGAACTGATGGGTCATTTCAATCTCTCAAAACAAATCTGATGACTAAGTAATTTGCTAATTGCTACTAGACTGTGCAGTTTACAGGGATACCTTAATCACTGTTCTCAAAGAACCTTATTCTAATTTTATTTTTTTACTTAGTTCTATAAAGCACACAATTTGAACAGTCCTTCCTATTGATGCACTAAAGACAGATAAGCCCTTTGTCTTTGACTGTTTCTGTATTTCTCCCTTCTTTATTTCCTGAAGCACAACAACTGAGGTGTGCTGCCATTAAATCTGTCATTCCATTTGAAGTCACAAAGTTCAAGGAAACCTCCAGAGGGAGGATAAACTCTCAACCAGCACAGTGCGGGCAGGTTCTGCTTACCTCCAAATCCAGGTCTCAGTGCAAAGTCGTGGTCCTCTATGTGAAGAAGCTGCTCAGTCTTAAGTGGTCGGACCTTTGTGCTGTCAAGTTTCCTCATTTTAATTTCTCGTTTGCTAGGTTTAAAAAAAAAAAAAAGTGAGAAACTGAATTAATTTCTTCTGCCCTGACATTCACAGTGCTAGTCAAATGAAGTAGGGACCTGGGAATACTGGGCAGCTGAATCTGGAATGTTAAGGGTAACAACTGTGCTAATAAAGCTGGAGAAAAATATATTGGGAAAGGTTGGGAAATGAGGTAGGAGGGTGCCCAGGTCCATGAAGAACACCAATTACTTATAAGAAGTCCCAGGAAGAACTACTACATCCTCTTCTGTTCTCCTCAGAGATTGTAGCTACCATTATACAAGAGAATAGAGCCATTTGAAGTTATTATTCACATAAACACTTGCAAATCAAACTTGGAAATAACACCACATATCCATGCTTTAACCACTTCATACATTATCCATACTACAGAGACAATTATTCCTTTTATTATAAATGTGGGGTTTTTTCCTAGGAGCTCAAATGAGTCAATAAATTTTTAGGACTGAGAAAGGATGATCCTGGATCTAGGCACTTGCAGGGGGACTGGCTTTAAGTGGAAAGAGAGTAGGTTTAGATTGGATATCAGGAAGGAATTCTTTCCTGTGAGGGTGGTAAGGCCCTGGCACAGGTTGCCCAGAGAAGCTGTGGATGCCACATCCCTGGGAGTGCTCAAGGCCAGGCTGGATGGGGTTTGAAGAAACCTTGTGTAGTGGAAAGTGTCCCTGCCCATGGCAGGGGGGTTGGAAGGAGATGATCTCTTGATTTTATGTTCTACTGTACACATTAGGAACACCTTTCTCACAGAAGTGTTCTCATGGTGAGAACAGTGAAACATGGGAATGTGCTGCTTGGGCAGGTTTTGAGACTCCTCTCACTCAGGCTATTTTAGAATAGGTCAGACATTTATTTGTAGGAATGACTTGAATACAGCTGCTTTGCCACAGGCAAGGGACTATCCCTAGACATGATTCCTTTCATGCCTTCTGTGATTCTCTTGGATTTTTCTGCAAGCAACTCTATTACTTTTGACTGTATAGAAATGTCTTCTGAAGATTGGCCTTGTAGTCAAATACTGCTTAAAGCAAGGTATGGAATACCTTAGGACAAGGTGTATGCCTCTATTTACTTATTTTTCTCCTTCCTTCCCCCCTTTTTTTTCTTAATAAAGAAGCCCAAGGAATTACTTTCATCTTACAGGAATGATGAGGTGGCTGCTGGGCTACTCAGAATTGTTGGGCTTGAACAAATTCATCTACCTTAGTATTCTTGAATGCCTCTGGCAGTGCTGCCCGAGTCAAACTACCAGGGCAATCAGAAGGTCCATGAGGCATTTCAAATACTTTAGACTTTTAGTTTTCTAAGTATGAAAATCATGTGGATGGTGAAATGAAAGCCCACGCTTCAGAGAATTAAAATCACCACAGAGCAAGCCTGCATCAGGATAGAATGGGCAGCAGAACTGAACTGCTGCAATGTTCTACATGAGGAAGTTCTGCTGCTTGGGATCCAGGAGAGGAGAAAATGATGGATTATGTTCAGAATGCCATGGCACAGCTAATACAGTTGGGAAGCATGAGGTTATTTGCCATCTGATGTGCCAAGGAAAATGCCTGTTTGATGCTCCAAGAATTTCACTGGAAGAAGCAGGCTGGAACTGATTCATCTATTACAACTTCTCACTAGAAGCAAATCTGTGACTGAGGAAGACTTTCCCTGGACAAGAGAGGCAAAACATAAGCTACCAGGGCAGGAATTTTCTCCTTAATAAGCCACTGGGAAGAGATCTTCTGGGATTTTAAACCACAAGGCTATTTGGAAGGAATATGGCCTGCTAACTGCTCAAGGTAATGAGCTTAAGCATGTTGAACAGATTCTTGCACTCCTACAAAATATTTGGAAGCCTATGGAAGTAGCTATCATGAGGTCATCAAAAAGGGAAAACAGCCCCAGAACTGGGAAATCACTTTGCTGATGAAGCAGCAAGAGGGGTTGCAGCAAAGGGCATTCGTGCAGTGCTACCACACAAAGAATTAGATTTGTTGGAGTTTACCCCAAAATACAATCAGAGGGATCACAAATTAATTTTCATAAGGCTGAGATCAAAGAAGGTGGGTGGGCTGTTACCTTGACAGGACAGGCTGTGGTTCCACCTTTGCTCCTTCAAGAAATAGCCCAGCAAGGGCATGAGAGTACCCACTGGGGAAGAGAAAATCTTTTAAAACATCTGAAGAAAGTGGTAATAAGGAGAAGAATGATCAATCTACAACAAGCAAGTGAGAAACCTGTTGTAAAAACAATCCTGACATGAGCAAAAGAGTTGGGTTGGGGTAATGAAGACAAGAGATCTCCTGGGAAACTATTGGTAAATAAATTTTGCTGAGATGCCACTCAAGGAGGGATGCAAATATACACTGGTACTGGTTGATACCTTCAGTGGACAGCCTGAAAGTTACCCTGTCACACCAATACAGCAAGGGAAGTAGTGAAAGCTTTGCTCAATCATATAATTCCAAAGTTTGGGGTTCCCTTGGGAATTTCATCAGATAAAAGACCATATTTTGTTGTGACAGTAGTTGGGGAAGTTACCAGGATTCTGGGACTTACCTGGGACCTGCGCACACCATACAGGCCCCAGGCAAGGAGCAAAGTTGAAGGTATGAAGGGAACCCTCAAACCCCAGATTTGTAACATTTGTGAAGAGACACCCATGACATGGGTCCAAGCCTTGCCTACAGCCTTGCTGAGAGTGTGGATACAGCTGAGGCAGAGGGACAACCTAAGTCCCTCAGAGATATTATATGGCAGGGCATATCAGGGTCCACATGTCCTGGGGGAAATTCACGTGAAAGGAAAAACTGAAACTTAATGGCTCTGAGTCCCACTTTGCAGAAGCCCCAGAGATTTGCTGTGTAATCCAAGCCAATAGCATTGGACACACCTGCCCACGTGTTCCAGCCTGGAGACTGGGTCTGCATCAAGTGGTGGCACAGTGACCCCGTGCAAGCCAAGTGGAAGGGACCATTCCAAGTTCTGCTGATCACCCTCACTATGGCCAAAGTTGCTGGCAGAGGACTGTGGATCCACAACTCCAGAGTGAAGAAAGCTTCTGCTCCCAAAACCATTAGGAAGACAGAGGCTGGTACAAATCAGGAGAACGTGGTTTAAACTGTTGTGTACATGTCTGTTGTCTGTGCCCAATTGGTAACCATGATTCAGCGTTCCTCCCAGGATTTGCACAGGACTGTAGTCCAAAATGTGTCCAAAACTCTTAATAAGAGCAATTTCTGGATCTGTACCCAGTTACCACCTCTAGATGGGGATGGTCACTGCCCACTAATTGGGATTTTAATGGAATAGAAAATGGAATACCAAAGGGTAGGAGCCAATTAATAGTGCCCTTCTGCCCTCTATACCCCTGAGCAGCCTGACAGAATATGGGAACTATGCAGTTCCTGTGTGGTTGTAAATGCCACAGGAAAGGCCACTCTTCCTTCATGTTGTCATAAAACCAATTTCAGAGAAATAATCAGCCCAAAAGTTGCAGCAAAGATGAAATTGACAGGATGGAGACTGGCTCTACCATTTGGGACAGGGTTGTATTGGATATGTGATGATAAGGCCTAGAAAGTCCTGCCTGTGAATAAAGATCAGCCTGGTGCCCTTGATGAAATAATATTCCATCACCTTGAAAAACCAAATGGGAGGAAGAAATGATCTCTTAATCCCCTCACTGAGCATCCCACACTTTTCCATAATACAGTCAGAACTCTCCAGAACTCCCACTCTCACAGAGTGGTTGAACTGGAGTGATTGTCCTCTCAGCTGTCATTGAACACACTGAGCAGCATACTGCAAATGCAACTTCAGCCTTATAGGAGGAAGTTGATAGTCTGTCCCATGCAGTTATGCAGAACAGGATAGCTCTCACTTTCATACCTGCCACACAGAGAGGGGTATGTGCTATTGTCAATACCACTTGTTCTTATGCAGACCAATATGGGAAAGTTAAGAAGGATGTGGATGAAATTTGGAAGGGGACTCAAATTTTACATGAAGTAACTTCCAGAAATGACACCTTGAAATTTGACCATATCTTCCACACCCTTACCTCATGGTTACCAAACTGGGCTTGGATAAAAGAAACATTGATAACAGCTGTAATTATAGTTATCATCTGTGTAACAGCCTGTGGGTCAGCTGGTTGTGTAAACTGGTACTGTGGGCAATATAGAGACTGGACAAAGCAGAGTTTTGTTAGTCTCTAAAAGGAAAAAAAATGATGCCAAGATGATTTTTTGCCTTTTCTTTAACCTTTTATATAACCTTTCTGTATCCTCAGTATTATTAGCATGCACACTTGCAATTCCTTAAGTTTGATAACTCAGCATAGCCCAAGTATTTTGTTGGGCCAGGAGACCAAACATCCTAAAGGGCTCATAGTAGGAGGCTGGAAATTCATGATACGGCAGATGTTGGGCTGTATCTGAGAGGAAAAGCCCACACAGAATCCCAGAACCATTTAGGCTGGGAAAGACCTTTAAGATGATTGAGTCCAACCACTAACCCAGCCCTGCCGAGTTCACTGCTACCCCATGTCCCTCAGTGTCACATCCACACACCTTTTAAACACCTCTAGGAGTGCTGGGTGAATCCATCCCTTCCATGGACAGCCTGTTCCAGGACTTGACTGTCCTTTTGGTGAAGAAATTTTGTGAAACCATTAGAAGACAGATGCACCTAAGGACAGGAAATCTCTCTTTACCTGTCTGCAGTAGGGTAACAAAGAGAACTCTGGTATTGGTGTAGATCTGGGGAATGATAAAAATTTATTGGTCTCAGGGAGGCACATGCTGAAGAAACTACTGCTTCCACTCATAGCTGTGCTTTCCACAGCTGTACTTCAGGCAAGGGTTTACATTATGTAAATTAAATGGCAATCTATTGTTACATTCCAAAAGAGGCCATAAAAAGCACTTGAAGTGTTTCAGATCACTTAGGGAATTCACTCTTGTTGGTACTTCTACATTAAATTAATGGGAGCACTAACTTTTTGGCTGAAAAAGAGTGAAGAATGCTGTTTTGACACTTCCCTACCCAATACTATTGCATGGACCTTGGCATTTGCCAGAGATTCCAAAGAGCATTTAGTCACTACCTACAAAACCAAATTCAGAATTAATTAACAATGGACAAGGATGTGTCAGGCTTTTAAAGACAAATTTAGCTGCTCCTACCTAGCCTTGAAAACCATTAGTGAATGAAAGGTCAAAGGTCTGCTCAAGGGTACTTAGATAATTTTTGGTTAAAGCATTTAATCACTTAATGCCATCAGTGTAGCTCCATAAACCAATGGCAGGAGTGGGATTGATGTGGTTCGTGTCCCATCTGGTTGCCTTTAACCTACCAGGCTATCAAAAGTTTATGCTGGTTCAAGGAGGAATCGGACAAGTTCATGGAAAAGAAATCCACTGAAGATCACTAAATCTGCAGAAATTACATACAACACAAAATACTGCTGGAAGAAATTTGGTGACTTGGTACAGCTGTGAATATTAGGGGAAAATATCTTATTTTCCCTGTCCTTATTTATCCAAGGTTGTGCTTGCAAGCCCTTGTTATAGACTCAATATAGTACAGGGATCCCTGGAAAGATCCTGTTTGGCTGTTCTTCTGTTTCAGAGCTCTGCTCATAATATGGTAAACGTTCCTATAGGAAACTAGAGAGAGGGTTTTTTTTTTTCCCCTACCATCCTTTCATATTCAGAATGAAACTAGGTAAGTTTATGAAAAGAATACTTATTAAGGTGCCTTTTATTAAAAAAAAATACCCTGGATGTCACGGCCATAAGTTTCTTTCCAGCGTTGTGTCCCCAAGATACCCTGGCTACCACTAAATCAAAGGCATTCCAAAGGTAGAAGTTACAGAAATCTTATTCCAAGGGCAGTCTTTGGGGTAAGCCAGCAGCATGACCTCTTAAATGTTTTAATACACCCATCAAAGCCATGAAGCCCAGATAAATGAAATAACCAAAATTGCACAGTTCTCTGTCATAGACATGAAGATGCATTTCTAATTGTTCAGCAACATCAGCAATATGTACCGTAAAAAAATCTAATATTTTGAAAATCAAATGTGTTTTTTCTTTGCTGTAGGAAATGGACCACGAGAATAATCGCTTTCTCATGTACTTTTGGTTAATGCTTTAAAATCTTCTTTACAGGAGAATGCAGACAAACAGCTTTGGAGGGAGAATTGGGTTACTCTATTAAAACAGTGGAACTTGTAGGTTAAGTAACATTTTCACATGGGATTCTTTTTAAAGGGCCACCCATTTAACCAAGGCCATCTGTCAGCTGTGTCCCTAAGAACCCTAGTGCTGGCTGAAAGATTGCTCCCCAGAAAGAAAAAGATGCTGCTGGAAAGTCAGACCCTGATGCAATGTACTGGAGGATAATGCAGCCTTCGGAACAAAAGCAGAGAATGAAACAAAGAGAAATTAAACACATCTGGATCCTTTGCAGAGAAAAGCTGATTTGCTGCTGTTAAGCTTTGGGATCCTCTGTGGCTCAGATTTTGCAGCCTTCTTCCCAGTTCAAAATTGCCAGAACCTAGGAAATGAGGATGTGGGATGCCAAAGCTTGTGTAAAGAAAGCTGCCACACCAGGCAGCAGCAGATGGATTCTTCCTTGTTCCTATTCTTCCTTTCTGATAACACACTTGTGCCTGTCTGTGACAATCCATGATTGTCACATGGATCCATCTGCATGCAGCAGTAAAGATCTGTGACAATGCAGAGGACACTGTGCTAACACTGCCATTGCAAGAGGATGTTCATCAGGATGCCACAAAATTTCCTTTCTCCTGGCACCAGGTTTCCCTCCTGCTTTGTGATTTTTCATGTCAACAACGGAGCAACTGCTCTCAGCTAAGGCAGAACAGGATAAATGCAAACAGCAGCAGCATATGCTCCCCTCTTACAACAGACAAAAGTGCACCAGCTGAGCTTAAAACAAACCTGTCTTGCCACGACCACTAACAAGGTATTTTATTCTGTCTTAACTGCTTCCTGCGACTGGCAAGGCACCAGATGAAATCTTAGGTTGACACCGGAGCTAGTTCTGTTTATTTTCCTTTGTTATTACAAAGAATTGTGCACCAGCACTCAGACTGTCTGAAACAGCCTGCTGAATAGCCATTCTTTCCATGAGCTTTTGGCTTGCACCAAACTTGGACCCATAACTTTGAAAAGAAACCCAGAAGTCCAGAGTGACACAGCACCTCTGGGCACCTCTGTTGTGTCACCTGTTCCCTTGCATTGCTAAACAGGATTTTATGGGGGCATGGAGAGTCCCAGAGATATTTAACTGCTGGATGATTGCATTAGAAGTGATGCAGGAGGTTAACAGCTGTACACCTGCTGTAAAGCATGCAACTTGAGGGGAAAAACCCCAGCTTAAACATGTCAGAGCAGTTCAGTTATGTTACTTTACTTCAAAATGTGATATTGTACAAAAAAAACCTATGAGCTCATAGGTTTGGGTTTTTTTATGAGCACATTTTAAAATCTAACAGTGGCATCCCTTCTTCCTTAAATGGAGCTAATTATTCCGAAGAAAGGGGAATTTTTCTTGATTATCAATGGCAGCCATTGATCTGTTCACAGAGTATTAGATTAATCTGGAAACAGGCTGAGAGACCTCACATGGCAGATGTGAGCTGCCTTCCTGGGGGAAAGCACTGACCCTCTGCCCAGAAATTTACAGGTAAAAACTTCTCTATCATTATTCATTTTCAACCAACTGCTCGACTGAAAGGCCAAGAACAGAGAAAATCTTCAATGTCTAAAAGCATTAAATCTAGTCCAGAAAGGGCACACACTGTGTCATCACTACAAATAAGGCATCATTCGCCCCATTTAATGCCATAAAACAAGTTTTCTGTAGCTTTATAGTGTATCTACTCTGCTGTTCAGGTAATGGAAGTCACTTTGTGACACTGGCAAAGGACTTGGGAAGGCATTTCTGCTTCCTGGGATGGGAGTTAAAGGGTAAGAATACTTGGAACATGACAGATAGTGTGGTAGCTTTGTATCACACCAGGTAAAAGAGCTGTTTGTGGGTGGGTACATAACTGCATGTTTATGAGATATTCATGAAATCACAATGTGAAAGGTCTGGTTATGAAAAATTAATTCATACTTCACCATTTCTCTTTTGGGAACATCCTATCAATACTTTTACACATACTACAAATCCAGAAACTGGAAAAACAGGACAGTGAGCCAAAAGAGTGTGTTGAAAGGTGGCTGACAGCATGAAGTTTACCACATGAACAGAGAGAGAAAAAGTCCATTTCTTACCTGTTATGTTTTCTTGAGAATGACATTTGTTGCCGACGATGAAGACGGTGATGCTGGCTGTGAGAACTGTGCAGCACTGCTGTTGGCCACAGGCAGGTGAGGAACAGAAGTTTCATGACCAGGACCATCTCTTCCAAAAGAGAAATGCACCTGATCACCCAATCCACCTTGCTGACTTCTGATTTTCAGTGTCTTTACCGTTCAGAGGCAGCATAGCAGACAAAAGATGCACGTGAAGCAAGGCATCCCCGAAGAGAGAAGACAGGGGCATCCCAGTTCTGATGGCCTCGCCGAGTTCCCCTCGCACTTTGGCAAACCATAAATATTCCCTCAGCTCTACATCCCTGCAGTGTCTGCTGTCCAACCAGAAGCACCTTGTTTTCAGCACTGTGGTAGGTAGGGCAGGTTGCTTGGCCGGGCTGCTTTCCTCTGATCCATTGCTGCCTCTCTTTCAGCAAAGGCGCGTTTTTAAATTCTCCATCACCCGCTCAGTAACCTCTTCAACATAGCCTGTGCAGGCAAAGTGATGTCAAACACTTAATCCCCCTTAAATCCCACACAAAACCATACAAAAATCTGCTTTAATGACAAAGGTCTCTAAATTAATCTTGCTTTCTATATATGCGTGTATCTGCTCAAAATCATCTTCTGCAGAGATCAAGCTCTTTTGTTAACTGGTCGCATTGCCCTGTCTTCCCAACCATTAGCATCAATTCTGGCTCCGTCAGCTGCCAGCATTTTGTCAGGACACACACACTTCCTTCTGAAAAGAACAACATCACAGTACAAGCCCAAACTAAAAATGAACTCCTGTTTTGATATTCACCAATATCAGAAAATACAATTTCCCCCCCTCTCCTTTTTCTTCTCTTTACTAAGCTCTGCAGCTATTTAATTCACCCTGAATTTACGAGGTATGTGCATGCCTAAGATCCAGCATCATTCCATCAACCCTAGTTTTATCTTTATTTCATTTAGTCTGCCCTACCTGCTCAACAGAAGGCTGAATTGCAAAACATTCATTAACAAAATGTTGCTGAAGCAATAACTTGCACATGGCAGCTAGAAATGATGGTAAGATTTCTTAGGGGCTTAAAAGTGGACAATACTGGGGACACATCCTCTCACCTGACAT
This sequence comes from Cyanoderma ruficeps, assembly GCA_008694505.1. Taxonomy (NCBI): domain Eukaryota; kingdom Metazoa; phylum Chordata; class Aves; order Passeriformes; family Timaliidae; genus Cyanoderma; species Cyanoderma ruficeps. Next base: position 2,172,586 of record VZDJ01006092.1, read on the forward strand.
GGTCAAAGTTATCTTTTTCAAGCCATCAGCAAGTTCAGTTGTTATTAGAAGTGATAGCATACACTTATTTTTCTTTATCTAAAAATCAGAGATTTGGGACTGAAAGTTTAGGAAATGGAAATACCCCACCCCTACCTAACAGCTGGAGAAGTAATTTGGATCTCCTAGTAGGAGGCTTCTTCCTAAGTAAGACAAAGCCAGGAATAAAACCAAGCCCAACACTGCATCTGCTGAGACTGTAAGCACAGTCCCACACTCCCTGGGACAATAATCCTGTCACGTGGCCATCTGCCTCCTCAGAAGCTCCCTGAGATTTCCAACTAACTTCACCTGGGCCAAGAAATAATTCTCAGGTGCAGGTGATTTCCAGGTGGAGGTTACCAATGGACAGCTAATTCCCACTGTTAGACTGAATTCAAAGGCTCCCAACCCCACTATCCACCTCATTCAGCTGTTTAACAGTCTGATCCTCTCCTGTTCACCAAACTTAGGGAAGACCATTTGCTGCCTGGCCCAGGGATAGTCAGAGAGTGCTTCTGGTGAATTCCCAGGGTGGAGTTTCCAGACATGGTAAACATGAACTGCAGTTAATAAAACCTGGATGATAAAAACAGGTTCCATCATTAATTTACACTATCATTAGGGTGGGAAAAGGAAAATAAAGCAACAACTCTAATGAGAATTTATTCCAGGTGGAGATAAAGACAAGTTCCCTAGTGTCACCCAGCCTACACATATCAAAGTATCAGCCCACTGATTAAATTACATGTAAGGGAAAATCCAAGAGCTTTTGGATCTTTTTCCTTCCCCACCCAAAAACAGGCCCAAGAGTAGCAGCAAATGAAATAAAAAGCAAACTACACTGCAGGTTGTGTGATAAACATGTTACCACATTTCTGCATGTCTGGCTACCTGCACATCCATCAGAGTTAATTCATTTCCAACCATTCTCCTCAGCTATAAAAGCATAATATTTATATCCTGTCTCCCCTGCTAATTCTACTTCCCATTGTTTCCAGATACTGTGGAAAAAGCCTTATTTTAGAGGTTAATGTAATCCTTAGCTGAAACCATTGGCTGTTATCCCCTCTAAGCAGGAGACAGAGAATGGGGAGAGAGAGGATGTTCTGGGTGCTGAGGTTTATCCACCAAGAGCTCTGTAGGGGACCTGTGGTTACATCATGTCAGGCTAATGTGGAAACGTGATGATTTTGTGTGCTGACCTCAAGGAACTCAAAGGAGCCCATTAAAAATAAATAAGTAAAAACTGCTTTGTGGGTTTCTTTTCCAGCTGGAAAAGGGAGCACTTAGAAGTGCTGCTCCAGAGATGTGGTTTGCAGGAGGACTGGCACGTCCCTGGCCAAGCTGCACATGGATGTTCCTTCCCTCCAGGAGAGGGGAGTCTTTAACAGAGACACAGGAAATTAGAGGCTGTTTCCATCGAGCTAGCAGCACCCTGCTGCTTTATTACTCCTGGCTGTAGCAGCAACTTTACCGCTAAGCTGTGCTGCTGAAAAGACTGTTCTGCGGAGGATTTCCAAAACATGCTGAATGCTCCTTTGACCATCCCTGCTAAAATCAGCTTTAGTCAAACAAACAAAAAAAATTAAGAGAGGGAAAGGCCTGCCTGCATTGACATATTCCACCACTTTCACCCATCTCATGTCATAAATATACCGTGTGAGGCCCTGCCTAAGCACACTGAAAATCTAAGCATGGCCCCTCTATCCTGTGGTGTATTTCCAGAACCAGTCTAGCCCACGCACATGGAGGGGTGCCCTCTCCTGCAGAGGGGAATCAAAAACATTTCCACTGATGGGTGTGAATATCAGTGAGGGCAAACCCACAGCAACAGGGTTTCTTCATGCTAGATCTGTTTTCATTTCCTCTGGGGAAGGGAGCATTACACAGAGCAGATTATAATATCACTATAAATTACCATTAAGAGAACAGGTTAATCTCCTAAGCATTTGTCAGTAATAAATTCCAAAAAGACCCTCTTTGGAGAAGAATAAAAACAAGATAATACACATTGCTTGTATGGGGCAAGTTGCTAATCAGTTCTTGTGTTTAAACACAGAGCACTGTTGCTTTGCTAAAAAAGTTATTTATTTAAAATTATCTGTAGCCTATTAAAAGTTTGCCATGCTTATCTTCCTGGGACAAAACCTGGCACATGGTAACAGTGCATCAGCTCATTGGAACAGTTTGCAAACAAGCAAGGAAAAGAAGCAAAGGTGAACACACCACCTGGTTTCAGAAAATGAGATGCCTTCTTTTAGTCAGCAAAACAGAACATCCCTTCTGGTAACTGCAATCTGCAGCTACAGACCCCTCTCCACCACAGATCACAGAGCAAAGCAGATTGACAACAGCTACTATAAAAACAAGAACAGAAGAATATCAGGGATGAATAAATGCTTCAGAGCCTGGAATTTTACAGAAAATCTGATCCCACCTAAAGGCCATTTTAAACATATGGAGATGAAAGACCACGGCAGACTAGCACTTTTCAATCTGTAAATTGGCTGCAGTGAGGAGAGATGCAATGTGGAATGGGGAGGGTAGGTTTACATGGCAAGTGGTTTTTTTTTACTCTCCTAATCAGAGAAAGAAATACAAGGAAGAAAACATTAGTAAGTCTCCTAAGGGGCACTCACTTCTGACAAACAACCAGCAAATCACAGATTAACCACATCCATGACTCTGAGAGTGTGAATGCAATACAGCTGCACAGGAACAGGCAGCATTTTGCTTTTCTATGGTAACAGACTCAGTGCAGAGCACTTGCCATTTATATCACGGTGACTTACAAAATTAATGTTAGAATTAAGGACAGTTTCTCCTGCTTATATTAACACAAATGACAAACCAAGCTTCCAGAATTAAGATATCCATTCCCATTTCCCAACAGGATGAAGTGGGAGGAAATCAGAGACTGGGAATTATGATTCCAGCTTGCAGATCTCGGAGCAGAGCAAGTGCCTTTTCTGCTCATTACAGAACAACCAGCTGGTATTTTTCACTAAGGTAAAGGACAGTTCATTAAAAAGTAAAGGTCATCTAAACAATTTCCTGAACACAGTTGTGTGTGATATGAGATCTCCTTGGGCATCCAAGAATCTGCTCACAAACAGGGCCTGGGACCTGTACAAAGTTTGCAGCTTTTGAGAGCAGAGCTGGACAGTTTCCACTGAAACAGCCAAAGACTGGACACCAAAATCCACTCCTGAGACTCGTCCAGTTTCTTTTTGTCTCTGTCCACTGCCTATTCATCCAAAGGAGTGTTTTAAAACTGTAGTGTGGGATCCTCACAAGACCATAATCCAAAGGCAGGTATATATTTTCCCATATGAAACAGCCTCTAAGTAACAGGCTTGAACAGGTGATTCCATTTGGCACAAGGGTCTTTCCTGCTTTTCCTTGAATTTACAAAACTCAGGCTTCTCTTTGCTCTGGAGCTGTGTTGGCTACACACTTTTTTGTACAATCAGACATTTGGTTTAAAAGAGCGATAAGAAAAACCAAGAAAAACCACACACTTCCCCTAACTCTTTGCATTCCCCATTTCCAGAGCCTCTAAATCAGGGATTCTTTCCCTTTCATGATTCTGCCCTGGACGGAACAATCACTGAATTAATTTCGTCACTAAATCCCTCTACTTAGCTTCTACAGCAACAACCTTGAAAGTAGAACAATCAGTTTTTCTGCCTCTGGCTAAGGGACATCTGCATCTTGAGGGTGATCTCTGACAAAACAAGCAGCCACATTTTTGCCAGATTTACACTTCTCACAGCCTCAGTGGCAGAAAACTTTGCTTTTCTGCCACGTCATGCTGACCACAGGCATGGGATACAGCTGCCCTACTCCCACATGCATATCCATTTTTTTTTTCAGCAGCAGTTTCTAGAGTTTGTTTCTTTATTTCTGTAGGATTTTTTTAAAAACATCTTTCAGCTTCTTTCCCAAGTCAGGGAGGATCAAGGGGCTGACCCTTAAGCCTGAGCAATTCTCAGAAAGCGAGTGTTTGCAGCAGCACAGTGTATCCCCAAGAAGAAGGCTACTTTGCCATATGTATGGCCGCAACACTTTACTTAAATCCCAAAAGCAATATACACTGCATGAGATTATTTTTTTTCCCTGATTTCCTTGCCAGTCTGGCCAACAGCACAGCCTCTCATCAGTGCTTAGCAGTCAGATCCTAACTGCTACCTGAAGTCCTTATGGCTTATTTCCCCCCCACAGACCGAAACAAAACAATTCGGGAAGCATGTTTACTCTTTTCTTGCTGCCAGACTGATGTATATTAAGCGTTTTCTTCAGCATTCCCTGTTTGGTGTCCAGGAGTCAGCAATATATCTCCAACAGGAACTGATTTATGAAATGTACTGCGTCTCTACAAAGCTCCTGTTCTGTCACCAATGAACATGAGGAGAAAAAAAATGTGTTGAATAGTGGGGAAAAAAAACGTGCCTTTCAGCTTTAGCACCGCAAACTTTTTTCATCTTACAGTGAAAATAGAGACAGATTTATTGATTAAAGTCTGAACTCTACAGGTCGCAAAACAGCTTCAAAAGCCATCAGGCACAGCTCTCAGTGGCTGTTTTCCAGGCTTTTCTTTCCCATTGAGATCTTCCAGAGAAACATATGTTAACATCACAGAGCAGGTGCTCATTTCAAACTGGGAAGCCAATTTTTACTGCGTGAATTTTAGTCTTAAGTAAATATATATATTTAAGTTTACATATATTTGAGGTTTAAGAGGAGATAAGTGTATTTGGGTTTACTACTTTACAATTTCTGTTTTCCTAGAGGTTGACAAAACTATAGTTCTAAATCAATAAACATCTGAACAATTCATGTTAAAATCTTGAAGGAGACATAAGCTAAATGATGGAAGAGCAGCAGAGAAGGTTGGTTGGAAATTTGATCATAGAATCACTGAATGGCTGATTGTGAAAGTGACCTTAAAGATAACCTCTTTCCAACCCCCCCTGCTATGGGCAGGGACTCCTCCCACTAGAACAGGTTTTCAAAACCCCATTCAACCTGGCCTTGAGCACTTCCAGGATCAGGTATCAGCCCAGCCTCTCTGGGCAACCTGTTCCAGTGTGGTCCCCACGCTCACAGGGAAGAATTTCTCCCTGAAGCTCTAGCACTTGCCCAAGATCCTGTGCTCCTGTTCATCATTTCCCTGTTAACATAAAGATAATGCCCTACAAATGTATGGGCTGGAAGATACAAAACAGGTATCCTGGCTACGTCATGTTCCATCCTTAAAAGATACAAAAAGTACAGCTGAGATCCCCAACAAAATGGAGCACCTGCACTGCAAGATCACCCTGCTGTGATGCCTTCAGTGCAGAAATCCTGATCTGGTAATTGCCTTCAGATGCAGGAGAAGCTGAGGGGGATTCTGGAATGTGTCAACATGGATTTCTGTAAGACAAAAAAAGTCACCCAGAGGAATCCAAAGTGACAAGTCTTCCAGCTCTGCCTCCTCATCCCTGGGTGCCGACAAAGGACTCAAGACAGACTAACTTTCCCTTTGGCCCCCTTTTATTTTTGTGGGGAAAAAGCCCCAGGGCTGCTCACTATTTCACAAACCCCTTTGTTGTCCACAAAAATCAAATTCACTGCCCAGTGTGCAACACACCAATGAGAGAGACATTGGTGTTTACTTCACAGCTATACAAGCCTGGTTGCTCCCAGGTATTCCACAAATCAAGCACCCAGACTATCAAAACTTTTTAGTATTTATCCATATTAGCAAGCAAAGGAATTAGTGTTCACTGGCTACAAGTTACATAGTTCTGTCATTAATGAGCATTCTGTCTTCTCTTGGTTAATGATTCTCTCGCTTCCAATGCTAATTAGTCCATATGCTCGGTCTTTCTCTTCTTTTGGGCCGGTGGTCCCTGAGTCAGTGGTCACAATCTGCCCCTGCCAGGATTACCTTTTAACCGGCTTGAGCTGATTTCAGCACAATTCCTCAGTTGGCTTTGTTGCTTTCTTCCTTATCTTGTGGGTTCTGCCAAGTGTCCATGTGGCCTGTAAATTCTGCATTCTTTGTGTCCGCTGTCAGCGGCATATCCTTCTTCCCGAGCTTTGTTAACCTCTCCCTACATCTCAGAGCATTAAAACACGCCGAGCTCTAAACCTAAACAAGGCAATTCTGCCGACAATTTATTTGTCCTTCTAACACCTGCGCATCACGTGGCCCTTGTTGGCCGCTCTATTTCGCGGATTTCTGCTTGTTGAGCAGCCTTGCAAGTATACAAAAGATCAAACATCAACGAGCATCCCTCAGTAAGAAAACTTCCACATGTCCCCCATTTTGCAACACCTTTCCACTAAACCGCGGGGGAACCGCGGGTGTCTCCACACGGAGGCCCCCGGCGGCGCCCTCAGGCCCCCGACATGGCGGCCGTTCCCTCCGAGCGGCCGCCAGATGGCAGCGCCCGCCACCCCCACCGCAGCCCCGCCGGCCGCCGCGGCTCGGGGCTCCTCCGGGAGGGGAGGTGAGGGCGGAGGGGGCAGCAAGTCCCGCCCGCGGCTCCGGTGGGGAGGGTGGTGAGGGGCGAGGAGGGCTGGGGAAGGGGGGAAGGAGAGAAAATGGCCACGGCTGGTGGCGCGCAGGGAGAGCCCGCTGGAGGAGAGGCGGCCCAGCAGCGAGCGCACCTGAGGGAGCGCGGCCGCGGGTGGAGGGCGAAAGGCCAGTCAGTGAGCAGCAAGTATGAAGTGATAAAAAGCGAAGAGGGCAGCAGCAGGCGTGGGGGGGAAGTGATTGTGAGGCTGACCAAATATCCAAGCTGATCCAAGAGGTTCCCACTTCACGAGTCTTTCCTGATGATCCTTACAGAGACTGACTTCCAGCCCCTTAGCACAAGAATAAAATAGGCTCTGGTGACTGTAATCTTAATTCCTTCAGTAATCCTCGCTGTATTTTATGGTGTGAGAGACCTTTGGAAGTCGTTTAAAATTGAAGTAAAGATAGCAGCTTCTTAAAGTATGACAAGAAGGTAGGGAAACCAATGGAGTTTAGTCGGACTTATTGAAAATGAGACAGCTAGAAAAAAGTGAAGGTGTTTGTTAGTAAGAAAAGAGCATGCACACATACCCCCTCTCCCCAAATAATTCCGTATTGGGAATAGCCCATATACTTTATGTACACTGGGAATGTTTTAGTTCATAGTGCACAGGAGGAGTCTGCTCAGGATTGGTGTTCCTGGCCACAGCCTGAAACAGCAGCATCCACAGGAGCCTGGAGCTGGGAGCTCCACAGCCTCCTTTCCCAGCGCAGGGATGAACACCTCCCCCTTGTACTCGTCCTGAACGTGCTGCTGCCACCACCTCTCACTGCCATTCTTTGTGCTTTGTTTTCATCCTTATTTACTCGAGGTTGCTTGTACTGGAGACCTTACAGATTTTAATCTATTGACTGCAAGAGGTGCCAGTTTCTCCGAGCCCTTGTAATTCACATTGCACGTAGGGTGACAGAGGCCCCAGCCCAGATGCTGGGTTGTGCTCAAACACATCCTCCACAGTTGTATAACCTGACCCAGACACGGTGTCCTAGTATCTTATGGCCCCTGCCAGGTTACATAAGGTGACACACCATCTGCACTGACATCTGTGACCTGATGCAGGTGGCATCACTCTGCAGCACATGTTAAGAAGGGGAGGAGGCCCCTTACAGCCTGTGTCTTTTTATTTTNTCACATTTAAGATTTTCCACTAGACTGGAAAAGTAAGAGTAAAAAAACAAGAGTAAACAAAGTTTTGTTTTACAGGGAGTGTGGTTCTGCCAAATATTAAATTACAGCCTGTTCTAGACCCACAGTGTTCAGAAAAGAAGGTGGTAACTTTGCTAGGCATTCCTGTGGCAGTCACCATAGTGTGTGGACTTGGAGAATATGAAGGAAAGAAAAATAAATGCCTGGGAAACAGAGGTACTCCAGCACCCTGAGATGGCAGGAGTGTGATTAATACTGTTCTGATGGAGGAATGCATGTGCAAACTCTGGCTGAGACATTTCCAGAAGTATGAGTTAACAGAGACTTGACCTTGAGTCCTAGTGAAAAATAAGGCTAATTTTTAAAGGCTTTATGCCTCTTTTTGAATAAATACTGAGTTGATTAAAACCTGTAGCAAGGCCCTGGGTTTCCCAGGCTCAGGGATTCGCCACCTAAGAAACCTCTCCAGTATTTCTGAAGTGGATTTTTTTTTCTTCCTGTAACAAAAGGAGCTTCTCTCAGCACACAGAGGACAACGTGGAGCTGTTATCAATGCACACCGCTGTGAAATTCACTTCATCAGCCCCGGGCAGCAGGAGATATCTCTGCGCCCCAGGGCAGGCAGAGTCTCCAACACACCCAGAATTAAAACCAGCAGCCACAATCCACGCCCCGCGACTCCCAGCCCCGCCGGCGTCTCACACCCCACAGGCTTGCACGGATGGATTACTGGGGCTGTGGGTGCCTCCCGCCAGTGGTGACAACGAGGGGCTTTATTCATAGCTGTTTGTAAAAAAAGAAAAATCACACTGAAAATGCGTGTGGTGAGAGCAACACCGTCTGCATCATGTGAGTCTTTCCGCTGCACCCCGAGAGCTCTGAGCAAGAGGCAAGAAGCTCAGGGCTCCATTTTGCAATTTGCGAAACGTCAGGGAAAATAGAAACTGATTCTGATTGTCTCACTGAAAAAAAAATCTCTCTTTTCTCTGCCTTTAACAATGCTGCTTCTACCTCTTTGTTTTTCAGGCAGATCAAGGTGTGCAGCAATAGAGAAAAGGGCAGTGTAGATAGTCCACGATTCAACACAACAGAGAGACAGGGGCAGTGATTAAATCCTGGGCAGCCTGCAGGGCTTTCAGCACTGGGTAAGGAAAGCTGTATAAAAAGCTACTTTCTCTCCTGCAGTATTAAGTGAAAATGCACAATTTGTGTTTTTTAAGGTATTTGTAATTGAGAGCATTGGGCAAACATTCACTGCTTGGTGTCCTTGGAGTTTCCAGCCCTTCCGTTGTCAGTTCCCTGATCCTGCAGGATCTTAAGTCCAGCTTGTATAAAACCAGGGTAAAAAAGGCAAATATTAACACAAATATTACCATTACAGCAGGAGTGAGGAAGGCAGCTGTGTCACTACTTACTGCTAAATACTTTTCCTTACTGAACTCTAGATCAGCTATGCTCTGATATGAAGCCTTACCCATAGGAGGAAAAATGTAGGGTTTAGAAAGATTGTACATCACCTAAAGTGAGCCTGAAAGTGCAACTATGCAAATTGAAGTAAAAAGCAGTCATGAAGCTTAACATCCACTGGCAACGATTCACACTTTTGTTTACACTTTGGAAATCTTCTTTGCCTTAAATTTTCTCTTGGGTACATGTGTTTTTACAAGACAGTTTCTCACTTCCATCTTCTCCTGCCCAGAACAGAGCTACTCAAGTAAAGGCTGTAACTGTCAGCAAACCCTACCAAGTATAGAAAAGGATTAGGTAAGGGTGGTATTATTTGCCTTGTCATCACTGAAAATAATGCATTTTCATTACACTGGAATATCCTACTTTTTTAAGATCTTACACAAGACAAAGGGATGATTTGTACCATGCAGGTAAGAGAATTCAAATTAAAATAGGCACTATAGGTCAAGATGCAACAATAGTCATGCTGAAGTAAAAGCTCATGAATCATCTCCAGTGTGTCTTACACAGTGTCAAAACAAAACATCTTTTCTTTCTTTTTATGAAGACAGAGTAGTTGTTATTCGTGTAAAAATTCATGAGGAGAAACAAGGGATCATCAAAAATCCATTTTACCCTTTCAGGTGATGGTGGGAGGCTTTAAAACATCCTAAAAGAGCCAAAACAGTGTTTTGACCACTGGCTTTCATTTTACAACAGATGTAAAATTCTACTTTAGCCCAGTGGATTGAGTAACAGACTATAAGGAGAAAGGGAAGAGAACAAATGCAAACACACTTTGACTAAATAAGTACATATGTGCCCAGAAGAATCAAGTATTTCAGGCCAAACCCACTTCCTATTTTCTTTAGTACTGAGTTTTGGAGATAAAACACAATGGCTCACAGTTTTTTATTGGAGTAGAAGAAGGTAAGTGATTTTCTTCATGTCCTCAGAGCCTCTCTGTCTTAAAAGTCTTGATAAAAATAAATCTTTTGAACCCAGGTAAGTTTCAAAAGACTTTAGTCAAGGACCAGCAGCAGATCAAGATCAAAACCAGAAAATACAATTTTCATCAAAAGGAAAAGCCTTTCTGGAAACTGAACTGGGCTGATGGAAGAGGCTGTTCTGTCAGAAGTATCTGATATTAAAGGGTTTCCACCATGAAATGAGTTGTTAAATAAACATCCATCAAAATAACAACACCTTTTCTGAAGTTATTTGGCTGTAGGGATTAAAAAAAAATAAAAAGAAAATAAAGTGCTGTGCTACCACAGGCATCTGTTCAGCTGTGAAGGCTGATCAGGAGAAATGTATCTCAAAAGCTAAACTTCTGGTGGTTCTCCTCATAAATGGAGCAGTTTGTTTCATTCAGAATTTCTCCTAAATTTAATCTGGCCTGCAACCAAAACACAATTTCTCTACCAGCTTCATGAGATTACCTGCCAGTTAATAGCACAGCACACCTAATGAGCATTGAGGGCAGGCTCCATGGTCCTGCAAACACACCAAAACAACTCTTAAACTTCCACTGCAAGCTTTTGGTTCCAGTGGATTTCAGGATGTGGAAGTGTGGGTGAAAACCCTGGTGTGTTTTTGGTGTCTCTGGGAATTACACTGATTACAAATCAGTTAAAAGACCCATTCTGTTTTTGAATTGGAATGGAATTTTTATGCTGGATATTGCCTGGATCCACAGCAGTTATTTTCTAGTAATTTGTGATCTGGTAGATGTTGCTCCCAGCTTTCAGGAGATTCAGTTTTCTGCAAAGATGGCAGTTGTGCTAAGAGCTTGGTCTTTTCAACAGCTGTGGGGAAGGTAATCCATTTTGCACATAAACTGTCCCTCTACCTTTCCATGTCCTAATGTTCTCTCCATGATTTTAAATTGCTTCATTTTCTTTGCTTACAAGTGCTCTACTTGTTTAATCTTAGAAAAATTGCCCTTCCTCATCCTCTACCTTTCTGACTTGCAATAAATTACCTGGTGACTCCAAGACAACAAAATTGATCACGCCTCCTGAAGCTGTCTCCATTTGTCTCAGGCAAGTTTGAGGGACCTCGTTCTCTGTGACATCTCACGTCCTGGTTTTCCTGCAGTACCCTCCAACAGTGACTGCTAAGTGAAAGGAGGCAGTTCTGGTGCTGTTTCACCTGATTGTTCTGACACTTTCATGAGCATTTGCTTCCCTGGCTATCAGTGACGGCTTTTTATCCTATTCACTTCACAACTTGGATTTAAACTTTTGCAACTTCCTGATTGTTTTTTCAGTCACCATCAGTGCTCTTACTTGCTTCTCATATTTCCTAAGATCATTTATAGCCATTAACTGTTCCATGACAGAGGTGAGTGCCTGGCTGCAAACCTGCAGTAAGGGTAACAAGAGCAGCCATTCCTAAAGTTCAGCTCTTCAGCCAAACCTGTATTTAAAGAGGTTTTAAAAAGTGTTATTATCATAGCCTTACTTAGTAGGATCTAGAAAATATGAAGGTGAGCAGACTACCAAAATTCCTGCTAATTAGCCCAAGCTGCCTGCAGTAGGAGTGGAAGAGAGGCTGAAATCATTTGGCTTTGGGAGGCCTGTAAAACTTAATCAACTCTTTCATTAAGTGCCTTGTCCCTTTTTGAACCACAGGGATATAGCTGCTGTTTCTGCAGATAGCAGGAATCCAGTCCTAATGTCAAGTCAGTAGCTTGGACTAAAACCAGGGATACGTGGGTGGAGTACAAGGAGAACGAAGTTTGTACTCTCTGTGTGTAGACCAGAGAACAATCAGGTTTTCTCAGAGGTAATAGGCCCAACTCCTGCAATTTCTGAAAAACTGAAAAAGTCTTTTGATTTGGAGTTAAAAAAGGAGCCATGCTCAGCAAGGTTCTGTCTCCTCACCTGCTATGAAACAATAAATCCTCTAATCCCACAGAGGTAAAAAAAAACCCAGGCCCCCAACTTTACCAGGGATTTTCGTATGTCCTTTCTTCTGAAAGGACTGTGACTTGTTCAAAATTCTGTTTGCAATCAGCTTAGCAATATTCTGCCTGCTCCACATACACGGGAATTCTCACCCACAGCCACCCTGCAAATTCCTTGCCACTCACTGTGCAGCTATCATCAGCTCCTTCATGCTCAAAATAGCTCCCCTGCTCCCAGCTGACATTCCCAGCCCACAGAAATCTCAGTATTCCCGTGCAGCTCCTTGGTTTGGGAAATCTAGAAATAACACAGTTTTACTATTATTTTTGCAAGTTCAGGTGAATCTTCTGGAGACAGTAAAACCAAGAGAAGATTCCTGCATGTGCAACACTGAAATTCAGCAATACATAACTGAGCTTTTTAGCTGGGCTCATTTGTCACCATGGGGTTAAGTCCTCAGGATAGTTGGTGCCTCACGTAAGAGGAGCCTGGATAATTTGGCCATAGACTTAGAAAGGTGGCTCTAATTTCAACTAAAAATACATTTGCATTCCTTCTGCCTTATTCTTAACCACACAGCTTCCCTGTCACAGAGGCACAACCCTCGTGCACTCCTTTCTCCCTTGCCCAGACTTTTTTTACATAGTCTTGTATGCCTCTTTCCCAGCTCCCACTCTCAAGCCCCAGCTTTCTCCCAGATTTAAGTCCCCCAAATCATCCAGAACTTAATTGATTTCTCCTTGCTTAGGCAAAGATAGAGAAGATTATATGAGGGTTGTATTATATGAAGTACCTTAGTAGGTAAGATGTTATATTAAAATAAAGTCACAGAAAGACAGTTTTATTCCATTTGCACTAAGGTTTACAAATTTTTTGCAATTCTTGTTTAACCAAGACAGGTTTCTTTCTCAAAGGTAGTTAATTACATGAAATTCTAAAGTACATTGTATTGAATCACACTAAATGCAATGAAGTAAACCTTGTTTATTGCCACGTTAATCACAAGGTGTTACTTTTATCCAGACTTAATCTGGACAGAATATTTTCAGTTTCACTGTCTCAGAAGCTCAGTGTAACACAGAATTTGCTAACTTCCTAACAAACAAACAAGAGTAACAGGCCAGACAATCAGGACCTTCTTGACATTCCCTCATGTTTCACATCTTCTAGGCAGAGATGCTGGGGATCAGTTCTTTCCTTTAAATTAAAAATCAAAACAAATTAAACATCCACCTCACTTTTCCCAGTGTTTGGGTTGGAAGGACTAACATAATTTGAAAAATCTACCTTAATGTATTGGTGGGATTTGTTTGTTTTTTTTAATGCTCTTGCCCTGTCAGTAATTAACAGGTCCAAGTAATTTTAACTAAGTTTTTCTTTCTATTCTGTTTACTTTCTTCTATTGCACAGCCAACCTCAGATTTTGCTTCCAATTCATTCAAAGCTGTTCAGGATCTTTGCAAGCTTCTAACAAGAATATGTTTTCTTCCCTAATTAATCTTGAAGAAGGTAATTTGTATTATTAAATGTTCTTCAAGTCTGCTTTCCTGTGGTTTGAGTTCTTGCTAGCTTCAGTCATTTGGAGAGAAATGAGACATGTAAGTCTCCAGAAAATAATATTTATTAGGAGCTACATCAATCCACACAAGGGATATCATTTTGAAACCCACAATAATAAAAATTTTATGTCAAAATATTTCTGTAAATTTTAAGTAAAATCCATTGGGATTTTTAAAGAATGAAAATATTTTTCCTGGAGAAAACATTAGTGACAATGAAAGAGCTGTGTGTTGCCTCTGGGACCTGTTTTACTAAAAGCAAAGATGGGGAGGTGACCAGCTGGCTCAGTCATTGAACAGGCTTAGAAAATCCTGCTCTTGGTGCAGCTGATTTTGGCAGTAGCTTGAAAAGTCTTGGTGTGAACTGGTACCTTTTCTCACTGGCCAGCCATGACCACAGCATTTCCATTTCCCAACTTTTTGGCAGCATTTGTAAAACTCTTGATATCTAAGAGTACAGTTGCTGAAAGTTTGAATCACATGCTGCAGGCACTGAAGAGCCTCCCAAGAGCACCATGTATAAAACACAAAGTCATAATGTGTACATATCTGTAAACCCAACGTCTGCTTCGTCTTGCTTTTCTCCTTCTGGGAACTTGGCATTCGTCTGCATCCTTCAGTACATAATTATTATTTTTAAGTGTGCGTTTCCTTACCTATCAGGGTGTACCAGCTTTGGCTCTCACAATATATTTCATATTAGCTGTCCTCTGTCTTTGATACATCGTTTGAGGAATACAATTACTTTTTGCTGACATCTCCACCACTTTGATTCATAAAATGAATTAAAACCATTACAACAGGAGATAATTTATGAAACACTAAACAAGGAGCCCTGCCCCCTCCCCAAGAGCTGACTAAGAGAAGAACAAAAGGAGTAATCATGGGTGATAATTGCATTGTCTCATTCCATTTTCTTCTGAAACTTTATTACAGCTGTCCTAAGAGAACATGCATTATCCAATCCAAGTAATGAAAGAGCAATTCTAAAAGCTAATTGTCTATAAAAATCTAGAGTTGATCCTCCTTGGAAATAGGAAGGTAATTGCATTGGTGTGCCAATTCATGGCCACCATCACTGGGTATCAGATCCAGCTTCAGAGTACCAACTTCTCCCTTTCATGAGGTGTTGGAAGAAAAAAACCCCATTCAAATATTGCAGTGAGACCATTGCAGCACAGATGTGATTTTCATTCATCATGGGTCTTTATATGAGAGAAAAATGCATTCAAGATCCAGTGCCTAAAAACTGAAGAGAAATTCTGTGGCCTGGAGCAGGAGGATTATCCTGGCACCTTCAAGCTTTACAATCCTTTAAACTTTAATCCAAGTTAGGCAAACACTAACATCTCTTCAAGCACTCCTTTCAAGCCACAGGAAACGAGAATGAGAAAAGGAAACAAATCACAAGTGGCTCCATACAAGTAATTTTTTGGTCCTCCACTGGCCACATTTCATGGCACAGGAGTTACCTCAGAGGGTTTGAGCAAAGACCAGACCTGGAAACTGTCTTCATTCAACAAGTCTTGGCTTTGCAGCTACTGCAAAGACAGCAAAAGAAAGTGAGAAGAAACATTGCTGTTCACCAAGGGGAATGAGGATACCAAAGATAAGGGCTGAAATGTAACCCTGTGAAAGAAAATGTGTCAACTCTGCTTGGGAGTGGATGAAGGAAGTCCTAAGAAAGGAAGATGAAACAGTTATCAAATTATCCTTTTATTTCCACAGGTTTTGTTGGGGGCTTTGTTGTTTTTTTTCCTCAAGAAGAAGTCATTAAGAGACTAAATTTGGACACCAATCTGCCACTAACTGCTGCTTATGCTACTACCATGGCCCCAAGCTGATCATACAACAGCAAGGGGCCGACAGCCAAAATGCATTAGGAATTCAGCTGACATCAACACACCTCTGCTGAATGTCTTGTGTCACATGAATGTCTTGGTGCAGATCAGCAGTACAGATATTTAACAGTGACTTTTCTGTGTAGACGGTTAACAGGCCAGAAAAAATACAATACAGGCATGCAGTACCATAAACATGCATTTTACAGCAGAAAGAACCAGCTGGGCTCATGAACAAGAGGAAAAACAACTCTGAATCGAGCTATTGTAAACATCCTAGTAGAAAAAGGCCATAATTATTCATCTTTACAAAGAAAAAAATGGACTGAAAAGTATAATCCCGCCTTTGGGTTAAAATTCAAGTGTGCTTGGTGCTGAGGTAGAAGAGTTTCAATAAATGTAGAAGCATGTGAGAAAATGGTGGCTAGGAATTTATCTTCCTTGATGATATATCATTATGTATATGCAATTTTTTGTATAGCAAATAGAAGTTTGAGATTATTAAAAATAAAAAATAAACATGCATTTTCTCAGTGATTTAGTGAAATGCTGTACCCTGAGCATAAGGGCAAGTGAGCCTTTTATCAAGATCACTTATGTGCAAGAGAGTGGCACATATTCTACTAGCCCCAAGAGATGAACAAGTCATACTCACAAAAATGACCAAAAAATGGGGATCCAAATTTGTTTTGATTAGGTGTGGGATTTTGATCCTGTGCCTTTAAAAGCTGGCAGTTTAGCAAAAACATCAAGCTGCATAATTTCCCACTGGCTAGAAAAATACTGCTGATGATCTCTCAAGTGGAACTGAGCAAAAAACCTTATCTCATGCAAACAGTGAGTTGTGTTTTTTGGGTTTTTTTTCCCCCTCTGTGTTACATAATAAGAAATCAGGTATGTTCTTCACTTTCCATGGAAATACTGATTCCTCATTTCAGCTGCTGGTTTTAAGAGCTCCCTTCAGTGTATATATTGGTTATGGGATTGAACATTAATCTATAAAAAAGGCCGAGAATTTGATTACTACACACTCAATGCAGACTAATGAATCTGCAGATTCAGCTACACAAGATCCCTGTGCTCATCCCTCAAGCAAGGATGTTGATAAATGAAAAAACCTGGCACATTTATCCTGGACTTTTCAGGCTGTACTGCGCAAACAGATGAAATGGAGCCCAGAACAAATGGAAGCATCCTAAAGCCACCATCCCTTACAGCTCCAACCCACAGCCTTTAAAAGCAGTGCAACTCTCAGCTGGTAACTGCATTTTTTTGGCCATAACAAGACCACGTGTAGTTCACAATGGCAGAGCCCGAAGTGAAGCACAGTGAATTATGTAAAGAAGTGAGAAGCCTCCCTGTGCTGCTGCTGTTATGGCGTGATTTTTGTTCACTCACCTGGAGGAAGGGCTGCTTTTAACTCTTCCCTACTCTGCCCTCTCCTGTGTTCTCTCTGCTTTGTGCATTAGCAAAGGCACCTTCCTGGTTGTGCCATTTTAGAGCTGGCATTCTTAAAACCTCAGTTTGGAGATGAGAAATTCCAGGTAACACTTGGCAAATCCGGAGGACGCTGGTGGATGCTGCTGACACAATTCCAGTGTTCATCTACTGCGTATGGAATATAAGGAAGAGGAGTCAACTCAAAGGTTTCTGAAGTTCATTATGGTTTTTCCAAGTAAACAAAAAAGATTTTTTTTTTCCCCCTGAAGAGTGAATTAACTTCTTCACAGTCTAAATTTTTCAGCAAGTGAATTGAATCTGATGGGTTTTTAATGTTCTTGTAGAGCCAGGAAACCGTATTAGAAATTGCTAACATTTATCATGTTCCTTGGTAGAATAGTTAGATACTCTGGTTAAAAAAAAACCCCACACTGGTTGTCTCTCTTGAATAAATACTTTTAAGTAAATAACTGGGGCAGTTTAACAAATTAAAAACAAACTAAAGATAAACAAAACAATATTTCTGCAAGAAAATCGTGTCCCAATTTAGCTCATGGAGCTTTTTTTTCAGAAGAGAGAAGCTAAAATTATCTCCAGCTAAACCAAGGCTCTTGTACACTTGCAATTTAGGAACTCTTTCAGTGACATGCAGGCAAAGACTAGAACTGACAATGACTTCAATAGAAAAAAAGAACAACAAAACGGAGGTTAGAGGACGCGTTATTTATTGTGCTCATCTGACAGCCCAAATGCAATGAGATGAGGCAGAAGTGCCCAGGCACTGTTTACAGCAAGAATCATCTCTTGAAATAGATTTTCATTTCGCTTTGCTCTGTCACAATTAGAAATGTCAAATTTCTTTGGGGAAGGAAAAAAAAAATAAAGCATGGGAAAAGTTTTTGCTTCCTCTTCTTCCTTAGAAAATGAAAATATGAGTAAGAATTGAAATATCTCTCTGCAATAAACGGCTGTTTGCTCAGCCTAAAACTTACTTACATTCTTGGAAGTGTGGAGTGTATTGTACCCAATCTAGTTATTTCATCAAAAGTTTATTCAGATATGAATTCTCTACCTTTGAATGATGACAAATCTGTTACCCAATGAACTTAACCTGAGATACCAGCCAACCAGGAAGAATCTAAGCAGTGCTGCATGTAGAAAGCAGTAGGATAGCTGAGCAGTGCAGGAAAAAGTGGCACACACAAGTCGTTCATGGATACCAAGGCATATCATGTTCCTGAAAACCATCTTGGAAAATTAATTTAATTTAACAACAGACCTATTATAGTGAACTTACCACGGCACACAGGATAAAGGAACCACAAAAAATAAGGTTCACAAAACCCCCCAGCCCACAGCAGTAATTGTTAAAAACTAAATTGACTTTTGCTACACCTGTGGTGCTGGTTATTTTGGTTGGTTGGCTGGTTGGTTTGTTTTTCTCCTGATTTCTGCTCTTAGATCCAGGAGGCTCCCAGATCCTCAGGTCCTGTGCACTCCAGCTGGCTGACAAACCCTTACAAGAAATGCTCCTGTTAAAACATGCTCCTGTGCCATGTTGGAACAGGATGTTTCTTCTCTCCTTTCTTCATTTCAAATTGTTTTGTGAACTGAAAATTCTAAGGACATTCAGTTTTCAAAACATTTCTGTAAGGAAATACGCTGCCTGTGTTTGGAGAGGGGTGCAGTGACTCCAATAACATCAATTCCAGCTCGCAGCTGCCTTTGGATCCCAAGTCCTTGGCTCTGGGTGCGTTTCAGGCTGCCAAACAGCTCAACTTCCCTGCAAAATGGGAAGCCCTCCCTGTCTCTGCTGGCTGCTCATGAGAAGGGGCTCTGGCTTCATCGAGTCCCTTGCTCAGGGCAATCCATGAGGCTTTCAGGCAGGCTTGGATTACACGGGAATTCATCTAGCTCTACATGTTTCACAGCTCAGTGAGCAAATCTGGGAACAAATTGATGGCTTAAATTAAATTTTGCTTCTGATGTGCCAAATGGACCACCTGGGTAGATTCCTAAATCTGAATGTCTGGCTGTGGAGTACCACCCTCTGAGGCAGCTGAATCCCATCCATCTGCCACCCTCCAGCTCACAATTTAGCCCAGAAGTTGCATTTTGCTGAAGTGCACCCTGTCCTGGGGGGTTTCCATGGCAACCGAGGGACTGGCTGGCAGGTGCCGATCCTGCTACAACTCTGCTTCTGTCGGGAGACAGCAAAATCCCTAAAGATCTGGTTCACGGTCTTGATGGCAAGACCCAAGGTGATTAAAGAGCACAGGTCACACCTGCACAAACCCATCCCATTCAGAGCTGTTATTCCCCTGTCATTGACAAGTCATTCCATTTTTTGTACCAGCCCGTTTTCTATTTTGAGAAAGCCCTTGAAGCACTCGGCTTTGCCATCACACAGCTCACCAAGCAGTGCAGCAGCAATGCCACTAATGGTTTACCAAGAAACACACGTGCTCCCTTTCCTCAAGAGGTTTATGTGAAACTGCCAGTGTGGAGAAACTTGTTGGAGACTGAGTCACCTCCTATTGTTAAAAGGCTGATGGAAGAGGACTCACCTCAGAAATGTTAAGGCTCCGAACCCTGCTTTTATTATTAAGCCGATAAGGAACGATAGGCAAATTATCTTCTCATTCGTCCCCAATTTCTCAGTCTTTTGAAGAGGAATTTTGGTGTTGGTGTCTCTCTCTGTAGTGGCTCTAACACCATCTTAAAGCTAAGCTGTGTAAAAGCTAAATATGATCACCACTTACATCAGCACTGAGACGATCACCGAGCACTGTCAGATGGCAACATTTGACTCAGAGCCTCATGTCTTGATGCTTGAGCATCCCCTGTTTGCTCTCTGGCTGCCAGAAGACTCAGTGATACAGCTCAAAACCCTGGTGGGCACAAATCTGGGGCTCTGTTGCCAGGCAGAAGAGATTCCCAGCCTCAATTTCCCATCTACCCTTTCTTCAGGAATATATCCCGTTGGATGTCCCTTGTTTTTCAACCTGCAGTTTCACTGAGACATCAGCTACCCTTTCCTGGAATTGAGAAGCCCATTTCTCTTCTAGATATGCAGCACAGCAGAATTTGTTATCCTGCAGAGTTCTGCAACTTGGAAATAATTGTTTAGAGCCGTGGCATGTGGCCATTACCCAGCCACACAGGAGGTCACATCCCTCTGACAGCTTTTAATGCAGGATATCCCCTGCCATATTGCAGGCAACTGGCATTGGAGCATTTCCCTGCAGCCCAGCTGCACTTCAGTCTTCTCTGTAGCATCCCTCTGCTTTTAGACCGTCTTTCAGTAAACCAAAATATCATTGCTGCATTGAAAATTTTTCCCCTTCCTTGTGTCTAACTCATCTTTTCATTTATCCTCACATTGCTTGCTTTCAGCTGCTTTCTGTTTCCCAGGGAATGAATATGCAGAGGGAAGTGGAGACCTTTTTTCTGCTCCTGTCTGCTCTCTGCCTGTCCACTGACAGGCCAAAACTGCATCTTGGGTTCAGTCTCTTACACCTTTGAGTCACTACTCCAAACTGCTTCATAGAATGCCAGCAAACAGAGGGGAAAGACAGCATGGGAAGCAGGATGAGAGAAATTAAATGATGAAGCTCATTCAGTTTCTCATTTCTGTATCTCTTGCCCAGCTCTCCTCTATAAGAGTATGTAGCAGTCCAAATTTAGAGCCTCCAGACTGCAATCAAATCCATTCAGCGCAGCCATGTGAAATGCAAGTGGTGTGAACGAAGCTGAGTTCCTGAGCCATCACATGGATTTTCAGGGTGGAGGGGGAAATGTGTGACTGTCCCCCTTGGTGGCACCCAGGGCCCCAGAGCAGGCACACACGGCATGGTTGGGAAGGAGAGAGGGGCTGGGAATTGCCCCTGCCATGGGGAGGAGGTGCTGATGGAGGTGATGACTGTAACTCCAGGGGTGTGCCAGTCTCCCTGCTCTTAGGGTGAGCAAGAGCTCCTGCCACAGAGAGAACCCCCTTCTTCAGTGTACTCATGGCACAACCTTTACATTCAATGGCAGCAGGGGCACAATATAATTATATTTAAAAAGAAAAAAAATATCACTTGAGAAAAATCGGAAAGAATTTTGAAGTGGGTCTTACATGTTACATCCTTGTGTCTGGAAAGCTTCTGTAGTGCAACCAACATCCAACCATCACAGTGCCTAACACTATTTTTAAAGCCATGTTCATTTAAAGATTTACAGAACACTTCCTTGCTCTTTCTAATCCTGGGTAAAATAACCACAAATTATTTTAAAGCATGGCATTTCCCCTTTGAATGCTCATGGAATTAGACAACAGTCCCAAACTTTTTCCCATGAACAAAGTGCTGAATGAGCATCCTCAGAGCTGTCTACTGACAACTATGACAACATTAAGTCAGCAAGAATTGAAGTGAGGGCCTCAACTCACCTTCAACAACTGCTGAATGGTCATCACTCTCTGAGGAACAGAAATCCCATCTTGCAACATGGCAAGTGTCACATTCAACCCACCATTAAAAGTACCTCGTGTTAATTATCATTCCTTTAGATGACTTAACTGTTACAGGTTTGTTTTAAAGGTATGTGGTTTTTAATCAAATTTCTTTCGAAGTGAGATGAGGAAGGAGAAAATATTGGAAACAGGGTCTGAGCATGGACTCACCCTGCAAAGGGGAAAGAGAAGAACTGCAGTGCTGTTTGAGAACAGGTGCAGATCCCCTGGGATTTGTTTTCCAATTAGTTACAAAGCCCATTAACAAATTCTATTTAGAGGGTTTTTCATTTAAGTGAGATTTTCCTAAATTAGGAGCCATCAGTTCCTATTTGGAGAGCGAATCTGTCAAATTCTATGGTTTATATTAGTGTACAGCCATCCTCCAGCAAAAAAAAAGGGCAGCATGGTAATATGGTAGCCATAACCAGAATAAAAGGAGCTTGCTTTAAACAGTAGGTTATTCCTATTTTTCCTATCAAAACATCTTGCTGTGTTTTAGTAGTAGTTGTTTTTTGAACTTCAGTTTGCTCTGCCAGTAAAGAAAATTAATCTGGAGGGGAGCATTGACAGAGTTCTTAACAGGTGGATGGTGCCATTTCATCAAAGAGAACAAAGTAAATGCAAATACTAAAAGGAACATGTAAACCTGAGGAAAATAAATCTCTATTAAATAACTCAGGCTCAGCAGTAGAGAATGTCACTGAGAAGACAAACTGAATGTTTAAACAGATAAAGGTATTTGTTCACATGGAAAGAACTTAAAATTGATTTCACCCCACATTTCAAAGCCTAGTTCAATCTCTGTTTACGCAGGGCAGTGACCTCACAGATGCCTCCCTGTGTCATTCCCTGTGCCTTCAGCCGAGGTTTTTGGGGTTGGCCTCTTGTTGAGTGTGTGACTGGATCAGGAGGAATATGGGCTGGGACCCAACTGCTGCTAATAGAAGCTCATTTCTCAACAGTGCTGCCAGCTCTGCCCACGAAACAGAACTATTCCCAAGGATTGTGAGTGATGGCCTGAGCCTGGCTCAGTGGGATCTTTCCATTAAAAAACTGCCTTTCCATGAAAGAATGGCTCATCTCTCCCAGGCAGACCCTCTGAGTGTGTATCCATGCCCTGCACACAACCACACACGTTCAGAGGTTATTTTGTTGGTACAAGGCCAGTGAAACCCCTATTGAACATTTACTTCTGGAATGTCTTCCTCAAAAACATCATCTGGGATATTGTCAGAGAGCTAAAGGTGTACAGAATAGCCTACTGTAACATTTATCTACTGCTTAGGTAAGAAAAATTCCCAATCCAAGGATAATGCAGGATGCCTTTTACAAACCTTGTCCTGCCTCCGTCGGGGAAGGCACGAAGAGCAGAACTTGGAGTGGCTTGAACAAGCTCAGCATCTTTGTCATGTAAAGAAGAGACCGTGTCCTACAGGAACCATCTGCTCAGGCTTCAAGACACCGAATTATTTACCAGGAATTGTAGCAACATATCTGAGAGGTTGCTTTTGATTTTTGCAATGGTCTTAAGGAATATCCCTCCTAGAAGGGAGCAGTGACTCCTGAACCCTTGCCCTTCCCAGCACACAAGCACTGACAGTGCTGAAGTGCCTGTGCAATCCTCAGTCCACACAGCAGCAGCAGGTCTTCCCTGTATCTTTATCACCATCCTGTCCATCAAATTTGGGCTGTTAGTGGACAATAAACGTTTTGGATCTCTCCAAGTGCAGCAGGGACGGGGCACTAGAGGGAGCTCCGGCAGCACCGCCCACCTCCGAGCCCAGCCTGAAACCAGACCCTGAGCACCAAATTTCCTTCTCAAGTTGAGAGGCTTTGGGACGGCTTATTACTTTGATTATCTCCTCTGCACTTTTGAATAACATTTTCCAATATTCTTTTGCAGTTGAAAATTCTGGAATTGCCAGCATTCCCCATTTCTGCAGACAGCTTCTATTATTGGTGCTAGGAACTCAGATTTAGCCTATTATAAATGTTTTGTTTTTTTTTTTAAAGTGCCAACCCAAACACTATAGATATCTTAGTTTTAGAAAAACTGCCTGAAAAGCTTCAGTGAAGTTTGAAAAATCCTCCAGATATCAAACTTTTTCCCTTACTGAGATTAAATCCTCCTTCTAATCAGTAAACCCCCAGCTATGCATCAGGAATTAAAGTTAATATTTAGCCTTTGAATAAATAAGAGACATTTTGGGAATAATGTGCCTATGGGAGGACTCTGGGAAAAAAAAGACAAGATTGCTGGCAAGACAATTTGCTAGCAATTGCTGTAACTAAAGCAAAAGTGGCAGAAGCAGCTTTTTTATTTTTAGAAAGACATCTACAGTGATTTATTAAACCTCTCTGGAGAAGACAAAAGCTATCATCCTCTCCATATATTTACTTGAAGAATTTATTTTAAAGGCAAAAAATTGATAATTTCTAAATAAGAAGAGTCAGGCTTCTGTAGGAACACCAGGGCTATTTTTGGAAGAAAATACCTCAAAATCATCTACAGAGAACCCAACTGCATCAAACATTGTGTTGTTCCATTTCATTCACAAAATTGCTCAGGAGCCCCAGCAGTGGAGCAGACAGCCCTACTTTATCTATACACTAAATACCTTATATATACTTCCTGTATAGTCCTTTTAAATCTAAGGAGAGCAGAACTCCTGTTATAAAAATTCAAGGTTAATTTACATGTGATAGCAAAACATTGCTCAGTGCAGTGCTGTGAACAGCAAGGTTTGAATACTGCTAAAGCCCTGTGTTCCCCCCTTCCCAAACTGATCCACCACAAAGTCATAAAATAGTCTTTCATTTCCTAAATGAAAGAAATATGTTCAACCAGAATGAGAAATGAGATGAGTTACACTCTTTTCCCACAGAAGAGCCACTTACTCCACCAGAAAAGACAGATATCCATACTAGCTGTCACTCCATTTCCTGAACAAACAAGCATCTTACCTGGACATTTTCTCCTCTCCCTTACTGATGTTAAATGTTTCTCAAACACTTAGCAGGTCTCCATCCTCTGTTGCACCAACCTCCTCGGGATGTGAAGTTTCCTGGGTTTCACAGCACTCCAGTGTTTGAGGTGTCCATTCTTCTCAGCACCATTCATTTCCTCTGCCTCCAAAAAACTTCTTTCCCCAGCAGTTATTTTCTCCTTTGCCAAATGCTCTTCACTGCATCACCTTCAATGATTTCTTAACTTCTCCTTTAAAACAAAAAAGGAAACCACCCAGCCACCCTTATCCATTTCCTCACACTTTTCCTCTCCCCTCACATTATTCTTCCCTTTCCCAAGGGAATATCTTCACTGTTACTGCCAGCTGAGTTCTGTATAATTCCCACTTCTCCTCCCTCACAAATTTCTCTTTATCTCTTTCAGTTGTTTTAGTTTTATTTCCCTTCCCCATGTCCCTTCAGCCTGCCTGCAGTGTGTATCAGGACATCAGAATGTTGTGCTGATGTTCTTTTTTTTTTAGTGTGGGGGACTCCTTTTGTTGATGTCAGCAAAGTTTATGCAGCTTGTGTGATGAATGTGTATTTTAATGCCAACAGGGTAATGAAGCCTCCAGTACCCTCATGCCCCTGATTTAGAATTCTTTCCAGCATTCCGTATTCCCCAATGGAGCCTCTCAGCATCTGCCATCTTTGGCAAGAGCTCCCACTGAGCAAACAGCTCTTTCCACCACTCTACCCTCCTTCCTTCACTTTCTCTTCCCCACTGCCATCCAAAAAGCTGTGGGGGAAGGGTAAAGCCCATAAAACAGACTGAACAGCCTTCCCAAATCATTACTCCTAGGAAGCAATGCACAGGAATTTTTAAATTAATGTTCCCTAAATCCAGTGGAAATTAAGATGTACCTGCTGCAAAGAAGGCAAACTCATAGATCTATCAGTGAAATGCAACTATTTCACCAGCATTACAGACCCACAGAGAATGGGAAGTGACATTATATAACTGAGGGAGAGAGAACTGTTGCCTACACGTGTGTGGGAAATGCAAGAACCGAGAGACAAAGGGTCTTAAAGTCCCCAGCGCTCACTGCAAGAAATAATTGTGTTTGCCACTTCACAAACACTGTAAGAAAGAACACAAATACTGCAAAGGCAGCAATGAGGTTGTAGTTACAAGGTGGTAAACCAATTGCTGCACAAAGAAAAACCACAAAACTACTTAAAACACCCAAATCTTTTAATTAGAAAGCAACAAACATGCAAACAGCAGGTATAGAAATTTATTTGAACCAACGTTTTTACTATCATGAAAGTTACTTTAAAACATTGATCCAAGCTCCCACATTTGCTGTTTAAGGAAAATATTGCACTTGGCATCTTCTAGCACCCCTCATACATGGCAAAACATTTAAAAAACATTTTTGCTTATTTTACTTGCACACTCTCCCCAAGTCATGCACACAGTCATTCAAAAAAAACAAAAGGTTAGGTTATCCAAAAGCAATACCTCAGAATTGCACTAAAGCTCTGTAAGGAAAAATATAATTAATGTCTTATACAAATTTCATTGACTTCCAGGTGCTCACACACAACTGTTGGTTACTCTTCATCTTCGTTTTCGTTCTCCTGGCCAGATCCTTCTGATCTGTCGCCTTCCAATCGGTCTGCAAAACACAGATTCAGTAAAAAGAACTTGGAAATTTTCTTTTTCTGGTAGATATTTATTATGTACTGTCTCCCTGGGCTATATTACACAATGGGATATGGCTGTGGGTTTTATGGTAGAAGAAAGTCTGTGTGGACTTACAGCAGAGAGAGGGTAGAAATGTTACCCCAAGAAAGGAGAAAAGGAGAAATGCCCTAAAGGATTTCCAGGCATGAAAGCAAAATCTGTGTAGAAAAGGAAAAACCTTGTAGCTGCTGACTGGCTGTCAGCACAGAAAAGATGAATGCAAACGTAACATTAAAATGAGATGGTGACTACAAGAGACAGAAATGCTGTGCTGGGGAGCTGAAACCACAACAGCTACAGTTAGAAGTGTGAATAGTCCAGAAACTGGGGGATCACTGCTTGTCACTTCAATACATCAGAAAAAGTGTCTTTTGATGCAAATATTTAGGGAAGAGCAAATACAGAAATGTGTGAGGGAACATGACTCCTCTATGCTACCCTCTTATCACCAGCTGCAGCCCCATGGGAACTGGAGGGACATGCTGCTGCCCTGGGAACAGCTGCCAGCAGCCTCAGCAATGCCTCCCACAGTCCTGAATCTTCACACCCTCCTTCACCTCTGGACAACTCCATGCTCACAGTCACAGCCAGTTTATCTTACAATTCATTCCAGTCCTCCCCAATAGTTTTCCCATGACACAGCACTCACTGAAAAGACCATTCCTGAAGAGAGTATTTTTCAACAGCTAAAAATATATTTTGCTCTTTGTTTTGGGATAAAGAACAACAGCGGCAGAGATGTTGCAAATCTCACACCAAAGAAGCAATTCCTAAGTATTTCTATTAAGAGAACCTTGAACAACCCTTGAATCTTCTCACCATCCCCAAGTACAGCCACAGACAGATGAAGGTCTTGATGAATTCCCAGTCAACCTGCTATTCCATAGACCAGTGTTGTGGACCAGCTCTTCAGAAGTCTCTCACCTGCTCTTATATGATTCAACGAAGCCAACATTCGGAGCATGAAGGAAGCTGGAACAGTGATGGTGTTTCTGGTCTCTTCCAGCATTAATTCATTACGAGTTATAACCTGGAGACAGGGAAGGGAAAAATCCAGCATCACAAATAAACACAGAGTTATACTGTAGATACAAAGTTTCTATGCAAAAGCCATTTTACAGAGTCCAAAACCACCATAAGGGAGCAATATTTTAATAATTGCTATTGAGTGCTGTTGTCTGCAGTAAGAAATGTCAGACAGTGGACTCTGCCTGCAGGTATCCAATTATCTGTCTAAAGAATGTTCTAGTAAGATCATGGTTCCATTGTCCACGTGCATGGCAGATACCAAGATGAGTGACTAAGAAAAACTTTGGAAATCTTTCATGAAGTAAAGCAGATTGATGAGAGAAAGTGCTGTTTCCAGATGGCAACTGTTGTAGAGAACAAAGTTCTAGCACCAGTGCTGGCCAAGAATGTGGGAAGGAAAAGAGATGAGGTTACCCTCAACTCCTACCTTCATGCTGCTTGAAACTTTTGGAGAAAATCCAAGGAACACAAACCATTTTCTATCCCACTTCAGGAACATTCTTTAGCTCCATAATTCTTTGTAAACAGAGCTACAGCTTGCCTCTAAATGACTTGAAAGAGCCAGTTCCTACTGTCTAATTTTCAAGGAAAAAAAAGTCCACTAATGAATATTTTTAGCTTTCTTCCCTTATTCCTTCCTCATGGTACTTCCTTGCCATCCTTCTTTCTTCCTCCATAAATTCTAATCCCACACTGTAGCTTGTCTCAGCTTTTAGACTGTGTTTTTTATTATCATTAAGCACAGAAGTTTCTTTAGGTGGAGACAAGTTCTGATCATTTTTCAGTCTTTGCTCCCATATAGGCTGCTGTAAGACATTTTTTGTAAGACAACTTTTCTGACATTTTCACATTTTTTAATTAGGGAAAACATAACTAAATATCTAAATAATTTATAATTATTAGAAATAAAGTGAGGGAACTAAAGTAGAGTAATTACTTTTAGCACACATTTATATTTAGCTATACTTCTAAACCCCATAGGCTCCAAAACATGTCACGACTAAAGCTGTCACACGATATGCAAGGAAGTGTCACTTCACTCAGTGCTAAAATAATGGGAAAGGTTCAAAACTCACAAGTGGATGGTTTGGGGTTTTTTTCAAGGGATATGGGGTGGTGGATAAGGATTGTGTGTTTGTGTTTAAAATATATTTTGCATTGCTATAGAGAAATAATGATTAAAAAAACCCAGTCTACTCTATCCATGCTGCCCAAGATATCTTACAAAAAAAACCCCAAACTGACCACCCCATAACCAAATCTGTCCTATAGTGTTATTTACAGGAAACCATATATAACATTTTGATACATTGTGTTATGTAAATCACTGAAATATGATTATTCAGCAGTCAGCTGTATGGTCACCCCAGGCCAGTTGCTATATCCAGTTATTGCTCTGAGGGCAACATGAAAACAATGAGTTACATAACTTCACATTGGACACTTATAACTGATAGGGCTTGCTTTTTTCCATGAAGTTCCCATGTGCAATCTTAACCTTTAAGTCCCTTTTATGCCACTGAGTATTTAACAGGATTGATTTTTGCACTCCCTCTTGTTCTGTATATCCTTGTATTTCCTTCAGTTTATTTCCTAAGACAGGCACTACGTTCATTTATTAATTCCTGCCAGTTTTCCTTCTGTATTTGAGTGTTCACACTTCTTCCAGCTCCTTTCATGTACATAATAGCAGATCATGTTACATAATTTCTAGGAGAGCTGATGAGATGCAAAGTGCCAAGGATATGAAAGTCAGCTGTTCTGAAGGGCAGCTTTTGATCTGTAGCTCATTTGCTGAACATTAAATAACTCTGCTAATTCAATATCAGTAATTTGTACCAAAGGCTTTTATAGAATTAAAGATGCAATATTACCATGAAAAAGGAGGAGAGGTACTTACCTCATCTGCAAGTTTTCTGTTAAAAATCTTGGATTCTTCCAGTGGTGACCAAATTTTTATATCATAATCAATACCCGAAGAGGCCAGAACTAGAAGTAAGAAACAGTAATTCTAAATTAAATGTGTTTTGTGTTTATTGGTATTTTCTGCCCTTAAATGGAAGAAAAAAATACTTCACTTGAAGCATTTATTTGCAAATGTCAGCTCTCATGCTGAACAGAGCTTGTAATTACCAAGTCTCCCCATGAGATCTGTTCCACAGATTATATGGTTTTGAATATATCCATATATACATGAAGAAAACAAATGCAAACATCCAGAACCCCCTCTTTTAAATTTTAAAAAATCACCAGAATATACAAAAGATAGAAGCAAAAAGTAAGAGCAAACCCAGCTACTACTAATCCATTTCTGCTGGTAGGTATATGCATTAATAACAAAGCTTCTTGATTTGTAAACCCAGGTACAAAGACAGAACCAAAATAACTTCTAATGTACCTTTGATAATTTCAGTGAATTTCATGTAAATCTATTTTATATTTAAATATAAAGATGCAACGGATGCTGTTATAAATCCAGTATGAAAAATATGACAAGTTGCAGAACAGTCTCTAGATCATTCCACAGAAACCGCGGTAGCAATTAAAATTCCACAGAAAGATCTCAGTAGCTGGGAAGCTGAACAAGGTTAACTGTCCTAGAAGGAGTATGAGCTCTCTTGATGGCACCTTCAGAGTGTGAAAGGGAGACAGTCCAGACAGCCAACATGACATCAGCAAAGCTACAGGGTACTTTGAAAGGTGCTTCCAAAGGGACTATCCAACTCAGGACATTTACAAGAACTCAATTTCATTAAAGAAGTTAAAAGTTCAAGGCCTACCCTATGTAGGACAGTATTCCATGTTCCCCTAAACTGTTTGAAAAAGCCCCAGCCACTTTCTAGTATTATTATAACAACTTTACTTGCTAATTTACTAATAGCTGCCTCTTACTATACAGCCAGGTAAGCTGTGAAAAAAGAAATGACACAAATACTTTCTCTGACTGTGTCAGAAGCTGGAGGATGGTTCAGATTTTCCAGCTACATGTGATTCCTTCTACTGCTTTGGTCCATCTTTTCTATGAAGGATTTCTTCTAAACACAAATTATTAGAATTCCTATAAATTTTATTAATTCTTCTAATCTCACAATGCCAGTGAGAGGGAGACACCCACTACCACTGCATTTTTTCAATACAGCCAAGTAGAGACCAGATTCCAATATAATTTCCAAGTATTGCTGGCATTTCAGCAACCCCGTATTTCCTTCATTAGTGTCATAGAAAACAG
Organism: Cyanoderma ruficeps; assembly: GCA_008694505.1. Taxonomy (NCBI): domain Eukaryota; kingdom Metazoa; phylum Chordata; class Aves; order Passeriformes; family Timaliidae; genus Cyanoderma; species Cyanoderma ruficeps. The sequence continues at coordinate 2,202,975 of VZDJ01006092.1, forward strand.
GTGTTGAGGGCAGCAAAAAATTGAGATTCTTCTTATTACATCTGACAGTATTTCTATAAATTCCATGCCAGGAGTAGTTTGATTTCAATAGATTTTTGAGTGGGATTGGAAGAAGGGATTTAGGGGACAAAGGTCATTAGTAAGAGGCAAAATTAAAAGCAGTATTATCTGAATAATATGGGGAAACATGAACAGCAGTACATTAATCATTGCATTGCTCTGTTGAGACAGAGTTTAAGAGTGAGCTTTCAAACATGCAGAGTGTGAGAATGCTGCTCTTACTGGGGTCAAAGGGGTGAGGCTGCAGACAGTTCACCACATGGTTGTCAGCCTCCAGCAGCATGAGGTGCTCAGCAGTGTGGCGGTCCCAGATGAAAATGTGGCCGCAGTCTGAGCCACTCATGACAAAGTTGGATCCCCAAAAGTTGGCTTCCTTTATCTGCAAGAAAAACAAAACTTTGTAAGACCCAGTCAATGAAAAAGCCTATCCAAGAGCACACTTTTTGCACTAACAGTGCTGCTGAAGGAAAGATCAGCCCATGCAAAAATGAGATTTAAGACATTTTAAAGGAAACATTTAAAGAAGAGTGATTTTAAAAAATGAAAGTTCAGAAAGTTTTAGATTTCCAGAGCAAAGTAGCTACTAACAGAAAAAAAAAAAAGAGAGAGGAATAGGGGCAGACTGAACAGTTTGAAAATAAATACCAGCAGATCTGTTGCTTTCTGAAGTCACAGAAATGATACTGGAGACAGGGGTATGCAAAAGGGTTTTTGGGGAGAGTTTGGCAAAGTTAAATTTTGTGACAGGCTAATCCCTGGGGAGGATTTTCCATTACAGACAAACAGGAGACAAGACAGAAGCTTATGAAACCTTCTGATATTACTCATTGTAGGGCCTCAAAATAACCATTGTTAAATGATATAAATTTGCTATCCTGTGTCCTCTGCAGGTGAGAGGTTTGATGGGGTGGCAGAGGGAGAAGGGACATTGCTCCAACGACAGTCAGAAAACTCAGTCACGAGATGTGAGCTGAGAGCTCCACAATAGTCTGGTGTTTGTGCTGCAGGAAAAAGCCTGGAAACCTTCCGTGCAGAATTGTTATTTTGAGAGCCAGCAGTACCTCTTACAAACCCTTTCAATCGACATACAAGGGGCAAGAGAGGTACCTGTGCAGGCAGGAGTTTCCTTCCATTTCCAATGCTGGAAGTTCAGTTTGGCATTGAAGAGTAACTCCAGCACAAGGGACAGAATTTTGAGTTTGAGACTATTTACACAGAATCCTGCAATGAATTATTTTCCAGGTAAGGCTCTAAAGAGGCCCATGCCTGGATCCTTGTCTTTCTTTTGGCACACTTCCCTCTGTGAAAATGCCCTGAAGAGAAGGGCAGAGACATTGCCTTGCTCTGTGCCTTGCCTCAGCTACCTTGATACAGATTCACTGGGAAGTTGAACCTTTATGCTGATAGAAATATGTGCTTTATTTCCAGCAGAAGTATGCCCGGTTTTAAATTTCAGGCTTGGAAGATCTTTGTCTATAGAATATGTCCCAATGACTGCAGTCAATGCAATAAAGTCGTCCTGATGTCTAAAAATAAACCAGAGAAGCTACGTTCCTGTAATGTATTAATGTATTAATCTTTCAGCAGCTTTTGTCTTATAGCTTCTTTTAATATATATTTTCATTATCCTGTTACATCTAGATTATGCCCAATGATAAAAAAAGTTTTAATTTTATATTTTACTTTTCAATTATGACGTCTTCCTGTTTCCTTTGTATTCTCTTACTCATCTTCTCAATACTCACAAAATCTAATTTTAGCACCACAGAAATGAACAGAACTGAAATTCACATTCAAAAAATTTCAGTTTCTAAAAGTCACTCTTTTAAAAGCAGGACTATAAAAAATGTAAGATTGCCAAATTAAATTTTCAAAAGTAAGGAAGAACCAGAATTATTCCATTTGCCTGCACAACCTTAATTCACTATATATACATATACACACACCCATATATATGTATATATATGTAGAAATCATATACATACATGCATACATATATATATATAT